>VYXH01012158.1:0-75554 GCA_013397275.1 Burhinus bistriatus
CATTCCATGATTCTATGAATTTTACGGTACAAAAATTACCGTCGTTGTGTTAACACACCAAACAATCATCATATGTCAAGGCTTTACTGTTTACTTAGACAAATTACCAGGAAACAGGTTGTTTCTGAGATGAGCATGAATTAAACTGATACGTTAAAAAAGAGAATGACAAAAAATATTAACAGAGAATCATAGAATCATAGAATGGTTTAGGTTGGAAGGGACCTTAAAGATAAAAGTGTTGTTATTTTTTTAAAAAAGAACAATAGAATTCAAAATCCAAAGTAATTTTGTACTTAATTTTATAAAGCAGTTTTCATTTGAGGCACAGAGTTCATCCAGTGGTGTTTATAAGAACAGATTAAATCACTTTTCCAATTTAGAAGCTAGTTAGCCTAGAGAAATAATCAATTCTATTGGAATGAATGTATCTTTTTTATTACAAACACAACTCATTGTTGATTATTAGATACATTATTTTGCCTGCTGCAGAACTCCCTGTGACCTCAGTGGGATAAGGATTTTGTGTCTATTTTCACAACTGTTTCTAAAACTTCCATTGCTTACTATACAGGGTCACTTGATATGATTTGAAATAGGCATCATTAACATGATTGCCATATATGTACAGGGTAGGAAAAACTATTGCATCATACTTATTTCATGGACCAAACCCAAATAAATTATACTTTTTCTCTTAGCAACTATGCACACGTGCATATTCAGTGATTCAAAGCCACAAATTGTCAAGTAGTAGGTCCAATTATATGACTAAACTGTACCTTTAGTCACATCATTCGGTAATGTTTCATAATTAAGAAATATTTTAATCAGTGGATTAAACTGGTGGAGGTTCTATAAAGCTAAATCATGAGCAGAACTCTTTTGTATTACTTAAAATGATGAGTTCCTGTCACCTATCATTAGCCATCTAAAAGTTAAGTATGCTAACAGCAACTTTTAGAGCAGCTTTTCCTTTCCTACCCCATCATGTTGGACACAATTAATACACCATCTTCTTTCTCCAGTTACTACATCAGAAGCCCAGATGACTACAGCGGACTACATATTTAGATGGGTAAATCATAGAATCATTTAGGGTGGAAAAGACCTTTAAGATCATCTAGTCCAACCATTGACCCTACTCTACCAGGTCTGCCACTAAACCATGTCTCTAAGCACCATATCTACACGACTTTTAAACACATCTAGGGATGGGGACTCAACCACCTCCCTGGGCAGCCTGTTCCAATGCTTGATAACTCTTACAGTGAAAATTTTTTTCCTAATGTCCAGCCTAAACCTCCCCTGGAGCAACTTGAACCTGTTTCCTCTTGTCCTATCACTAGTTACCTGGGAGAAGAGACCACCTTCCATCTCACTACAACCTCCTTTCAGGTAGTTGTAGAGAGCAATAGGATCTCCCTTCAGCCTTCTCTTCTCCAGACTAAACAATCCTAATTACCTCAGCCACTCCTCATAAGACACATTCTCCAGAGCCCGCACCAGCTTTGTTGCCCTTCTCTGGACACGNCATCAATAAAGATATTGAACAAGGCTGACCCCAAAACTGAGTCCTGAGGAACACCACTTGAGACCTGCCACCGAGTGTATTTAACGTCATTCACCACAACTCTCTGGGCTTGGCCATCCAGCCAGTTTTTAATTCAGCAAAGAGTACACCTGTCTAAGCCTTGGCCTGCCAGCTTCTCTAGCGGAATGCTGTGGGAAACTGTGTCAAAGGCCTTACTAAAGTCCAAGTATATAACATCCACAGCCTTTCCTTCATCTACCAGGCAGGTCACCTGGTCATAAAAGGAGATCGGATCAAATATTGATGAATGAATCCTACCTCAAAATACACTCTTTTCTCCAGAGAGTTTATATGTAAGTCAATCATGTCAGTAAATTCCTACTAAGGAGTATCCAAAAGGAGTCCTGTGCTACTGGAGTCCTTTCAGTCCAGGTGCACCTGCATTGTTGGATCCTCAAAGAACGTCTCATGACCTGGCAATAGTGGGGCAGCTAGAAACTTAGATAACAGAAATCCTTACTTTTTCATCGCAATGTTTTATTTTTATCTCTGTCTCTAAATTTAGCCACAAAAGTCTTTGATCCTACAAACACTTAAGAACTTTGCTCTCATCTGATTTAAACCTCTGGGATTCGTCTCAAAAAACCCCATCTGAATGCTTTGATTGTGTTGAAAAAAGTGCATGCTGGCTTAGGAGCTACATTTGAAAAGTAGACTTTATATGCAGTTGCATAACAGATATAAATATGTTGATAAATGAATTCCACATCTACAGATATGCATAAGCAGATGAAGCTAAATTACACAGTTGATCTTTGAGCTGCTAAAGCTTGAGGAAAACAGATTCAATTCACAAATCATTGCTGTAGCACTATACAGTAAATAAACAAAAATTCATTTCATGGTATTTCAATTTTTATGGTACTGTTTGAGACACAGTCTGTAGATTGCTATTACTTCTACTATAAAAATTGTAATATTACAGTGGTGGCTGATAGTGTGGATCTAGTTAAAGGTCTGACAGTTTTTCCATTATAAACCTCAATTTTAAAGGGCTTAGAGCTCCACTATAAAAATCTTCTTCAGATGAGCCTGTTGTAAACAACTTACACACACACGCACAGAAACATAGACATACTTAATGCATACATCTATAGTTTTCAAAGGTCAACCTAAAAAAGGAAATAAAAGTGAGACAAAGGAACAATGACCTGGATTCACAAGGAAACATTGTTGAAGTAACATTAAAAGCCTGGAAACTTTTAGTTAAACTTATGCTACAAAGAAATGCTAGAAAATCAATTTATTTTTTTTTTTGTCTCTGTAGCACAATGTAGTAATCAGAACAAGTCTATAGCAGCAACACTGGTTGTCTAACAAACCTTCAGGGAGAAATCAGGATAAAGACAATCCCAAAATAATTCTCACCTATCTTTTTCCTCTTTCACGTACTCCATTAGAAAAGGGATGCTGTGTTGATTTTTTACACAGTATTTTTATGACTTATAATAACTTTCTCCTTCTAGTCTTCCCACACTCTTTGCTCTTGTACATTTAAAGTGAGACAGAGGGAAAAATAAATAAATGTAAAAACAACAGATTTAGCAGTAATAAACTCAGAAACCAAAAAAAAACCTTAGGGAATTCTGAAACTATTTTTAAAAAACGTAATTCTCAATATTAATCTGTTAAAATTATTTTCAAGCATAAAGATTGAGGTTTTTTTCTGAGACAAAGAAGAAGAAACAAAAAACATGTCTAAAAATCGCCCTGACATAGACGGCTTTAAAAATTAAGGAAGTATTGAAAATATTTTTTTCTACCTATAATATTAATACATTGTAGAATTTCATAATCCACAAGGACACAGAGGCTTTTATCCTCGATATTTCTCTACTTTAATACAGAATGCCAAAAGAAATGTAAAAAAATAACACTAGCAAGCATACTACCACAAAAATCACCACTGCTACCAAGTATACGTGTGATTAATAAAGCATATATATATGCTATCACAAATTATTATTGGCAATCAATAATATAGTATCAATCAGTAGTATGGCAGCAATCAATCATATAACAATAGCCAATAAGAGCAACAAGTAAGTACATACTATTACAGGTTACTACAAACTTATCATTAGTGGAGTAACTTATTAACAATATAACAGCAGATGTACTTATGATAGATTGTTTACTTATATGGATATATAATACTAGTATCAAGTGAGTTAGATTTCAGAAGGGACCGAACGATCCCAGAGGAGAAGACAAACTGATCTCAAAGGCAGACCCAACCATCCCAAAGATGGAAGGACAAACTGAACCAGCCATGATCGATGTCACAAAGTCTGGAGTCAGCCAAGCATCCCTGTGGAGAGTCCATGATCTCATAGAAAGTTTATGTGAGGTTCAGCTTGTTTAGGAAAGGAAAGGTACGTGTAGCATGGGAAGTTCTCAGAGACAGAACCCCCTTTTGGAATGAAAATTAAGTCCTATTCATATCATAGAGACATAAGAGGGCATAGGACTCTATCACTTCCAGCAGCCAACAGACACTGTTATTTCCTATTTTTCACCTGTAACAGCCAATAGATGCTTATGATTTCTGTTCTTTCAGACCAATTTTTTTCCCCAGACTGTTTCCACCTTCTCAGGAGATAGGTTGCTCTTACAGTCCCTTGGTTTTTGTGCTTATCAATGGTATCCTGGGATGTTGCCAATTTCTAGGAATCCCATCTATGCTTCAAGGATGTCAGCTGAACTTTTCAAGGATGCTTTTCGTTCCCAGGCTAAGAGTTCCCAGGTTAAGAGTTCCCAGGTTAGCAGACATTTTCTCTGTCAGTGTTTTTCAGTAGACACTTTTGCTTGTTCAGTAATTTTTCCCTTCTAACCAGGCCACCTTTATGGCTGCTCACATCACTTATTAAGCCATCCAAATCACTTGTACACTGGAAGGTGCATCTTCAGAAGGTAAGAAAATTCTAGGTTGTATCTGACATACCATCAGACTGCCTACAGGTCCAAAGGAAGCTTTAAATAAGAATGTGAAGAGACATATTTAGCTGTTTGTTGGTGGGGAACAATCAGTAAATATTATGTCCAGTATGTGGACATAAGGCAACGGGAGAGAATAAGTGAAACTTTTCTCATTCTTCTTGATCAGTTTCAAATATACTTTTGAACTAATGCTTTCTTAGGAAAATCTGGGTTTTCTTTCTTATTATGAGTCAAAGCCACAGCAAATAAAATATAAAGAGAAAAATTTTCCAGAAGAGTTTCTGTAAATGTTATTTGATAAAGTAATATTGCTTCACTTTTAGAGAAAAAAACAAACTGTTGAATGTAAAGGCCTCATAATGTGTGTCATTGGTTAGCACAGTAACCAATGTAATCTATAAAACAATGTTGTGCTTTAGAAAAAAACAACTCACAGTTGGAGTCTAGTTATAGCTGTTTTCAGGAAGCCTCTGCAATGAGTATGACTGTGGTGGGCTTGTGAGGGGTGAAATACAAGAGAGAACAGGAGAAAGAAGCATACTCAACTACTGAGCTGTTCCTTAATTTTTGTAAAAGTTTTTATTTTATTGTGAAAAAGAGCTGGTGATGATTGAGACAGTACAGGAAATCAGGCCTGCCCTGACTGGTTTTTAAAAGGGATCCTTGACTCCTTCTGGCAATGCGCAAGCTGCAAAGAACAACAAACTGTCTCATCTCATTTGTTCCAGTAAACTCAAAATAATGTTGCATATTTTTGTGTGCAGACATATCACTATTTTTTAATAGAAAAAATATTTCAATAAACTAATGGACTATTGACATATACAGACATCTCTATCTTGGATAGATTACTTCTATGATTCATCTTGTCTAGGTCAGTGGAGCCTTATGGACAGGCATTAAAGTTAAGGTTACATGTCTGGGAAGAAGCATTTGTGAAGCAATATAGGGAGGAGAGAGAAAAGCAGAGGAGATATCGGGAGAGTGGAATTTAAGTACTCTACCCTTCACCTGGTTAAGCAAGTGAAAGACTAAAGGTGGATTTCTTTTGTAGACACCTTTGCTTTAATAAGAAACTACAAATATAATCTTGGGAAAGGACAACTCTAAGCAAAGTATCAAAAGGCATCAAGGTCAGTATATAGTTTGATCTTAAGAAAATATTTATTTTTTATAAAATAAAGAACAAAGCCAAACTGTGTTTTCATCATTTGGTCTTTTATGCTTATTACAAGACACAAGAGAACTTTATTTCAGCACCGGAAAGTTCTTTCGAAAATGAAGCAAACTCTTACAAATGGGATAAAATCAGTGTATTGTCATGACATTTAAGTTCCAAGAAATCAGACTTTTTGTGATGAAAAAACAAATCTATGAGAAAATTTTAGATGATTTCCACTGAATATATCATTATATAGAGAAATACAATGTAGCTCCCAGTTCCCTGAGAACACAGCTCACTCGTCAGCAAGACTAGCTGTTAAACCAAAATGGGTAATAGCATACTGAGATCTTAGTTTGTAAAACTTGCAGTCTCCTTTAGTTCCTACTTTTAAAAAGTCCTCCTTATTTGATTGTTGTAAATAATTACTTTCTTGTCAGTTGCACTATAAACAAAGATTAATAATAGTAAGACAAATCACAGAACTTTTGAATTTGAAGAAGGTAATTGCACCTGCAAGCAATCATGCTTTACATTTGTGAAGCCATTTCAATCCAAAAATCCTAAAAGCATGTGAAAACATTCATTAATTTAGCCTCACAGTCCTCTTGAGAAATAGATCTTGGAAGTAAATTCCAGGTATCACTGTCAGAAATTCTACACTAATAAGAGTTTCGTCATGGCAGACTCAAGCTACTTACTCCCCTGTGGCTGCAGAGAACAATGAAGACTAAATGAACAGACACTGACTTTGCTACTGGGAACATTCAGGAGAGTAGCAAGTTACTAAAGATTGCACAATGGAACACCCAGAGAGATCGCATGATGAGTTAGTGCCAAAATAAAAACCAGAAGAGTGACACAACTAGTCTGGAAATTCTTAAAGCGGAGTTTGTGGTAAATTTGGTATTTGTGCTAGTATTTAGGAATGTATGAAACTACCCGTGTCAAATAAGAGCATTATTGGGTTGCTTATTCTTTTAAAAATCTTTTGTACTTTACTATCTAATCTCAACGATGTGCTTAGTATTTTCAAAGGTACACAGGAAGGCCATTTAGAAATTGAGAACATCTCTTTATGTCTATATATTTCCACTTTTTTGCTTACCAATTTATACTAATTTATTTCTAAGATTTTTATAAAAGTAAGGCTATAATTTATTATTGATTTTACTTTTTCCTTAATCACTGTCCTATCTTTTGTTGCAGTAGAGTTATATCACTATCAGATGCAATCACCTGTAGTGCACAAATATAAAACATAAAGTTGAAAAAACCATTCTGTACAGTGAAATAAAACACAAAGCAGACACACTGACTCATGAAGAAAAATATTTGGCTTATTAAATCCAGAGACTGTGCTTATTAAACTAAACATATTTGAAATCATATCCATCATTAAATAGCAAATATTTTAAGAAAACATCACTGACACAGGAAATATATTAAATATAATTCACAGCAAATATCCTCATGAACAAAACCAACACATAGCATTTTATCACAAGAAAATGTTCTTATGGATATATTACAGAGAGTTTAAGTCCTTCTTTGGGGGTCTATCCTCACCAAGATTATTTTGAAGGACAAGAGAAAAAAAACGTTGTTTTGGGTATGCAGGAATTTCCTTCATAATCTTAGTCTTACTAGTAAAGGTGAGATTTTTCAACATGTGGTTTTTTTTCCTTTTCTGAAGTTGGAAGAGCTGACCAGCCATACATGAGGAGCATGTAACTTCGTCTAAGAAATTCTATGACAGTCTCCCCTGCATCTACAAGTTTTGGATGGGATTTTGGTTCTGCAAGTTGTGATTCTTCCCAAGGATTTCTCCTGTTATACTGTGACTGTGTTTTTTTCGCTTAAACCAAGCAACATTAATGGACATGGCTTCAGATTTCATTTGATGCAGGTGTGTGTTTGCACAGCATATGTGCATAAAAACATCCACCTGCTCATTAACAGAAGATTTAAATATGTTTTGATACTTGTTTGCAGCTTAACAGGTTAATTGAGAACACAATACTGATGCTATGCCAGGGTGGTCTGAAATATTGAACACATGATATCACTCTTGTTCTTGCCAACAGTGTCAACAGAGTTTATTAATGATCCAGTGACAGCCTTGACACCTGGACAACTACTGGAAAAAAATGGAAAGGCAATTATGCCTGAGACATGTGCTTACAAAACAAGATTTCTGACAAGACAGTAGTTTTCTCACACAGCTGCAATTGGTACCCTGCTTGAACTAGTCTTCTTGGGCTACACAGGAGTTTGTTTTCTTCATACCAGGTTCTTTTATTTGGTTGGTTGGGTTTGGTTTTTCTAATCAGCTTTGTAGATATGTAAATACATTTAAAAATTAATTTGCATATAATCTATATTTTATTTACAATAAAGCTCATTTCCAGATATCACCTTCTCCCATTATGACTGGTAGCAATTGGCTATGGATTTATTTCATATATATTTCACTCTTTCTCTTTATGGTTTCAAGAACTGAAGAAAAAAGATACACTTCATTTGGGTTGTTAGCACAACTGAAAATGAGTATGCAAGTACTAAAATCTTTACTACTTCTGTTAGCTAAGTACAGTGGCCATGCTGGGTGGATGACAGACCTGTATTGGTCTGTTTAAGCCAAAATGCTTCACTGTGAGAAGGTTCATTTATATTCTTTTTTTCAAGCAGTTCTGTGAACTGGAGGACTTCAGAGAACCTCTATTTTATCAGCTGTAGTTTGAAAAGGGAGTGTCCTCAAATTGAGGCTTTCCTATCAGAAGTTTTGTACAAATTGACTGCTGGAAGTTGTATCAGAGAAATGACAGGTTCAAAGGTGGTGACTCAAAAAACACGTGAGAGCGCTAAAACATATCTCTGCAATTTCTCTTAGCACAGGTCAGAAGAGTGAAAGAAAATTAAATAGAGTCACATACCGTCACATACATAAAGCAATTTAATAGCAGCTTTTATGTTCAGCAGAAATTTCCTCAAAGCCATGAGATGATAATGATCTAATGTAATGTCTCTGTTTATTTCCAATTACAACTTTTCCTCCCCTTTGGAAGCTGTCAGTTACATGTGTATTACTATGCCATTTCTCCTAACACTGTCCTCCTAAAGTTACTGTTCAGCAATGACCTTAGAATGAATAAAAGACATTCTCTAGTCAAATGCAGGGTTTGTACCTTACAGACAGGTCTTCTGACCTGCTACTTACACATCAAAGAGTTACAGCATCAATAACTACTTAGAAAAGCATATCAAACCACTATCAGTTGTTGTTGATAAGATCCCCCCTTAGTCTTCTCCTCTCCAGGTTAAAAAGTCCTGGATCTTTCAGCTCCTCCTCATATGACAAATGCTTCAAGCGCTCAGTCATCCTTGTGGCACTTCACTGGACTTACTTCAGTAGGAAAGATCACCTCCCTCAGCCTCCTGCTAACACTTGTGCTAATACAGCCCAGGGTACTGATGGTCGCCAGAAGGGCACTTTGCTGGCTTGTTGTCCACCAGGACCCTAAGGGCCTTTTCTGCAAAATGGAATATCCCTTGGGAGCAGTCTGAGTATGGTTCATATGGACCCTGTTCTAAAGCACTCTTCTTCTTAGTTTAACTTCTTGGGAACAGGAACTTTAATCTGTATTTTCCAGGTCATAGGTTTCCTAAACACATGCTATTGGTTATTTTAGGATGAGTTTACTTGTGTAAGAAAGTACGGTTTTCTTCATCCTAGAAGACTGCTTTAATCACTGAATTACTAATTCTTTCCCTGTCTTTTGGCATTGATGGCCAATGGGGTTAGGTAAGTTATGACATACGAAATGTCAAGCTTCTGCTTCCTGTTTCCACACTGGAAAGGAACCTGTATTATCCACTATCCCAAAACCCCTTCTGGGCCAACAGAGTAGCTACAACATTATCTTTCAGATCCATTAATTACCTGGGAATTAGCTCTGTTCCTTTGGGAATCCAGCCTTTAATTTGTAGTATGCTCTGTTTGCAACACAAGGTGGGAATATCCAGCAATTTTATGAGCTGTTCCAGTGATTAACTCAGATAGTGACCCTGATGGGTTTGCTGAGCTCCCAAGCCTACACTGGTTTGAATGCATGCTACTTCCTCTGCCAGCTCCAATGGAGAAAGGAAGTGATAAATACTATACCTGGAGTGTGTATATGTCATGTGTTATTTCTCTCATATTCTCATTGGGAGAAAACTGTATGCTTGGGTAACAGTCATGAGGGATCTTTATCTTTGTTTACAACATATGCACCACAGATGTATTACTGTTTATGAAAAAGAAGATGAAGATGTACCTTTTGCAACAACGCAAAAGATGCTGTATTTTTAAATGGCCTGCATTTCCTACAGAAGTTAGTTGCACAGCCTTTGACTGTCTCTTCCTAAACAGTTCTTTCCCTCCAATTTTTTTCATATTTTTCAATTAAAAATTCAAGTAGGGAAACTTTGTCATCTTCTCCTGCCATCCCTATCATCTCTCCAGAGACATGTAGAGTTAATTAACTTTAGTCTTTAAAATTACATTTAAGGAACATTTCTCAGGTGTGTATTCCACCATTCCTCAAAGATAAGGATCAAAATTAGCCAAATACGCATGCATTCTTTCCTGTTCATCAGATGGGATTAATGTTCTTGAGGAGGAAAAAGAAAGTCTTTTTGCAATAAGAAAAGAAATTTATATTTATCTTATTATTTTATTCATGGTGAAAGTTAACGAAAACACATTATATGTTATGCTGCATATGTGTATATGTATCTATCTGTCTTCAACAGTTTTAATGTTAAGGAGAATAGCTAAAATGAAGGATAAAGAATGGCCAGAGAAATATCAGTGAAGGAAAAACAGCACATTTGTTAACAGTTTTGTAAGGAACTTTTGAAAACAAAGTTATGTAATGAACAAAAATTGTGTGATAACAAAGCCAGAAACATCCCAACTCCTGAGTCATCCTGTTTTTATGACAAATGAAATGTTTATTTTATCTTCTAGTACACCTAAGCTCAGCATTACTTTATATTTGGATTACAGAAACATTCCCAAGGAAGATATCCAATTCCCACCTAATGACACATAAAATTCAGAAAGGGGGTGTATTAAACTACACTATTACATCCTTGAAAGTACTGTTCCTGTTACCTTATAAATAAACCCCATGTAAAATGTAGCCTACTGTCAGAAAAACTAAAAAGATACACATTTCTTACACACACACACACACTCACAAAGAAAAAAACACAAAAGCCAGCAGATAGTCAACATAATGAAAAACGCAATTCACTATGCACTATCTGCAAGGATTGGAGAAGCACAAAATACCTAAAATGTTCAGGGATGTAAAATTACTGCCCATGAACTCTTAAATTCTAGGAACATTTTCTGACTACTGATGCACAAAATGTTATTTTCAGTGCTTCTTTCTTGCTACTTTCAGTTAGCTAGTATATAAGAAAAAAAAAGCCGGTTTATGAGAATTAAAAAATGATTGCTTTGCTTTAGTAGAACTAACTTTAGGCATGTTTCCCTGATAGGGCAATATTGTCTTGTTTTTTAATTCTTAGTCGTATTGAAGTTCATTAGGTGAATTTATCTTTTATGTGAGGAAATGAATTCAGTGAACAAGAGTAACTTTATATGAGAACAAGTAATTCATAGTAAAAATTTAAAAATTGGTCTGGTTAAAAAAAGTCAATGACAGGACATTTTGTCCAGGTTTTTGGAAAAAAAAGTAAAGTGAGCTCATATTCATAAAAACAATTTGAAATGAATGAGCTGATGATTGTGGCATGACTAGCTACAGCTAAGCAAATGAAAAAAAAAATTCCATGGTGGATGGTGCCATCTTGTACATCTCTTGCTTTTGAAGAGATTATAAATTTTGCAGATTTAAAATTTTTAATTGTTTGCAAACTGTTCAAGGAGTATTTCCTGTGGTACCATTATTTAAAGTATTGATTATGTCAGTTAATGAGGTGTATGACCAATAACCAAGATTATAAGATACTGCTGTGATCTAAGACATTTTCAGTTGTAACTGTCCACTACACAATTTTCTACAATGCAAATGGTTTAGTAGTGAATTTACTCAGAATTTCTGAAACAATTTATTCATTTTATCACTATTTCTGTCTACAGGTTCCATCTACTAGTGATTTGTAACTTCAGGATGTTCATTGTGATGTTTAACACCTCTGTTATCCTGAGCAGGATCTATGCAATGCTACTGAGGTATGAAGTTCCAGAAAAGCAGAAAATTTATCAACCTACAGATTGCAGAAGCTCAAATAAAATAAAATAAGTATAAAGCACTCCTGTTTTTAAAAGTAAGCTAAATGGAAAATATTTTAAAAGTGTTTATAAGGAGTAAACAAAACATGATGTTTCTTACTGTGCCTTTTGAGTGAAGGTTGATCTAGGAAGGTACAGTAGAGTCAATGCACTTCAGTGGTGAAGATCAATGAAAGAAGGAATAGTGGGCTAACAACAACTGCCTTTAAACTTGTATAACAGTCGGCCATAGGGGAAAAAACAAGAGGAAGAAAAAGAATAAAAGTATTGGATAAATTTCTAGTGAGTACTCCAAGGGCTGTGAGCTCTGAGAGTGCTAGACAGCCGCAAGCTCGTATTAACTGCTCAAAGCTGCCCACGTTATTTCAGGTCAGGAATTCTGAACAGCACACTGAGACTTCTGTACTATGTTAACTTCTAAGACCCTTCTTTATTTGTAAGCCAGAATTTCCTCTGCATGCCAATCTTTTTGCACCCCTCTGACAAAAAAAATAAAAAAAGAAGTAGGAAAACCTCTGTGCACTTTATGGTCAGTTTAGGATCCATCATACAGATTTGGTATACATAACACAGCTACCCTTCTGTGTGCAGTGAAATGATCCAGATGAAGATCTCTGTCTTTATTGCAAAATTATTTGGCCATGAAAAAATTAACTTGATTTTTATAAGAAATAATATTTCTGAATATTTTTATATGGATCTGCTTTCTTAGGAGGAAATTATGTAACTTCAGCTAAACCCAGATTAATTTGGATTAAGTGTCACATTCACCGTTCTACTTGTACAAGTGTAAAAGTTCAAAAACCAGGTATTGGATCATCAACACCATGTATATTATTACACAACTGCAAACCCTTATATCACCTTTAAATCTTCTTGACCCAAAAAAAAACCCAGAGCAGGTAATCGGTGCAACATAAACTGATCCATGTAAATTTTTTGCAATTAGTGATTTTGCTGTAGCTTGAAATAGACTCAGTTGTTGTCTTTCTTCTCAGAATGTAATGAAGTTTGCAAAGATATAAACAAGCATATATATCTCCTTATTATAAGATGATTCTTTAGGTTCATCTCTTTCAGAAATTTGCTTGTATACGGTTATCCAACATGATATCCCACTTAACATGTCAGCATGAAACATGTTACACAGTTTTAGTTCTTCAGTGAAATAGAAAACAAATGACCATTGTTAAATACAAAAAAAGCAGGTCACTTGCATTCTTTAAATAACTATTTTGAAGTTGTCTAAAATAAGAAGCAGATATCATAATTATGTCTTTATAAAGAACTCTGTGTGTAATATTCCTGAAAAATGATGGGAGTATTTCTTCCCATCACAGAATCACTGTGATCAAGAAGATTAAAAGAAACAGCAGATTAAAAGAAACACGTATATACATATAGTTCAATGTTGATCTTGAGAAATTGTGACCTGCCAGCAAGCTACAGTGTATCATATTCATAATGGCACAGTTAAAGAGAAGTATGCCTTTCAGATAGCTTTAAGAAACAACAGACAATCTGTGGCACATGGAGGAGGCAGACAACAGAAGTTATATATTTGCTCTTCAGTTGACTGCTAGCAGCCGCTCCTTGTGTATCAGTACTGGTTCCTAACTTGAACTTTCCACCTTTGCTCACTGCAAATAGATTTAGCTTCCCAGGATCTAGTAATGTCATATCTATAGTTCAAAATCATCGCCTTCGAGTGAGTGTGAAAACTCACAGTATATACTCTGGACAATTAGCATGACTTTGCATTTTACAGTGTATTTTACAGTGATATCTATTAGGAAGAAAACCCCACAACAAAACCCCAAACCCAACAAACTTTTCAGTAAATAAAAACCACAAAGCACTTCTGTTTTGAAAAGTAAGATAAATGGAATGAATCTAGAAAGAGTGTATAAGGACTAAACAAAACGTTATTTCTTACTGCACCTTTTGAGCGAAGACTGATCTAGGAAGCTACAGTAGAGTCAATTCACTGTTTCAATGGTGAACAACAATGAAAGGAGGGATGGTGGGCTAGCAGCACCTATAAATTTCTAAAAAAAGGGAGGGGATGGTATCTACTTGTTATGGTTTCATTATGATGTCAACGAGGTATTCAGAGAAATATTAAATCAGTCATAAATTTACCTAGTGGGTCACATCTAGTTGTTAGGGTACATCATGGGAACATCCTTCCCAACTGGAGCGTTTGTGATAGTCTGTGAGAATATCCTGGACTTGTGTATCAGATAAAGAAGATACACTCAACTATTTTGTCAATATGATAATGTTATCAAAACTGATATTGTGGGGTAAGAACTAATATATTTCTGTAATAAACCTGTTCATTTTCAAAGTCCTAGGATGAACAGGAAGAGAAAATGGTGCCAGTGTAATGTAAGGTTCAATCACACTTATAAAGGCAATAAATGGAAACATACACAATAGCTGACTCTGATGTATTTATTCTTACAATTCTGATTCCTGTAACTGTTTATTTGGACATTTTTATAAAGAACAGGGGTTTGATAATAATACCTTATGATGTTGAATTCACTTTCAGATATGAGGATCAGTCTTGTATTTATTCTGTCACTGATGTAAATAGGCAAGATTACCTGTCAGAACATGCAATATTAAAGGTAAAAATTGCTTCATTATTCCAGTGTGCTATATGTATTTATATATCAGAATTTCAGGATTTTACATCTCCAGCTGCAAGACATGGCTTCAGATGACCTAAAAGAAAATTAGGACTGAGCTCTGAAAACACCCGAAAACTTGAAAACTGCTTGACTTTACAAGTCTGAGATGTGTTTTCCTCTGAGGTACACAGTTTTCAACATGGAAGCTAATTTCTGATTCTGTCACCAGGATCCCCTATGCCCTGTGTAATTTCTTCTCTGATTCCACAAACACCGTTTCTGGAATCCATGGAAAACTAGAAGCAATGGCAACTTTTGGAGATGAGTTATCCGGGCTACACTGGATAATTCTGGCTGAAACTGGTCACTATTCTGAAGGAATGAAGACTTTCAGCAGTAGCAATAAAGTCTCATCATTACTTGATTTTCATTTGCCATGGAAAGGAGTGGTTCTCTTCTCAGCTACAAATCACCTGCATGACATTTTTGTACTGAAAAAGAGTTCTTCTTCTAAAAAAACTGTTAGGAGGGAAACTCTTCTGGACCATTCATCATTATGAGTTTTCCTGTATTCTAAGAACACAACCCCCCTTCAGCAGTCATCGACTGCTTTCAAAATTTTCATTTTGAAATTAGATATAGGTATTTTTATGGAAGAATCTCAAAAGGTAGATGCATTTCTTTGTTTTAAATATCTAAGATCAAGAGCTTAAATTAAGTTAATTTCTAGGGTCCTTCCACTGAACAAAAAGAGAGAGTATGTAGAGGGAGACTTTCTCATCTTAAAGCAAGAAGTATAGGGGAGATAAGATGAATCATCAGCTAAAAATTCTAGTTCCTCATTATTGACTGCAGCAGACACATAGATACTTGCTATCAATAAATGCTCAAATTTTAGACTGCTAAATTTAGGGGAATTTAAGGTCATAGAAAGTTTCTTGCAAATCCCTGAACTATCACATCTCAGGTCTTCTAAGTGTTGTGCAAATACACCATATGAATGACTGCCTAGGTTTACAGCATCCAGTGACACTATTTTTTGCAATACAGGATACTTGTTTCACAGGCAAAGAAAAAATATTGCACTCAAAAAGACCTTTTGAAGAAAAATCGCTATAGAAGATGCAGGTGAAGTTTACTGTTTCAAGTTATCTCATCCTTCTTACTCCTACCCAGCTATGACTTCCATCTCCAAAGAGACTTGTAAAAGTACTTGGCAGTATGTACAGTAGTAGTAATTTTACATTTCAAATCAAATACATAAGACACTATGCAGTTATAATGAACACCAGTTTTACCCATAATAATCTATTAATAGTCCGATGGTACCTTGTACAAATCCAACCAAAAAAAGAAACAAACAAAAACAGAACATGGGACAAAATGAAAGGAACAAAGGGTTTTACAGAATACAACCTTTGTGTGTGGAAACCCTTCAAAATATGAATGGTTTCTACACCAGGTAAATTTAATGGTAAAACAGAGTAAAAGACAACCCATAGCAAATCTGGATATCAAGGCTTCTTTGAGAACTAACGAAACTAGGGTTTTTACCCAACTTGATTATTTTACACACTCACTCACTCACTCACTGACTCACTCCCCACCAGTGTGAAACATGAACTTAACTGGTTTTGAGATTTCTTGTCTCTTGAGTAGCACTGTTATCCATTTTTCTAGACTTCAGAGTCTATATATCTTGATTTTTTTCTTCCCTTATGACTATACTCACAATGTCAGATTCATTCTGAGATGAGACTACACAAACAGAAAGATAAGCCTTTGCAGTCCCTTTGCAGCGCTGAGTTCTTAATCTCTTTTTATGTAATAATACTGACCTATTTTTGCTTCTGAAATGTCTAAAAGTTAAAAGGCTTAGTTTTTCTCCTGAGTATGAATCAGTTTTCTACTGAGAACAGTGCTTTCTAACAAGTTTTCACATTTTTCATAGAACCAACCTCTTAAAGAACAGCATGAAAAGAATTATGTCTTATTACAGTTTTGATAGTTAAAATACAGTCCATGAACTGAAGTTGGGAATATCACAGATAAGGAAAAAAATGTTTACATGAAAAGTTTTGAATATAAAAATATTAAGTTTGGAGCGATGGCTTGGAATAAATTCTACTTTATCCAACAAATTCACTGAACTTTGAGACATATCTGTCTTACAGAAGAATAATATAATTATGATTAATCATATATGATATTTCCTAGGTATATGGTAACAATTTTATTTATTTTTTTATAAGCCTTCAGTTGAATGTAGGTGCTTGTATTTATATTAGTGCTGAAAAGAAAATCAGGTAGTAGATGATCCCTTACATTTTTTTTTTCCTTTGACAAAAGGTAATAGAAATACCTTAATTCATTCTTCTCTTATGAGTAGCATTGATTTTAAAGAGGAATCCACATGGATGTGAGGAGCAGCCCTGGCAACTCCCTTAGCATAAGAAGAACTCCCAGGAGTTTGGCTGCCTGAGGTCAGGGACTTTGCAAGAGGTAAGCCCCACACTAGAGAGAGGAGAAGACGTTTTTTCCATTAATTAACAAATTTTCAAAAAGGCTGAGTTCTGATAAAACTGAAAACATTTCTGAATTTGTAAAATCTGGAAAAGCAGTAGAAAAAATTAGAAGGGACAATACCAAAGCACTTCTTCATTCCTCAATCTAATAGTTTTGTTTTGGGGGTGGCCTTCTTTCTTCCTTAGCCACACTTCTTATTTAACATTTGAGGCAAACTTAAAGAAAAGAGTTAAAGATTTAAACAACCCTAAACCTAAAATAAAATGCCTTGTGCTTCAAGTTATATAAAAAGTTTCAGATTGCAGTAGCAACTTTGAAGTCTCTCTACAGAGTTATGTTTTCTGATCCTTGTATTTGGTCATAATCAGAGGAGCCCTGCTCTGGCATTCTGTTGCCTGAAGCTGTTCTCCAGACACCTCATTTACCCATATGAGAAAATGACCTGATTTTATCAAACCTTATTCCAAAATAAAAGGGAATTCCCATTCACATTGAGGTTCTTCCATGCACTGAAGACCCACTTCTTAAAAATCAGTGAGGTCTCAGTCACAAGATGTTTGTAGGTGACTGTGATATTTCTCCTGGTTTACAATCTGGCTATATTAAATCCCTCTGCTTACCACTTCTTCCAGTAATCTGTGTCCTTCAACACTCTTTGATTTTTTGTTAGTGATAGAAGAAAATTATCTGTGCTAAAAATGTAGCTGACCTGCAAAACATCCCTAATGCTTGGAAGTTTACTTATAACCTGAGTTATAAATTATGTTCTGAAGATGTTCTCTTACTCTGCCTAAAAACCTACTTTAAGAAAAAAAAAAAAAAAAAAAAAGCTGTAGGATAGAGCTGTTTTGTAGAGGAAAAGAAGGACATAAATCTCTCTGTAACATATTAAGTACATTTTAGAAAGTTTAATTTTATTTTGCAAATTCAATGAATTTAGGCTACCATTCACATACATATGAATTTCTCTTTCAATTTTACTCTGTCTCTTTCATGTCATTAATTAGATAATACCTCTTTTAACTTTTACAGTAACAAGTGATACATAGCAGTTTGTTAGACTTAGGATGTCCTCTGAAAGTTAAAGGAAGATATTTTCCGCTTTTATGCATAAATCAATATCTACCAATTTATCTTAATCTATTTCACCATAAATCAACAGAATGTAAGTGCTTAAAAATAAGATCTTGCATGTAGAAATCTATGAGATAGATTAATGTTCAATTTTCTCTGTGTTGTATGTCACTTTTGCCATCTCTGAGGTGAAAAATGAGTAATCTCTAGTGTATAGTTATTTTTAACTAACTATTCAAACAGGCCTTTTAGCTAAATAGCCAGTTGCACCCAATTTTTAATTAATTTATGCAGGTTTTATGATCTGGGTCACAACAGTGTCATTGAACACTCAGACTCCGTTTGCAATCAATGTAGATTAAGTTGTTCATTGCAATAATTGACCTTTTATTCCTGTACAGACCAAACGAGGCTCTAAGGATCCTCATATTTTTGTCATCTTACAACTGGAAAATATTTTAAAAGCAACAAACCAATCTTTTTTATTCATTCTGGTATCCCATTTTTGTGGTCTGGAAATTCAATAGTGATACTGGGTGAAAACAGTGAATATAATAACTTATTACCTGTATATCAATTGATAGGAAGTTGGAATTCCAGAGTGGATCATATACCACTTATTCCTGTACTCTTTCCTAAACACAAGTTAATGCATATCAATCGCTACAGACCCCATACAAGGTACACATTTATTTTCTACAATTATTTCTATAATTAACTTGTAAAAATATTTCATGGTTTTCTGTTCCCTAAACAACAAAATATTTCATATCTTACAATGATTTTCTTTAATGTAACAGTATATGTCCTTGTCTTCTTGTCTTCATTTATTTCAGTGAGAAAACTATCTTAGCTTTACTGCTGTTGCCCTTTGCTGTCAACGACCAAACAAGCTAGTAGAAAATTGCTGGATTTGGCACAGGTATTTAAAGTTGAAATTTAGGCTAAACTGGGTCAATGTGAAGAATACAGACAAATATACGATAATACAGAGCAGGAACATAAGCCTAGGATCTGTTAGTATGTAATACTACAGGCATGATAAACTTCACAACTGTCAAAAATAAGACCTTTCATTTACAAAGAAAAAGAAATGGAAATGGAAAATAGTGCACTTGTGAAGTTTGCCTGTATTTTTATTTAATTGCAACTTGAAATTGCCATAAGCTTGCATGCAATGAAAAGCAAAACTAAAAATAAGTACACAGACAGAGCACAAGTCTGAAAACTTAACATGACAAGCAGTAGTTCAAGTTCACACTCCAAATCTGGCAGGTTCTTGACTCTATGCCTTTTTATTGCAGACCAGCACCCTTAACACCAGGACAGTCCCATCACTCTCCAGCTGAAGTTAGAATACTATAACCCTCCCTCCTCCTTCTACAGGAAGCCCAGTAAAAGTGCCTACTTGATCTAGCATTGATTAAACTCTGGAAACTTCAGAACTTTTGGAAAAAAACCCATAATAGCCAATATACAAAGTTGTGAAATTTTAGTGATCCATCAGAGGGTAAATGAGGGAAGTGACACAGTGGGATAACTGGAGATTAACCTAATTAGAATATGTAAAGGCAATGAATGTCAAACTGAAAATTGAAAATATTCCTGTATACACTGTATAAATGAGCCATAAAATTCACCATCAAAGTCTGTAGGTTAAATTGAAGCTTGGTGGGACACAAAGGGAGACTAGATATTTAAAATGAAACACCCTCATTTACTTTAGCCAGAACAAAGCACTGATAAAGAATTGTTGCATTAGATGCCTGATGAGAAGCAAAATGTATGATTATATGGAAATGCCACTGCATAAGGATTGTTTTACCACAAAGTTTTGGACCACGGCAGGAGACAGCTACCATATTTCTGGTCATTTGCTTTTTATTCTTAAAGACATTCACACTTCCAATAGGAGGAGGCCAATTAACAAATAATGTTTGGAACCACACTGTGAAAGCAATGAGATATCATTCTCCCTCTCTCTCCTCCCCTGCCTCCACCAAGAATTTACTTGGATAAGTTAGCAATTTCAGGGGACAGCTTTGAACCCCTGACATTTTAGTTGCTATCCAAATTAAGGAATAAGGCATGATTCTTATATATGACCTTTTTAACTTGAAACAAATATATGACAAGCCTCACTGTATTCCTTATGTATGAATCAAGGCAGTGGTTTTACAGTTATATCAGTTTCTTGTCTGTGACCCAGTACTGATTCAGATTCTTGTTCACAGCCCTGGCCATAATGTGACTCTACTTGTTCTTCACCTTCATAAATACCTAAGAGTTTGAATTACATAGTGTACATTAATGGCTGGGGTAGTAATTAAATGTTCCCAAATGTTTTTGTCCAACAAACCTTTCTAATCTTATTAGTCTAAAAAATAACATCAATAGCATCCTAAAATTTGTGTGTTTTTTCCCGCTTCCTCTAGCTTTACAAGTATCTCACAGAAAACTAGGACTGTAAACTAGACTAATGCTCACCTTACTTTCTAGTGAGTAAGATATAGAAACTTTTATTCTGTTGCAGAGGATGGAACCAGGCTGACGGCTGAACAGAAACATTGCAGCTGTTTTAATATGCTACAGATAGAGACACGGAAAAGATAAAAAAACCCATGTTTTTTACCTTCCTGACCTCTCTGCTCCTTCCTATTTTTCTATGTAAGTGACAATTTTAGGTAGAAACAACTTCCCCATCACTTAAAGGTTCTTCACACCACAATGCATCTTCATACCATTCTCAGTCAGAATGCTGACTTTAGAGACTGACCTATGGCCTTCTGTCTATATTTTTATGCTTTTGTGGAAGTCAGCCCATTCTAACCTGAAACATATCTTAACGTTTACGAAGCTGTGTCCAGATTTACACAGAATGTGCATTTCCAGTGTAATGTTTCCAATTGATTTTGTCCTCAATTCTTACAGTAGATAAAGAAGAATTTTTTGAAGTTTCTGAGCAGGAATGCCTACTAGATGAATATAGAAAAATTATAGGCAGACATTAACACTACCAAGAAAATAAGTACCTTAAAGATATCTGCATAAGGAAAAGTGAAATAACTCTTTGATTACAAGAAAATCAATAGTAAAAATGATCCACTATCAGTAGGAAAGTTACTTCTAGATAAGTTAAGTATTTGCTAAATAAGACACTAGCTATGCGTATATGGAGATTTCAGTTACTGCTTTAAAAAGACAGGTATTAAATTTTTCACAGGAACACCCCACTAATGCTTCCATAAACATGAGAACCAAGTAAAGAATTTTTGTAATTGTTGCTATTTCCTTCTAGTCTTCAAAAAATTGTCATATGCATTGTTACTCAGCTTCTTTTGTTAAGAAATATTAATGTGTAACACTACACAGAAATTACTATTTACATATTCTCTGTAACATACTTAGAAATAACATCTATCTTTTATAAATTTGCTACTTTTCTTCTAAGACTGAACGATATTTCGTATAGCTGATTCTGATTAGCCCAAATTTGTGTAATTACTATAAGTTTGATACAAGAAGCAAATAGACATTTCATGTAAAAACAAATTCCTTGCAAATCTCCACACACACAATAAATCTAAATTGTGCAAACCACCTGGGCAGATATAGCAAAATATTTTCTACTTACTGAACAGACTGAAAACCTCAGGACTTGAATTTTCCAACTTTCATATGCTAAGTATGGCAGCAACTTTTTAACAGTAACTACATTTACTGTCCCCAAGTGCTCTGCATTAGATAACTATGCAATGCAGTCTTCTTGGATATATCTGTCATAACCCTTGGTGATCCTATCTGCATTGCACCTGTGAATTATCTTAGCGCACAGTCTCACCAAGTCTAATCATCATGCCTGATACCATGTAGTCTGTGCCGCTCCAGACAAGATACCAGCTGTTACAGTTCCAAAAGTTTAGTTGCAGCTACAAAAAGGAAATCAAATGGTATGCCCTTTTCCTTGGTCCACCTTTTGCTCCCATACCACCTCTGCACTGCTGACTAGTCATTACCGTCATGATCAAAAAGTGTGTAAATTAAAATACCCACACATTCAGTTTGTGTCACTCCTGGTTCCAACCATGGTTCAGCCACAGACTCCAACACAGAGCAAACGAAGAGCCGTCTGGGCCAGGAACCCTTCATCCTCCAGTGCCCACTTACGATATCCCCGCCTGAAGGCATGAAATGATCTGCACCAAAAGGCCTGCAGAAAAGGGGGTGCTCTCTGGTGGGAAAGAGAGGGGCATTACTGGCATTCTACAGTGCTGAAGTTAGGCAGGACTAAACTCTGTCTGACCAACAGAAAATTACATTCTGGTCGCTAGATCAGGGCAGAGACCCTGTCTTTTTCTATCTATTAAATTCTTACTAAGATAGAAAGAAAAATTACAGATTGTCAGCAGTTCTGTCTGTCTGTCTATCTAACTGTCTATCTGTTTTTACTCTTGAACAGCCTAGTGATGCAGATAACCTCAGCTGGGCAAAGAAGTTTTATCTAGCCTTGCAGCTTCATCTGGCCTTGTAGCCAGGCTCATAAGTGAGTTCTTAATGAATTAATTAATACATTTCATAAATAAAACAATATCTATTTCATACTATGATCAAAATCTATTGAATATTTCATGCAGCTCCTGTTTAATTTACTGTAGTCCAGCTTCTGCCGGCCCAATTGAAATTGACAGTATTCGAAGGCTGACCCTATTTTTACTATATTTTGAATAGAGTTGTAGCTAAAATTCAATCTAAAACAGAATCATAGCTTACATGAATTCTATAGCTTATAATTTCCTAATATGCATTTTATTGCATTGCTTTTCTTAAAGTAATAGATATACAATGATCCTTCTATTTGTTTTTCTTTTTTCNTTTTTTTTTTTTTTTTTTTTTTTTTTTTTTTTTTTTTTTTTTTTTTTTTTTTTTTTTTTTTTTTTTCTATTTTTCTTTTCCTCCCGACAAGTTATACTGTGAAAATAGAAAGGATGCATAGGAACTTAATTCCTGTGTCTTTGAAAACTTTTCAAGTGATCCGTGGTATTTGTGATGCAGCAGGGAAATTCACCACTGATAGCTGAGCACCTTAACACTCTTACTGACATCACATGTAATATACATGTCTACAGCCACAAGTGTCTGTGCTATATTACTGGGCTGCACAGGCGACCGTAAAACTCTTCTGAAAGCATTCTTAAATTTCATAGCTTTCAGATGTATAAACAAGATATTTATCACTAGAATTACTATGGGATATTTATTGTTCTATTAGTAGGAAGTCAAAATGTTTTTAATAAAGTAAATATATGTACAGGAAGATCCACTGAACTTGTTTAAGCAGGAATATACAGAAAATAATCAAGAGTTAAGGAACTTCACAATCCAAAGTCCTATGCAATTATGCAATGCCATACTTACAAAAGCAAAAAGCATAGAACACACAATGCCAATTTATTTATGTAAGTAAAAACGGCTTATGTTATGAAAACTAAAACTCCATAGTGAAAATTTAATCCAGTTGATACTGATTTGTTAAAACAGTGTGTTAAACAGCAATTGAAAGAAATGGACTTTCTTGATAAAATGCTTTTGCCAAAACCACTGCAAATGGATATGCTCACAAAAGGAAGAAAACACAAGCCATTATTAAAGTGAGGATAACTTAGAAGTGTATGACCACTAACATTTATATTGATCTCAGTTGAAAGCCTTTTCATTATTTTCTGAAATTTCACTTACTGACATAGAGGTTTTCAAAAGTCAAATACAAGTGTTGTGTCTAACTGCCATATGCAGTCAAAAGAGAGAAACATAATTTCCAAAGGTACTGTTGAAAATTTTACCCAATTCTAATTGAAAATCGGTACAATATGTGTAAGAATTAAGCTACTTAGATGTATTTGAAATTAGCATGCTTCTTAACTAAAGAAACGCCTTTTATGTATGTATCACAGGTAATGGGAACCAAGAGAGTACCTATGATATGTTCAGGAAAGGAAAATCACTTTCTATTTCAGTCAGTTATCAGCTGCTTTGTGCTCTAAAGCTTGATGTTTTGTTCCTATTATCTTAATTTTTCTGCAGGAAAAAATACCTGTCGGTGTATATTTATGTTAACCATTTTGGCTGAAATGTTCCAAAAAGCCTAAGGGAGTTGAATTCAATCAGAGGTGGGTGTCTAATGCCTTTAAATCCTTTTGGAAACCCTATTTTTAAACATCTAATCCTTTTGCTGAATATAACTCTTGACCTACTGGTATCCTGTGGAAAGAATTTTTCATAGGTTTCTTTCTTCATTGTGTTTCTCAAAATAGTATATCATTTATATGTATATATAATATATACATATATTAAATTCTAGTAGAAGAGAAAGATGAAAAAGGAAGGATTTCCATGGCAAACAAAGGGGAAAAAAAAAGATGTTTGGTACCAAATATTTTCTGTTTATATTTGTGTCTAACAGGCAGTGTTTTCCCTATCAGGTCAAGGGGGGAAACAACAAAAAAAAAAAAAAAAACAAAAAAAAAAAAAAAGGAAAGACTTATAAAAGCAAAACAATATATGCTTTTCTCCTTCTTATTAAGTTTAGGGATACAAAGTTGCCATGGCGACCTCTTCGCTTTTGCATAAGTTGTGATAGATTTGAATGTAACAGAAAGTAGATGACAACAGCTAAAGCAATTGTCAGGTATTCAGGTGATGGCGTCTCATTTGGAAACAGTTACCGTATATAGTGCAGATACATACTTCATTTCTCCTGACAAGAACTGCTGACAGGAGCAACCGTCCTTCAGCTGACAAACTGGAACAGGGTGCTGCTTCCCAGCTGAAATAACAGCGTGCCTTTTTAATAAGAGCATTAAAGAACACACATTATTTAAGGAGTTTCACGTCGGTACGTACATCCGTATACAGGCAAAAAGGATGTGTCTGTCTTTAAAATCTGGGAGCACACTGGCACTTTTCAAATTGACATGCCAAATTAGCTTCTGTTGTGACCTTGTTCATTCCTATTAGCTGGATATTAGACAAGAATCCCATGCCACCTTGACAAGGGCTTTTGTTTCTATTATGCTGATATTGAATCCTATACGAGTGATGGATGAGAATGGTGCATGTCTGAATAAGCAGGGGGAATCACCCTAATGAATTATCTTCTGCACTGCAATATGCCATGGATGAAATGAGTTACCCATTCTGTATTAACTGATGTGACCCTTTCATTTCAACTTCTTTTCACAGTTGCCATCACTCAGAAAGGCTGGTGTTTACGGCTCTCACAGGAAGAGGATTTATCTGACAAAATGTGTTGGAGGTATGAAACTTAATGGCAACAAAGCAGAGCCATAAGAATGTGCATATCACTATAATACAGCCCTGGGATCCTTTTAAGATTCCAACTTTTTGTTACATTCAAATTTATTTCTCTATTTTTCCTTCAGTCAAATCAACTCACTGCAGCATCTTATCACAGCCTATTAGATTTAGTCAGATAGCCTAATTGGACTCATTCTCCCAAAGATTTTCTGGTCACCTTAATACCATTTTACTACAGAAGTTTATTTTGTCATATTGTGTGTCTAGAACTATAAACAAGTTTGGGGTTTTTGTTTGTTTGTTTTATGGGATTTTTTTCTGTAAAATCATGTTTGTTTACAAGCAATTTATTCTGCAAACACATTTTATTTCCTGTGATCTAAGTCTATCTTTCCTTGTGTGTTTGCAGTCTGTTTTTCAATATGTTGTGCCTGTTTACACATTTCCCTCTTTGTTGACAATTAACTCTGTTGTCAACAAAATGAAATAGTTCTTTGACGTAAATTATTTACAAATCTCAGTTAAACCCAAAATAATCACTCATGGCTTGTCAACATTGCATGTGGTTTGCAATAAGAAAATTATTTGAAAAACATTCTACAAAAAAAACCCAAAACATTTTAAAAGTGGAACACGAATGGGTTTTAAATAGAAGAAGGCAGCAAATATTTGAGGAATTATTTGTGTATTTAAGGAACAGTTGGAAATAATAAGAAAAATGCTAATATACCTTAATTTCTGTAAGTATATAGTCATTTAAAGATAATTTAGGTCTCACCAGAGTCTTGTGAGACATTGCTGAGACAGGCTGTCTCAAGGCAATGCTGGGCACGTGAGCTAAAAGAAGACAAGGAAGTCATTAGTTAAATCCACAGCTGATAAAAGATTGCACAGGTCCATTGACTTTGATGGGACTTCATCCTTCATGTTAACTGAATTTTTAGTGTACTTGTGAAAAGGTAGTCATTTTCTGGATAAGAAGGAATGCAATATTCAGTTCTCCTGTATGGTTACCATGTCCTTATAGGGAAAATTTTCACAGACAATACAAAGTGGGAATACAGTGAAGAGATCCTTATAGATAATGTTTTAAAATCCTGCCAAAGATTGTAAGTTTTGGTGTAGGATTTTTAGAAGATCCTAGAAATATTCTATATTAGCAACTTTGTTCTCTCTATGATCAACAAACTGATAAAAAAAACGCTTATTAAAACATCTTCTTCTGAATTCTGTACAATCCGTGTTCATGAGAGACATACCACCAGGATATTGTGGACATTAATGTTGCCCAGGCATACCATTCACGGAGCTAGTGATAACTGTAGTAAGGAACACTGCACTTTTCATCTGCTGTTGATGGGGAGAAGAATCCTTGGCATCAAAAGGTGAGTTTTATTTACCCTTCTTCATTCATTATACACTATTTTATTTTTCTTATTTTTTATTTAGTGCAATAACAGAAATAAATGCATTCCATTACCTTGTTATTTTACTTTTTTTTTTTTTTTTCTGGAAGAAAAGGTGTGGTACTTCTAGGTCAGTACTTAATTTTTATGTTCTGAACTTGAATTAATCTCTGTCTACTTTATACCCACATGAGTATCATTGCTGTGAAAAACTGTGTGGGGAACTGTGGTGTATGTTTGAACAGTAGGAGAGTTCCTTTAGTACATTATTTTGGAAATTATTTGTCCATATACACCTCGTCATTTTACTGGATACAGCCTACCTTGAACTCCCTCTTCTTTCAGAAATTACTTATTGAAAACCATATATGATAACTTTTAATATGTGACTCTGTTGTTAATTTGTATCTGGTAGGCTGTTGAGTTGGAAAGGCTTCCACAGAATAGTCAAGACCGCAGAATTATTCATCTAACCATGACATGACATGTAAATAAGGTGGCCCAGTAGGAGGAATTCTAGTGCTGATTCATCGGAAATTTTGAATTACTAGTTAGACCTAAATTTTAAAGCCTATATCCATTCAATTGAAGAATGTGATATCAAAAATAAGTATAAAATTGTAATGGAGATATAAATGCCCTTAGCTAAACTTTCCTTTTAAATGAGAAAGAAGAAACCAATAACTCTGTCAGTACTGGATAAACTGTGCCAGATGGAGAAGATACAGTTCTGATTTGGAGAGAAAATGAAATTATGAGATTCAGTAAAGATTTTGATACCTGCTGTTACGGTGGTGCTCTTACAAGAATGTGTTGCTGGCTGCCAAGTACAGAAATCACTGAAGATTTAGATTCTGTCCTGCTCTGCAGGCTACTGTGGAGTCACAGAAAGGAAACAGAAATGCTTTGATTGCTGGAAAGATGTGCTACTGGAATAAAAAGAGAATTCTTAGAATTTGAAAACAAAATACCAATATGGTCTGTATGCCAAGACAGCAAGAACAACATTGTTATGCAAATACGTTGTGGAAATTCATTAGGTAATTTTCATAAGGGTTTGAATACCTTGTAACACAAACATTTTGGATGTATGTCCATTTCTAACCTTCTTCAACCTTGTGCCCTTGAAGATTCTGTTTAGCAAGGCAGGTATTCTGTGAATGTCACACTTTGCATGAGCCGCACACTGTAAAATAATATTGCAACTGTGAAAATGCCCAAAATCAAATACTCATTTCCTTACCGATAGGCACCACTAAAATAATACCATTCACGTATATATCCTCTTAATGTATTACTCACTGTGAAGCCCTTCAATATTTGCAAAAAACCCCTTCCTAGTCAGTAAGGTTTGGAGAGCTGTTATAACACAATAATAAAATATTACCAGGATAGTTTACTGTTCTCCTACCTTTGACTCCTCCCTTCTCCTCCTGATGAAAACAGATACACAGAATAACAACTTCAAAACCAGCGTGCAGCGCAGAATGGAAAATTGACAAGCTTTCAATTTTCAGGATAAAAACTAAAAACCAACTTTTTCAATATTTTCAATTCACCATATTTCAATTCACCTGAGAAGCAGTTTTGCTTTGATATTGCTGAAATCCAAAACATTCAGTAATTATTCTCTAATTATAATGTACAATTGTGTTTCTAGAGTTTTTAATGTTTATATTGAATTATACCAGAAATAAAATGGGGTTTTAAAAGATGAAATTTGAGTTCCTAGTTGGAAGACCATATTTGCTCATATTTTAGCTTTAACTAGAAATGGATATTGGCATTTCTTAAAGGCAGGTTTGTCCACTTTAAGTTTATTGATTTCAGCTTGGTAAGCATCAGTTTCATTACAACCTAAAAGAACAAGCAGAGGACAATACCAGAGTATAGCTGGATATGACACACATCAGTGTAACCAGATATTTCAGTACTGAATGCTTTTAATTTAAAACAAAAAGAGTACTAAGAGAATGGATGAAATATGACAAGAAAAACAACAACAAAAACCCAAATAAACAAACAAAAAGCCCCAACATAACCCAAGAATATTCTGTAAGTTTTCTCTTTGCCTTTCAATTAACGATCAGGAAAATTCACTCATTTCTCAAAGTTCATATTCTCTATTTGATTTATTGTTATTTCAACTTTTTTTTCATTTTGACTGAAATTAAATCCAATGACTTCTGCAATGAAGTTTTATAAACAGTCATACTTGAGTTGTTATTTGTTATTTCACAATAATTATGAGATAAATACAAACAGATGATGGCAGCATTGTCTATAGCATTTTTATGATACTATAACAAAAAATTAAGAGTATAGACCAGAAAACATTTTCCCCATCTTTTTTCTGGTCTTTGGTAATATCAGCTGTGTCCAAAGAACTCTAATGCAAAGCAACCCTCAGCTGTTCAACATTTAAACTTTTCACAGAGTATGTGAGAAGCTTGAGTTACGATAATAGACATAGCTGTGATAACTTCTCACTAAATCAATATGTAGAGTTTAAAAAAAAAGGTATTTATTTCTATCATTAGTAGGAAGCTTAAGAACTAACAATGTGTCAACAAAACAGTATTAGTGAGGTATTTCACTGAAAACTGTGTTAAACTTATGTCATTCATCAAGTCTAGGTTAAAAATGAAACACAGAGAGAGAGGAACAGTTTGCCATGAGTCACAACATATTTCTGCAAGAAGTAGCAGAATAAAGTCTGTTAAGATAGCTTTGTCTTTCTTCATAGAAGCTAATATGTATGCTAATTTATAGGGAAGCCGGATCATGAGTGCTCAATTCTCACCATAAGGAACCGCAGAGTGAGATTAGGATTAATTTTAGTGGACTAAAGGGTGAAGTGGGATATCGCACGAGCACATACATTTGTTTTTAATATGCCTGTGTAGTGCAATTGTAGAATCAATATTTACTGAAGCTGACAGTCTAAGGCATGTGTTGACAATTTGATTTAAACTGTTTGTGTCATGAAAACTGAAATGCTTGAGCAGTAGTTGTGTTTTGAATACCCAAAATAAAATCAATTCAGGGCCACCTTCTCTCTTGTTATACTGTTCACAGGAGGAGGAAGGCAGCAAGTCAAGGAATGTCACATTCAGCAGCCATTGACCTTTTTGAGGAAATGAGTGGGGATACAGGTGCAGAAATAGAGAATGATGCAGCCTTTAAGCTAAGAGGTTAATCAGAAAATAAACTTTTTCCTCTGAAAATCTGTTCTTTTTCATACCTGATCTCCCTTGACTGCACGATCTTCCCTTTTGCTATTGCCTTTGCAGCAACACAGAAGCAACATAGCAATCCAGGTAAGACACAGAAATGGAGATTTCCACTTATTTTTCTGATTCCACTCTCGTGATGTCAGGGCCAGGCTTACATTGCAAAACACACACACACGTTTCACTCAGCCATGTCCACTCCCTTAGCTTTGGGCAAAAGACTTTGTGATGGATCTTCCAGCAAATGGAGGGTCCTTCTCAAAAGTCAGCACTTCCCTGTTTACATTTCTCAGGGATTTGGTATCCCATTGCTCTTTCCCTTGAATCCCACAGGACAAGAGCAAGGGTTCCAGTACAACAAAAAGGAACAAGCAGCAACTACCAGAATTTGTCTAAAAAGATAAACTGTTCCTATTGTGTCAAGGATAGCTCCTCCCAGTGAAAATTTGAGAGAAAATGCAAAGTTGTTGTTGGCGATGAGGGAAAGCTGTATGTTAATTTTAGATGTTAAACTTGTCTAAACATATTACTGTTCTGTTAAAGAAATTTACAGAGAAAAGTCATCCATGCGACTGAATTGCAAACATTATCTTCTAAATTTTTTGCATGTTTTATATTCATATGAATTAATTATTTTCAACATGACCTGCAAGCTAATTCCAGAACCAAATTGTTAGGGAAATATGATATTAACACGTACATGTTAATAGACATATTTAATCAATTACTCAGTGAGTGTTTTATTACACATATAAACTTGAAAACAAAATGTTCTACAGGACCAAGCTGTTCTGAACTAACGCTATAAAAAATAATGCAAATGTAAGTCTGTCTGCTTTTGGCTAGCAATACTTTTCTCTAGTTTTTCTTCTATTTTGTTCTACTTTTTTATAAACTAAGAAATCAAATTTCACTTGAGAAGTGCTTCATCAAGTATGAGTTATTCTGAATTTCTTTTCAGCAATGCAAGGTAATATAAAGCAAATATATTGTAGAGCAAGAAGAAGACATAACTTTTCAGCAAAACTACTGTGCAGCAGAAAACAGAAAATTTGTCTCAGTACTGTCTGGTTTCCAGCTACATTTCTATTTCTCAGCTACTTTTTGAAAATGCTCAGTAAAGTAGATACTGTGTAGGAATAGGGCATACAAAGTAAGTCCACGTTCTTTCATTTTGTCACCTTATCTATTCATGCCAGGAGTAGTATTCTCGGTATAGTCAGGAGCATTTTATGCAATATTTCCCAAAGTTAACCATTACAAGTATGCAAACATTTTATAGATAGCTAAGTGGATAGCCCCCCCCCAGTTTCCATAAGCTGCCTGTGTGCAATTTCAAAGCAAATTTTATAGCCAAAGAAGAACTCATACACTGCTACTGTTAATACCATACCTGCTGCCACCAAAATTGCCTATACTATGACTACTATAAACTTGACACATCAGTGAGATTAAATTATGATTCTATTAACTGTACTGATAGAAATTTGGGAAGATGTTGCATTTTTATAACACAATATGCTGTGACACTAATATGACCCCTATAGAGCTTTGGAAAGTCTAGTTACTACAGTGGTCAACTCTGAATATTATTTGAAAAAAAATAAAAAATAAAAAATAAAAAGCTAAATAACAGAGTTGAACAACATACAAGAGATTACTATATATATTTTCTAGACATTAAACAGAGATTTCTTAACCTGATTATCAGATTTTGGTCAATATTCCTGATATTTCAGGCTGAAAAGGAGAAAAATATACACAACCTCGATTTTTGCACTGTATTTTTCAGTGTAGGGTTTTGCTTCAATCACATTAGGGCCCAGACCTTAAAGACAGCTGTTTGTACAATTTTAATTTTTGACTTGCCATTTCTTCTCATTCTCCTTTCTCTTCTGAGACAATATGTAGTCTGTCACTCTGAGATTCCCTTGCTTTTCTTAACTAACATACTTGAAAAGTCATGGCAGTCAGGTGAAGTCCCAAGTGACTGGAAAAAGGGAAACATTGCGCCCATTTTTAAAAAGGGCAGAAAGGAGGACCCTGGGAACTACAGACCTGTCAGCCTCACCTCTGTGCCTGGGAAGATCATGGAACAGATCTTCCTAGAAGCTATGCTAAGGCACGTGAGGGACATGTAGGTGATTCGAGACGGCCAGCATGGCTTTACCAAGGGCAAGTCCTGCTTGATGAACCTAGCGGCCTTCTATGATGGAGTGACTACATCAGTAGACAAGGGAAGAGCTTACAGATGTCATCTATCTGGATTTCTGTAAGGCCTTTGACGCGGTCCCCCACAACATCCTTCTCTCAAAATTGGAAGGATATGGATTTGATGGGTTGACTGTTCTGGTGGATGAGGAATTGGTTGGATGGTCACATCCAGAGGGTAGTGGTCAATGGCTCAATATCCAGATGGAGATCGGTGACAAGTGGTGTGCCTCAGGGGTCCGTACTGGGACGAGTACTGTTCAATATCTTCATCAACAACATAGACAGTGGGATCGAGTGCACCCGCAGTAAGTTTGTGGATGACACCAAGACTGATTGTTATGGTCTGAGGAACGTGACGCCATCCAGAGGGACCTGGACAGACTTGAGAAATGGGCCCGTGTGAACCTCATGAGGTTCAACAAGGCCAAATGCAGTGTCCTGCACCTGTGTCAGGGCAACCTCCGGAAACAATACAGGCTGGGGGATAAAGGGATTGAGAGTAGCCCTACCCAGAAGGACTTGAGGATACTGGTGGATGAAAAGCTGGACATGAACCAACAGTGTGCGTTTGCAGCCCAGAAAGCCAACCAAATCCTGGGCTGCATAAAAAGAAGCACGGCCAGCAAGTCAAGGGAGGTAATTCTGCCCCTCTACTCCACTCTGGTGAGGCCCCATGTGGAGTATTGCGTCCAGCTCTGGAGCCTTCAGCACAGGAAAGACATGGACTTGTTGGAGTGAGTCCAGAGGAGGGCTACAAAAATGATCAGAGGGCTGGAACACCTCTCCTATGAGGACAGACTGAGAGAGCTGGGGTCGTTCAGCCTAGAGAAGAGAAGGGGAGACCTCATTGCAGCCTTTCAGTACTTAAAGGGGGCCTACACTAAAGATGGGGACAAACTTTTTAACAGGACCTTTTGTGATAGGATGAGGAGTAATGGCTTTAAACTAAAAGAAGGAAGATTTAGACCAGGTATAAGGAAGAAATTTTTCACAATGAGAGTGGTGAAACACTGGAATATGTTGCCCAGAGAGGTGGTAGATGCCCTGTCCCTGGAAGTGTTCAAGGCCAGGTTGGACGGGGCTCTGAGCAACCTGATCCAGTTGAAGATGTCCCTGCTCATTTCAGGGGAGGCTGGACTAGATGACCTTTAAAGGCTCGTGCCAACCCAAACTAATCTATGATTCTATGAACCCCACCTTGTTCACATAAAGTTAATTTCTTTGTTAATCTGCGTGGATCTTCTGTTCTGTGTGTACCAGTTGCTGTGGTTTAAATAGCAGTTCAGCCCCGCACAGACGCTTGTTGAGTCCCCCCCGGTGGGATGGAAGAAAGAATCAGAAAGGTAAAAGTGAGAAAATTTTTGGGTTGGGATGAAGACAGTTTCATAGATAAAGTAAAAGCTGTGTGTGAAAGCAAAGCAAAATTACGAATTCATTCACTACTTCCCATCCCCAGGCAGATGTTCAGCTATCTTGAGGAAAGCAGGGCTCTATCACGCATAAGGGTGACTTGGGAAGACAAATGCTATAACTCCCCACCCTTCCTCCTTCTTCCCCACAGGCTTTGTTGCTGAGCACAACATCACATCGTAGTGAATGTCCCTGCGGTCCATTGGAGTCAGCTGTCCCTGCTGTGTCCCTTCCCAACTTCTTGTGCAGCCTAGCCTGCTCACTGATGGAGTGGTACGAGGAGCAGAAAAGGCCCTGATGCTGTGTAAGCACTGTTCAGCAATAACTAAAACGCGCCTAATTTATCAACACTATTTTCATTACAAATTCAAAATGCAGCACCATAAGAGGTACTATGAAAAAAATTAACTCTATCCCAGCCAGAACCAACAGGCAAGTGCAGTCATGTTTACCATGAAGTGTAAAAGAATACACTGTATTCTTGTTTTACTGTCAATTCAATAGTACATATCAAAATAAATGTGATACTCATGTATAGGCAAACATAGTAGATGACACAAGGTTAAATATATATCAATTTAGTACATGTTGGCCCATCTCCTTAACATCTAATAACATCTCAAAGATTTTTAGACTTTCCTCTATTAATCATACTATATTGCATTTTCTGTCACCCAGAAACTACAATAGTCTCACTTACAGCCTATGTTAATCTGCTTCCAAGCCACAAGATAAAGGATCTTTTAAAGATTTTTTTTTTCTAATTCTGGCACTAGATGGCAGTAAAACCGCAACTCTGAGCTTTTCCATCCAATGTCAATAAACTCAAGGAGAACTCCGAGGCAGGAGAAAGGCTATCACTGTAAGACAGCTTGCCTTCACAGGTTAGCCAGAAGCAGGATATGGAATATCGTGCAGAATCGCTAGATAATGTAAAAAAGAAATCCAATAGCTAAACAAAAATAGCATTAAAGAGGGAACAGTAATGGGAAGCTTTAAGTAATTTGAAATGCCGGGAGAAATTGACTTCATATGGTTTGCTTAAATCTGCCAAAACAGCAGATCAGTGATCTGCAAAAGTAAGATATAAAGGCAAGTGTCCTACCAGTGTGCCAAAAATATGATTCATCTCTATGAAAGGCTCTAAGTAAGGAGAAGGAGAAAAGCAATCTGAATCAGATTTTTTTATTCATTACCAAATGGAATCATATTAAATCTCTGAAATTAATGGTGTGATGGGTTGTATTGCATTACTTTTAAAGTGATTGGGTCCATACGCTCAGTAAGAATGCACTGGTAAAAAGAGGAACAAATATTCTGCCTGTCTTTTTTTGAGCCTTGAAAATTATATCCCTTCCAGAGGAATGTATGAAGCTCTCTTCTGGGGGTTCAGCCTGACAGTACCCACTTGCAGGGTCCAATTTCTTGCTGCATTGCTATAATAATTCAATCTTTGTAATATTCAGACTGCTTTGTAAGCATCTAAACCCATAACGGACAAGGGGAAAAAAAGTAGAATTATATAGAGAAATTTATATTTCAGATCTTCCTATGAGGACACCTCCACATTATTGGAAATATGCCAAAGAAATCCCTGGCAGTGACATCCAATTCAAGTAAGCTTAAACTAAAGCTTTAATGGTTCTCATCTTGTTGCACATTGAATCAACAGAGTGAATTGCGTTTAGAACTGCAAACTAAAACTGATTCAGGCTTTCATAGCAGTTTTACAGTTATTATTTTTAGTGACCCAAGTGACTAGTGCTGCAATACTTATTACAGAAAAATGAAGAACATTTTCCACCTTCAATCCTATTCAAGATATACAAAACCTTTGAGAAGAAGTCACGACATTCCAAAGCCTTTAAAGTTCCAGGATGCAGATAACATCTATCTTTCTCAGAGGCTGAAGGTATGAAGAACTTCTTGTTATCCTGTTGAATGTAATAATAAACTTATAGATAAAAATCAGAAAGCTCAAAATTAAATCCTGGTCAGAAAGTTCGGGTTTATTTTTTGTTCTGTATGATATCTTATTGTCTTAGAAACTTCTCTCAAAGAAAGTGTCACTTTTTATTACTTCAGTTAAAATTTTCTTTCTTTGAACATAACATCAAACTGTTTCTAGGATATGTTCATGTACTATAACAGTACATGGCTCTGGGTTTGACAGAAGCAAACATGTATAAGATAAAGTTTTGAAGCTTGTAAGTATTGAATTATTTAGGGTCTAAACACAAGTAAATGCACTGAATGTTTATGTTATCTCTTCTGGGAAAAAAACTCCTTGTTCTACCAAATGTCAGAAAATAGAAGCTGTGCTGCCAGCATGCTTTTAAACACATTCTCCATTTTTGTCTTATACATGATTCCTTTATGATACCAAAAATATTGCCACAAGAAAGTACTTCTTGTATTTTATACCCAACCCTTCACACGTATGGTTTCCTTAAGGGAATACCTTAAGTAGCCAAGTTTCTTTGTTGCCTATCACCAAATTGATGTATGACCTTTGGATCCTACTGGATACACCCTCACCCCAGTTACAAAAACAACAATATCGGTGAAAATACCTTCTTCCATCATCTTCTAGGCAGGGGAATGGAACGATTCTTTTCTGAGAGCAGAACTTAAGTGACTCATCCATCACCACCAGATCACTTCTATGTATTCTGTGTGGCAAAATCTACACAGATGTATGTGTGACAGAACCTTTTGAACAATAAAGGCTTTAGAAAAAAAGTTTATTTTGGGTCTAGAAATTCTTCCTTCTATTTTATTTTAGCGTTTGTTGTTTGGAGGGGGCACACACATAACACTGTGAAATCAAATTCATCTCACAGAGGAACGGGTTCTCATTTACCATCTTGTGTTGCTACATAAAGGTCTTCCAGACAGTCTAATCCAAGAGATTTATGAATAAATGTGCACCTCGAACTGAACTGATCATGAAACAGGAAATAATCCCTAGGGTTTGGAGCATGTGATCCAGCAAGGTTAGTTAGGAAACTTCCTTTATTGATTGTTATTCTGTCTTAGTAGTATTTCATGTTGGACATGTGCCAATAGATTCATCAGGCAGCAGAGGTAAAAATGAGGCTTTGGACTTGATTAATCTTAGTCACCTTTCTACAGGACTCCATTTTGCCAAAGAAATCAAAGTTCTCTTAATTACTCTCCAAAATCTTCTGTGAGCCTTCACTTACAAGCTGAGTCATTTCTACAGTTTGCATGAGCTGTCACCCTTACTGTGTGCTACACGTCTGTCTAGGCAAAACCATGTCACTTTTGGAAAAACTATTTCATGAAAATTCAGGGTCTTAAGTTGCAGCTGTCTATCCTAAACATCAGTGTTCCTTTAAGCAGTGAGTGTGTGAGCATTTTGTGGCATTAAGAGCTCATTGTAGGCAGCAATGATATTAGTATTTACTTATTATTGTGTCTTCTCCTCTATGAATAAAATCAAGCTATTATTGCCACATGTTGAAAATACACATTATTTTCCAAAGAAACTCAGCATTTAAAACTACTGTTGGTTTGTTAGTTTCCCTTGTATATCTAGAACAATTATTAAAAAAAAAAAAAGGCAGAAAAAAAAAGATTTCAGCTTCTCATTTATGAAAACGGGAATTTTTTCCTTCCAGTAGAGTCTGTTTGCAGAGATGTATCTGCACTTTTCTTGATTGTTTCTCCAGGACTGATTGAAATAAAAAGTATAAATGCTGAGCTAATAGAGCAGCACTGGTAACTTTTGATTGCTAAATTCAGGATTCAGACATCTATCAGACTAGCCTTCTCCCCCTTCTCTTCTGTCTTCTGGCCACTGGTGATATTTCTTCTAAACTGGGATATCCTCCCTCCAGAGCTTTATGCTATTGATATGCTGCAATTTTTGACTGGATTTTCTGGAGCATAAGAAGAAAGAAATCTGTAATTAGACAGGGACACCGTTGCCCCTATCTGTGTAGTAGAAACTGGAGGATTTTCATGGCACGATCCCCATGGTGAGATACAGTTGCTGTCACAGGAGATCACACTCCATTAAATGTAGTTTACAAAAGCAAAGTAAACACAGACAACCCAAAAGACTGCCATCCTTGTGTGTTCAATAAATTACTGGCTTTACTGACTGGATTAACATAAGCCTTCAGGTACAGGAAAAAAAACAACATTGAATCTCCCTGAAAATCTCACATTGCAGGGATTTTACATTTGAGCCCAGGATGCTCTCTAAAAATCATATCAGGATGACTAATACGCATTAGCGTCTCTGGAGAGAGAACCTTTTACCTGTTTTAGTGGAAGAGTAGTCCTGTTCTTCCCCTAGTAAAACTTTTGTAAACATAGGATTTCACAATAGAAAGGCATTCTTCATCTCCAGAGAATTCTGAGTATCACCTGCAGCTTTTCCTTTTATTCTTCATTGATCCATCTTCACCTAAGCCTCTGCAAAGCCTATGTTAACTCCTACCTGTAGATAACTATGAATATGAACACTCAATATTTAGGCTAAAGAAAGTGATTTTCTTTATTTTTGGGTGGTTTTGTTTTGGATTGTTTTTTTTTTGAAGGGGTGGGGTGGGGGTTTTTATTTGTTTGTTCATTTGTTTTGTGGTTTTTTGGTTGGTTGGTTGGTTGGTTTTGGTTGGTTTTTTTTTCCAAGCTATACTGTGGCAGAAAATTGTTTGATTGATATGTCTTCAGAAGCAGGGTTTTCTTATTTAAAAAATAGCACTTAGACAAAGCAGAGCAGAATGAACAGCTGGTATAATATTTATTTGAATCTGTATATTCTTCCAGAAAACTGGTAACTATTATTTAGCTGATAAAATTTGAGCCCTATGAAAATGAAAATATTTTGAATAAAGTATCTTCCACAACAGAAATTTTCACATGTATTGCACATCTACTTTGACAGATCTATGATCTGCCATTATATGCTAAAGCTTTATTCTAAGGTTTTCTAGGGTAAGGTATTTTGCAGGCTACAGCAGACCAAATGATGGATATCAAATACCTTTGTGTATGTTCTGTCTAGAGCACTCAGACAGCAATCCATCAAGAATATAGTAAAAAAATGAGGATGGAATACAGTTAGTGTACTCAGATATTTCAAACTTTAGCCTACTTTTAATGTGAGTATAAGCCCTATTTCTTTTGAATTTTAAATGTTCAAGTGTAGTCATCAGTACCAATTTAGAAATGCCTCCAGTCTGACTGAACTGCCAAGGCCCAAATGGTCTTTAAGAACACGTAAATATATAGAAATTGCTATAATGAGTCAAGCCTCTGTCTGTTTATTTCACCTTCCATAGTCAGGACTGAATACTTCAGAAAAAGACACTAAAATCTCCATCGAAAAATCTGCCTACAGGGAAAATTTCTTCTGAATTCTTATTAGATAGCGCATAGCTTATATCTTCCTGGGTGCAGGAAGATTTATAGCCCTCACTTTTTAATCCTAACTAATTTAACTTGACTCCTACTTAACTCTTGGCCTTGCTTATGCTTTGGGGCAATAAGTTCAATGGGTTTATTATGCACTAGGTAAAACTTTTTTTCCTTTTATTATTTTCAGAGTTGTTAAATAGAAAATAAAAATGTTCCTAGGAATCCCCATTTCCCCTACTCTGAGACTTCCTCAGATTTATATTAATCTAGTCATTAGCTGGTTGTACAGTAACAATATTTTGTGGTCCAAAACTATAAATTTCAGAAATTGCACAACTCTCAGTAATGAATAATTAAATACTATTTGCTTATAATCTTCCTTCATTAAATTTAAGGGGCTTCGATACTGAAAAAAGGAAGGTTGACAGCTACTGTAAAAAGAGTTGTTATACTGTCTTTTCTCTGTAGCATTCTAAACTCAAATCTAAAACTGGAAATACTCCCTGATTCACAAATTGATGATCTAAAAGGGACAAGTCAGTGTTTCTACAGTTAAGACCATGCCCAACCTTAATTGTAGGCTTACTAGTTAACCTGTCTTTAAGGCTAACTTAAATACCAGAAGTGTGACATGAAAAGGATTACGCTTCCTAAACCAGCTAAGAAAAATTGGGCAAATTGTTCTTAATTTAATATCTACTGAGAGTTTGAAATGCTCTTATATACAAGTCCAGATACATACTTTCTCTTTAATAATTCAAATATTTTACAGCTTATTTAACATTCTGTATAAGAAATCTAGAAAACTTAAACACTAACTAAAGAAGAGTTGGTTGTACTTCAGTAGCTTGACACTCCACTAATCATAGAATCATAGAATTATAGAATGGTTTAGGTTGGAAAGGACCTTAAAGATCATCTAGTTCCAGCCCCTCGGCCATGGGCAAGCACACCTCCCATCAGATCAGATTGCTCAAAGCCTCATCCAACCTGGCCTTGAACCCTTCCAGGGATGGGGAGTCCACAGCTTCCCTGGGCAACCTGTTCCAGTGCCTCACCACCCTCACAGTGAAAAATTTCTTCCTGAAATCTAGTCTAAACCTACCCTCTTCCAGCTTGAAACCATTACCCCATGTCCTATCACTACATGCCCTTGTAGAAAGTCCCTCTCCAGCTTTCCTGTAGGCCCCCTTCAGATACTGGAAAGCTGCTAGAAGGTCTCCCCGGAACCTTCTCTTCTCCAGGCTGAACAACCCCAGCTCTCTCAGCCTGTCCTCATAGCAGAGGTGTTCTTATCTTTTGATCATCTTTGTGGCTCTCCTCTGGACCCGCTCCAACAGGTCCATGTCCTTCTTATGTTGGGGACTGCAGAGCTGGACACAGTATTCCAGGTGGGGTCTCACAAGAGTGGAGTAGAGAGGCAGAATCACCTCCCTAGACCTGCTGGCCGTGCTTCTTTTGATGAAGCCCAGGATGCCGTTGGCCTTCTGGGCTGCAAGCGCACATTGCCAGGTCATGTTGAGCTTCTCATCCACCAATGAATACCCTGGGTGCATGAATAATGTGTATGTTTATATTACTCTCTGGCTCAAGTTATTAGACAAGATTCACTGGTCTTTCTTTTAAAGAAAGATAGGAGCATGTCTTTATGCAACTGATTTAATCAAAAAGACAAGCAACATACTCCTTCCATGTATATAAAGAATAAAAACAGTAGATAACTTCCCCAGTTAAGTTCAGTGTTAACTTCTACTTCTCATCACTTTTCCTAGAAAAAATCATCACTGTCTTTGACTCTATGACAAGTACATCACTTTTGAACTCTCTGAGTTCTCTGCTCTCTGATATTTCAAAGAAGACAAATGCGAGTCAAACACTGCTGCTGAACACTTACTCTACCCACTGCATGTCTAGGACCAAAGCCACTATTATTTCAGTAGCTACTAAGGCAATATGTAAATAATTTTATTTTGTTTAATTGCTGAGAATTTAGGATATGCTTATGTCACAGGCAAATATAAGAACAATACATTGTTTCTGAGTATATTCCTCCGCTGTACTTTCTCTAATTTTTGTCTTGTCCCTAAAAACTCCCTGAGTTATTTGTACAACACATAGCAAAAAGGGGTCTTAGTGACTGCAATAAGACAAAGAACATAAATGATACACGAATCAGTGCAAGCTAAAAAATTAGGTTCTAGCTTGTAGAGCTCCACTGCTCAGTATATGATGAATTGTAGGTAAAGCAACAATTTAAATAAGGTTTTAATGTTTTAACTATGAACACCAGTGACCCCAATGGAACATGAAAAAAGGAAGAGTGGCATCCTTCAGTAATCCAAATACATGTTTAATGCCCTTCCAAACCAGACTTTTAGTTTTAATTAATTTTTTTTTCTTTTTCTTTTTACTTTTACATGTCTTCAGCATCTTAAGTTTGCATACATACATATACGTGTGCATATACTTAACAAAGAGAGGGAGTCCAAGGTAGGGTGATTGTTCAATACACTTTTATTCTACCTTTTACCAGAAGCTGTGGCAGGTGATGCAAAAACTTGCAATGCTTCCTCCCTTGTCTCTGAGGGGTATTGAGCAGATTAATTAGTTCATGTCTGTACAGCACTTTGAAAGCACTCAGTGCTATATAATTAGTCCTATATATTACTAGGATAGCCTTGAATATCTTCGGTGACTCTGCTTCAGCAATTTCCCTTGGCAAATTATGTCACTTTCTAATTGACCTTGGTCTTTGAAGTATTTTCTTAATGTCTAATTTAATTTTCACATTTCCTGGATTTTGTTTGCAACACAATGGTTAGCTGAAAAATTTCACCTGTTTGAAAGATATTTTTCAAACAAGAAATACCCACAGAACAACTGATTAACCTTAGCCAGCAGAAACTTAAATAGCAATTCTAAAAAGTTCCTATTATAACAAGTATCAAAATAATCTTAAATATAGATTTTTAAAAGTAGACACAGGAGATAGTCTGAATAATTTATTAAAAATCTAACACTCTTATGAAATTCAAGGTCTCCAACACTTTTATCAAACTGCTTGCAAGTTACAGAAGGTTAGCTTCACATCCGTATCTTGGCATGCTTCCTCAGCACTTTTTTTGCCTTCCTCAATGCACTTATTAATCCTCTTACTATGTAAGTGTTTAAACACCTTCACCTCACTTTTTTGATAATTTGAGGCTTTCTTTCTGGTGAAAATGTCTCCATGATCCTTATATATACTGCATATTCATATGCAAATAGGAATGTAAATATTTATACAGTCAAATAAGTTTACAGCCATTTAGTAAATTCATTAAAGAAACATGATAGTTTATTGGCTCAAAATTTGACTGGCAGAGAAATGGGCGATCTCAAAAAGGCAGAACAGTTGAAGAAGCAGCCCTACTGGCATGCAAGATAGAGAGAAGGGAAAGACATGGCTTCCACCTTTATTTCCTGTCTTGTCCTTGGTGCAAAGGTGTGTAAAAGTGTGCTTCCTTTACATTTGTGAATACAAGAAGCAGCAAAAAGAACAATCACTGTTCTCTGGTCTGTTATCAGGACAAGACATCTGACCTAGGGAGTTATCTTCCTCCATTTCCAGGGTGAAGGGTTTCTGGGACCAGCAGGGGCAGGATGGAAAGCAGTGCTGGGAGGTTTTCTGATGTACCTGCAGCCTGACAATGAAGCTGTCACCTGAGTGTTTCCTCCTACTAATGGTCTGAATGAAAATCCTCTGCACAAGCTTTCTCTGTCTGTGAAGCCTCATGCTTTCTACAATCCTCTACTCTCTCCTCCATCTTTTTCCCTAACATTATTTCCTGTAAATCTTTCCTGTGTTTCTTCAGCTAACCATTTCCCATCAAAATCTCAATGAGAAATAAAGACAAAATGAGTAGAGGCATTAACATTTTTTTCCCTATGCGATTACTGTACTTTCTTACTTTTTTTCTTATTTGTATTTGCTTTTAGAAGGACTTTATAGTTCGTGTCCTCATAGCTTTCTTATTTCTCCATGTTTGTAATCATATATACCACAAGAAGGGAGGAATTTCATCACTAGCCTCAGTCAAATTATAAATAGTACTGCTAAAGAACTGCAGTATAGGACAATCCATACCCGTATAGAAACATGCAGACAGAGAAATTTGAACTAACTACAGTTATGAGGTACATGTCAATACTTTTATCCAGGGAAAACACCACAATCTTCCTGGAATTTCTACATGTCCTTCTTCATTGTAATAAACTTCTAGAAAAGATAACAGAAAATAGTACAGTCATCCTAACCCTTTGTCCAGTCCTTGAAATTACCTACACAATAAAGGAATATACTTTCAAGTTCAGTTCAGTTAAAGATTTCCATTGCAACTGCAAATAATCATAGAATGGTTTAGGTTGGAAAGGATCTTAAAGATCATCTAGCTCCAGCCCCTCGGCCATGAGCAAGCACACCTCCCACCAGACCAGATTGAGTCTCTCATTGTGCAGGCAGTCTGTGGATCCCAGTAACTGGGCTTCACAGAGGTTACAGAGACTGTGGATAGAGAAAAGATCAGGCCCTTCAAACAGAGCAAACAGTCCTGCATTATTCCTCAACTTGAGTGCTGCTGAGATTGAAAGAGCCAGTGAAGCTATAACAGATAAGTTCACATGTAGTCAAATTTGGTGGGGATTTTCAAAATATAATGAAAATAAAACTATTAGCACAAATTCATACTCTAAATGGGAAAAATATAAGTACAGTACTAGAAATTCTTTTGACATTTTCATGAATTGCTTGATGTGTAATATAGTATTCATAAACATAACAAGCTGATTTTGCTAAATTACAACCCCCTAATCTAAGTGGTTTTGCTGGTTTTTTCCCCAGTTCATTTTAGACTTTTCCTCTTCCCTTTTTTCCCTGACACTTTTATTAAGGTGAAGTTTTGAGTTATGGTCATCAGCAAGTCACATTGGTTGCAGGAGGGTTGGCTCTCAGCCTGACATCTTTCAGGTATTCCTTCCCTTCCTCTACCTCTCGATGTTTGTCTTGCACTGTAGCACTCTTACATTGTTTCTTTACTGTCATCTTGCTTCAGGTATTTGAGGTCACTTGGCAAGTCATGTTAAGCGTTATATTGTCTGTGTTTCAGACAGGTACACAAGTGTCTATGTTTCTAAACATAGATATAAACCCACTGACATTGCATTCTTAACAGTTTCTTTAGTAGAAATTTTGTCTGCTCTGTTGCATTAATCTGTGACAACAGGGCGTTTCCTTGTAGACATGACTGTTTGCAAGCTCCTTTTCCCATGCTTAGTCATGTTTCCTCCCTTCCAAATATGTGTTCAGTATGATCTCCAATAGTTCAAGTTCCCAAATTAGTTTAGTGGAAAGAAAATTTAGAGAAATATGTAGTCTTTCATAAGCAGGTAACACAAAAATCATGACATAGAAAACAAAACCAAACAAGCCTTGGATAACAGCTTACTTTGAAAATCTGTTCCTCTGACAATATCCAATGAACAAACTGGGGGGGGGGAGTGGGGGGGAGGGGGAAGAAAAAAAAAAAACATTGGAGTTATGCATGTATTTTATAGCTGTAGTGATCTATTACCACAAAGATTTCAGAGAGCTATGGAAATAAGAGTCCCTGCTGGATTTCTCCAATTGTGCAGGAATGCTCCCTAGACTATAGTGTCTACTGCTTTCCTCAGACAAGTTTTACAATTTTTCAAAGGACGTCAGGCTGTGGCACTAAGCTTCACCTTAGGGTACCTATAAAGTGGCAGTTTGCAGCCCCTAGCTCAAAAGTTGGAAGATACCCGGGCGGGCATATTGCTTCCAAGCAATATAATGTTTGAAGGTAGAGTCCCTCGTGATCGATGAACATGTCCAGTTTGTCTCTGCTCCTGCTTCCAGGGCAGTTTGGCTGTGCCCAGGGGAATGACATATGACTTCAGGCCTACCAAACGTTATCCACTCTCAGCTGCTATGACAGGGACAAGGTGCCATTTTCCACGCTTGCCTGAATGCCTCATCTCAGTGTTCATTTGTGTCAGGATTGATGACTTTGTGAATGAGTGCAAAGATCAAACTGTTTCATAGTGCTGTGTCAGTCAATTCTCAAACTTTAGCACCATGCTGAGCTGGGGATGTGCCCTTGGTGAGTGTCCCCACTAAAATAAAAGCCAAACAGAAGAATACAGAGCCCTACACGTCCCTCCATTATTCACTTTAACATTCTCTGGGGAGGAAAAGAAACAGAGACAGATTGTCTTAAAAATCTCTCTGAATTCAGCAGTTACCAATATAAAAACTTAAGATGTTTAAGGATGATATAACTCCTGAAACATTACATTATCAGGAAAGATTTGTTACATTAGTCCTTAGACATTTAACATTTCATATAGGAAATGGTAATTAGCACAGGGATAGTCTTTAGTCCCATGAGAAGGTGTTGGCCTTCACATAAGCAATAGCTATGCCAAGCAAAGGTTACGGTTATTTATTGCACTGCTTTCTGTCTTCAGTAAGGTTTTACTCAATAAAAATTAACAAGATCACTTTTCCTGGTATGCATTTTGCATTTTGAAATCAATTAATTGAAAATACGTGGTAAGTTGTCTGCTCAAGACTAAAAAGTCTGTCTTACCTTAAGGTGTATGTTCTCCATTGTAGTGTGCTGATGTTAAAAGCAATAAATAATTTGCTTATCCTGCAATACAGCTTAATCAAAGAATTGCTTGGGAGCTAGGAGTAGGAGAAAGGGCTAATTACTTAGACCTCTATAACCTAGAATAGTTTAGCAAGCACTGGAAAGTTTATTTACTAAATAGCCCTAAACAGATCAACTTTTAGCAGTTTTTAGGGCATGGTTAAACAGAGACCATCTATTTTCAGATGAAATATAGTCAGGGCAAAAATAATTTAAAACCCTTCTAATCCACATCTAACCAGAGTATTGCCTTGCTGTGTGTAATATAAAACATCTCTACTAGGTCTGTGAATTTTGATAGACAGCATTGTCTGAGTGCTAGTTCTCAAGCTTTTCCTTTGAGCATATTATAGAGTTTTCCACAAAGGATGGAAGTGGAAGGAGGGAGATGAAGGTTATTTGCTAAAAAAAGTCCTCTAACAGGGGCAAATAGGTGCTTTTATCTTTTGTTGTTTGCCTGTGTAAGACCATTCTAGTGTATCACATCTGTTGGGGTTTTCACTTACTTTCCATACAGACATGTGATATATCCTGGGATACCAACGTATAAATGGTGATTGTCTTTTGGAGGTACTTTACTGGGGTAGTTGTGAAAATAAGTGCAAGAAGTTTGTATTTGTTTTTTAGAAGTTTCAGCTCCATGTGCTGTGTGCTGACCCATGAAAAAAAAAAAAAAAACAACCAACCAACATCCAAAATCTGACATGATTAAAGACTGGAGGTTCATTGGGAAATTTCCAGATATGATTGTCTATCAGCATCAGCTGCGTTGTTAAATTTTCTGTGTTTGTGCCAGGAGATAATAACAGGAACCACAAAGGTTTTGGACCCAGGACCTCATTTTCACACTGCAGTAATTGAAGGGCCTGTTTAAAATAAGATCTTCTTTCTTATTCCTCATAAAATCACTGCCATTGCTATTGTATTGGGGGTATTTCCACAAAATAAATGCGGATGATGCCAGCGACCTTGACAGTATTTATCAACAGTTGGTGTGTTTTAGTTGGTTTCTAGTCTTGGGAAGATAAACATCACAGAAACTTCTGGCAATTTAAAGTTAATATCTTTAATACAGCTATATATGGCATAAAATTAAACAAATTGAGCATAGAAATATGTGAAATGACATAAACAGTCAGAATATTTTTAAGTGCCTGTCAGTCACAGTGTGATTGGAAATGATCTAATTATTTATACTTTCATTTCACTGATGTTTTGACAAATCATAGAAAATTTGCTACATTTCAAATCATTCTTGCTTCTTTGCTTCCTTTGAAATATATTTTAAAAATGTGAGCCTATGTGGGGGGGGAGAGGGTCCATCTGTACATATATTAGTTTTTTCTATTGCTAAGTAATAAGACAAAAGAAAAGCCTTTTCTTTCTAGACATTTACAGATAGACTATCTATTAACATTAAGTAAATTTATTATACAGATTTAAACTGAGGACTGAGGACTATTTAGGAGGAGATTATAACTATGATTAAGTATTTCAGAAATCTTGTATGAGGTTCCCTGTGCAGAATATGTGAGACAAAAATATGTGATGAGTTTGAAGCAGAAATCTGGCTTTAATGGAGTTGTCCACATGTTAAATAAAGTTGGATCATAATGAATTGGGACCTGGACTGGAAGGTGAATTTCAGGGGAGTGCTCAGATGCTTCTCAGTGATTTCTCATGTCTCTTGGGGCCAGTGTGTTATAATCCAATTTGCATTTTGTACTCTAAATTTCACAGCAAATTTCACTATTCATAAGATGAAAAGATTCCAAAGTTCAATTCAGGTCCACCATACAGAACGCAGAAATTCTACTGCTTTTACAAGTTACTAAGCCACTGGTATAATAAATTTATAATTTCTGCTGCTGACAATTTCAGAAAAAAAATGAGAATTTAAGGTTAGATAACTGCCTCTTATAGAGCCCAAGAGGTTTAAGAGAAACAGAAAAAGGCAAAAAAAATGAAGAAAAAATTGTTAATTGCTGAGCACTGTCAATTCCTTCAGAAAGTTAATGTACTTATCCAAAATAACTTTTTGTCCTGTGCACAGAATTGAGCCAGTTCTTGGTGCCGAATGGAGTCATGAACAGCAGTGTTGCTCTTCTTTAATAGTACTGTAATTGATTAGAATAAAACCATACAATACTCATCTAATAAGAGTTATCAATCAGCTATTGCTGTAAAAAACAAGGATAAATATTATTAATTCCTGGAAATAAAACTAAGTAAATTAACATGTTTTAATTAGAAAATAAATGAGGATCTAGTCTAATGTATTAAATCCCAGCTATAAGTATTTATCTATTTCTTTTTTAATGTATTATATCTGAATTCCATGCCTCTGAAAGAACTTCTGTTTTCTAACATCCACAAGGAAAAAACAGCTTTATTTTAGTTTATATCTATAATTTGTACTCAAACAAAAATATCTAGAAACATTACAGGCTTTATATATGCAGTCATTAATTCCCCTTTCCCCAAGTTTGTGATGTGGAAATATCCACGTAGAAATTAAAGATTTCTTTATTTATGTGAAACCATGCTAAAAGATAAAATTCAGTTCTGGAGCACTACTCTGAATTTAAAGGATTTAGTCTTTCACATGATCTTTCTAACAAACTTGTCTGTAGTAGCTGTCAAACCACTGGAGTACACTACAGAATATTCACACAAACAATCTAAGATTATACTTTTAAAAGATAAAAAATGACAATAAAGATCCCTCAAACAAGTTACAACTAGGACAGTCAATTCTGACCTAATCCACTGATATGTGGACAGCAAAATAAATATTCATTTCAAATTAGCCACTAATTATAAATATTACCTGCACATCACAGATACCCGGATCGCTAATCTGTAAACTAATTAAGTAGCAGCATCTACATACAAATTAGAATGCATGCTGTAGGAAACAAGGGAATAAAGTGTTAGCCAGTTTCTGTAGCACTCAGTGAATAAATACAGAATTATAAAAAAGATTTTATTTGACATCTATTTGGAGCTCAACATACATTGTATATGTATGGACACGTATGTCGATAAACCTTAATTTCCACAAGCAATGGAAATAACATTCAAACACTTGTATAAACAAATGTGGTGCGGCTCACATCCGGTGATTCACTACTGTGTAATCCACATGAGTCAGATATCGGGAAACTCAGAGCTATAACATAACCAGACTACAAGAAGGGTCAATTCACCAAGAGAATAATGCAACACTCTCACAAAAGCTGGCGATTTAATTGTGCCCTTGAGGACAGTGAAGCATCCTCAGTTATTGAATTTTGGTTGCTGTGAAGTAGGAACTCCAAAATAGAGACTCAGGGATGGGCTTAGCAGGTTCTATGCACTCCTTTACTTAAAAATAAATAAATAAAACTTAAACTAACTAAACCATAAGGAGTAATTGACTTTCAACAAATTCCCATTATTTAATGCAAGATCAATCAATAGTAAATAAATCCAACACCACAGCTACCCAGTGACACATCTCCCTCTACTTTAACTATTTCTCTAGTGGAAGCTCCCAAGCGACTAGAGGGAATAATCAGTCATGCCTTCGACTCAATCAAACTTTAATGATTGACACATCTATTATAAGACTTGATGCAAGTGCAGCATTCCTCATAGAGCATAGGCTATCCTTCAGAAGCAATTAATTTTCTTCGGTAGACTATCATGGGTATCACCCAAAACTTGGCTAATTTAACATATTCATCACTGTGATACTTTCCTTTGCATTTTCATGAATTTCAAAATCAATGTGCAGTTTTCTAACGGTTTCAATAAGCCCATTTCAATGGAATCTGAACTTTGGCATAGTTTTCTTTGGGTGTGAACCAGTCATGATCTTCTCTGCAGCTGAACGCAATGCTTTTAGGTGTCAAGCTAGGTAAACATACTGTATGTCCTTTTAAATGTTTATGAAGGTCTTCGACCCCAATTCCAGGAAATTATGTTTATGATCCAAATACACTCTGTCTCCAAGTTAGCTTGTGTGCCATCCTGTCTATTCTCCATTAAGAGCTATCATTGAGCCTTACCATCTTATTCTTATTTGGGAATATATATGTAATTAAGCCTTATGACAAAAAAGAGTTACATGTTTGTGTCCATGTCCATGTATAAGAGGAGGTGATACTAGTCTTGCTCATCCATGTGTCACAAAACAGTGGATTTGCCCTGGATAAATGGTACACTTAGGACAACCTAAGTATGTCACTGAGTCCCTTCGCTCCTTTCCATTATCTGTACGAGCAGCATTGCACATGTGCACAGCTCTACTCAACAGTATCTTAAACTCTTTCACATGAGAAATTGTTTACATAAGATACAGGAATCAATGACCTGACTCATTAAACCTGACAGGAACGGGAAAGCCTACATATAAACTAATACTCCACAGAATGGTGATAATGAAAGCTGGCAACAGTTTGGGGTGGCAGAACTTCATAATTTGTCTGAAGGATTAACACTAGCTTTAAGTAACAGTTTGAATTGTCTTTGGGAGTTGTCTTGAACCTTCATCTCAGCCTCAAGTTTTTAACTTGAAGTTATACTAGAGAAAGACCAACTGATAAGGTGCTTTTTGCACTGTTTGTCTATATTGATCTTTATACAGTACCTTATTTCTTAAACTGTGCCTTCTAATACAAAAAAATGCACTTTATCGTTTTCTTAAAATGTCAGGTGCATGCGTGGCTGCTGAAGTTCCCAGTGCCCTATGTGCCAGCCCTAAGTGGGAGTCTCGCAAAAGTCATCAAAGTTCTTCTTTGCTCTGCTTGAAGGCATGTTTTGGAAGTTAAGAATGCATATTGTTAGTTAGAGGAAGAATTTAGCCACATGGCAGGAGATGTCAGCTGTAGCTTCTTAGCATGCATCAAGGATGTTAGGGAGAAATCTGAGATGCTGAGGTCTGCTGGGAACAGATTCCTCAAGGGAGAGTCACTGGAGCATTTCTTCAGTGCACTGACAGCTTACAAAACTTTTATGTTGATCACAGAAACAGTCTCACGCGGCTTTTATGCCATTCAATGGTCACAAAGACCTATTTTCCATGGGGCTGTAATGCTCTCTCTAAACTTGCTTATGACTATCTCACACCTTCTATCAGCTCCTTTTCACAAATTTTCCTTTTGCGGTATATCAGTTCCACACACTGAGCTGGATGATATCCTCCTATCCTATCTTACTGTCATGGTTGTCTTGATCTGTAAAGTTCATCTTGTAATGGAAATTTGGAAGCTATTACACTTGAGATTTTAATGAAGTCTCATTGGTCAAAAATAGCTTCAGACACTGACTGAGGATGAAGACTAGAGTTTTCAATTATTTAAAAAAAAGTAAATAATTTGGATATGTCAGAAGATTCTGTTCATATTATTTAAACTAGTTTTTAAATTTTATATTAAACCAGTCATGTTATGAAATACTTTTTCTACTGTTCTCTGAGCATGAATATTGATAAAAGAGTTTTTAAACATTTTCTTTATTTTGGTGCCATCCACAGTCTTTGAATGCACTGAAAATTATATATTTTTGCATTACTAAAAATTTCATTAACAATAGCCATTCCTAAGCTTAACTATCCTTTATAGCTCTTCTTTGGATGAGCCAAAGAGTATGTATCTTTACCGAAATATAATCAAAATATTTGCTATACTTTATGCGTACTTTTTGGAGTGTGACACTCCAAAAAGTAATGAAATTAAAGAGTGGCCAAGATCAACCTTAGTAATCCCATTCTCCCATTGAAACCTACTGTACAACCTCAGTAAAATTATATAAGCATATGTTGGAAAACATTAAAATCAAAGAAAGGGTGATGAAAAGCTATTACCAGTGTAGCTTTTTTCTGAGGGTCAAGGAATTTGTTTCTGCACTTTCAAAATAGCGTGATATACTTGCTACAAGGATTCATGCACATTTAAAAAAAAATTTTAAANTTCTTAATGTTTTATATTTAAAATAATATTTTAAAATAATAATTCTATCTATTTTAATTTCTCTAATCACTTTAACTGTCACTTAAAAAAATCTGTTGACATCAGAATGTAGAACAATTTTGAATAAAGTAAACAACCAGTTTTCAGGTCTTTATTTTCTTTTGTTTCTCATGAAAGGCTCTGTAGGTTTGTTTTTATTCATATAAGAGTAATTGTTTAGGAAAAGAAATGTAAAGAAATAGGTGTTTTTAAGCCTACTATAAGAATGAACTGACCCTAAGGCTCTAAGCATAAAGTCAATTCTTTATTTAGGATGCTGGACACACAGACTCTTTAGCTGTCCTGAACTATCAGTTATGAATTGACGATACTCAGCGCTTCTGAGCAGTGTTTTGCATTAATTGGACTGATTACAAGTTATTTCATTGTTTGGGTGAGGTACAGACTTTGTTGTTCATGGAATGAGTACCCAAACAGGACTTGCAAGGATGATCCTGTCTTCATTCAATATAGAACTGGAGGGCTTTCTTGCCTTTCTGACTAGAACAGGTTGCAGTACATTCCAGTAAAGCTTTTGACTACAAAAAATGCACAATAATAGAAGTCACTTCCAACACCTTCATTGTGATCTTCTGATTTGGGTCCACATTTCACATGGATTTTTCCTTGTGTTTTGGAAGATTTCCCATAATACCAATTATGGTGTCTAGAGACAGTGACATTTTAATGGACACAGGAAAACAAGGCAACGTTTATATGTACAGAATACAGACCTTTTGATACCCAAATTAGAACAGGGAATTCACCACCACAGTAGTAGAGAATGGCAACCAAATATCCTGTAGCAAGCAGACTTAGATGCCAAACCTTTCTCTAAGGCTTAGTACCTCTCAATAACTTACACACACAAGCTCACTAACATCCAAGTTATTGATAATCTTCGTTTTTTTAACAAAGAATACAACCTGGTGGGGAGAGGGGAAAAGATATCTGTCTGTTCTTAAAGTTTTACACTCTTTCCAATCAGCAAATGCTTCTGTTATTATGATGACAAGAGCCAGAAATAGGTATAGAGATAAATAAAAGAGATATTTTAAGTATTTAAGTATTTTGACTTTGCAGTTAGTAGTTATTAGATCACTCACTGAATGACACCTGTAAAAACAGCATTTTCTACAGTACTTGTGTCTGTACTCTTAATTCCACTGCCTTTCCCATCAAGCTTCTCAAGACCGAAATTCTCCTGTGTCCATCCTCTGTAGGGCAGATGGACGGAAACTATGAGTCCTGAGTAGTTCTTCAAATCCCTTGGTTTGGAAAGAACAACTTTGACCTTCAGAAATAAAACTGGTTATAAATAAGCCTGTTTCTCAGTGACTTTGAAGAAAGAATTTTTTCTATCCCACCGAAAAATAATGAAAGAAAGCACTAAAGAGAGGGATTACTGATCTGTAAATTACTATCCATGCCAATTTTGGTATTACTTTGTATCATTTCCACTCAGTCTTTCCATCTGTTATATATCTGGGCCCAGTATTCTCGCTCTGCTGTTGGAATAGTGGAATCTTGGTGATAAACCAGTGTTGTGCCGAGAATGTGACTAAAGGTGACTAATGAGAGAAGGTCTCAGTTAGTCAGAGGTAAACTTTGCTATAGTTGGTATTACTGTCAGCCAGCAGATAGACTGGGGTGAGCAGTAGAGGTCAAGGTCTTGAAAAGATCCAATAGTGGTCAACAGGAGACAGATCTGAAATAATTCAGGTAATGCATATTATTTTTCATCTTCCAGATGAGAAATAAATCTTTTCATAGAGTAGATATGTTTTCAATTATAAGCCCTCAAAGATAAAAGCCCAGCAGGAGTTCCTCAGAAGGGCAGTCAATTTTGCTTTCGTTGTTTCCAAATTAGCACGAGTGCCTGGTAGGGGACCAGGCAAACCTCCTCACCTCCTTCCCTCAGTCTCTGAAACTGCAGCTGGTGATCAGGGTTAGATTATGAGACAAGGATCTGAGAAAGGGCCGATGAAACAGACACTTATCATTCTAACAATATTTCCGTGTGGATCTTGCACATTAACATTAAATTGCTACTAAACCTGGAAAAACATACAGTTCTAATTGGACAAGGAGATAAAGCATAACTTTTTGCTGACTTCAAGATCATAGAGTATGAAAACTGCAAATAATTATTTTTAGTCAATTTGAAAAGCTATGATAAACCATGTCTGCTATTATTGAATACTAATAATTACCCTGCAATTATTCAGAAATAATGTCAGTAATGTAGTATAGTATAACTTAAACAATTCTGATGTTTTTAATCAGCAACAGAAGTGCATTCTTTTAACAGTTACGGAGGTTAAAATATGGATCTGTTCTTACAAATGGAAACTTACTTCTTGATAAATTATCTTGGTAATTATCTAGAAGGTAATATGAGGGTCATCAGTTAGTGTACTGACAATAGATATTCCTCAGCAGGTTTTTTATAATAATCATATATTTTAGAATATGTAACCATTTCCAATGATTTTCCGTATATTTTCTGAATTCCTATCAAGTTGTAGAAATGCAGGCACCTTCAGATTTATTTTTCTGCAAATACCTTTTCTGTTGTTGGGTTGTTGGGGTTTTTTTTGTTATTGTTAGTTTTCTTTTTTTTTTTTTTATTTCATGTAAGATCTATCTCATGCACAGCACGTTAAAGACTCTGTTTCATAAGAAAAAAATATTTTAATAACAAATTTTGTTATCTCTTAATTATGCATTTGCTCATGTCAGAATTTTGCTGGCTTATGATAATAAAGCTATGTCCTAGAAAATGGAAATGTAGTTTGGAAAACTAATGCTTAGAAATTCCAGGTAAGAAAATCCCATGGACATCCTAAATGAAGATGAGAATAAAGTGTGGGGTTCAGGCTGTCTATGGGAATACTGACATTTATGCCAGCTGATGATTGGCTGCTTAGGTAGGTGGTTTACTTCTCTAAATCAAATGTTGCACAGTTCTTGTTTTGTTTGTTTGCTTTTTAATGAGGAAGAATATTTCTTATTCATGAACAGCTCTGGGGTAGATTGTCATAACGTCACCATGGAAAAAGAAATACTATGACAGCAAGAGAGTTCCCAGAAGCTCTCTATCTAACAAAGAACTGTTCTCAGGGGCATCATGGAGGATTATGAGGAATGATGATGGATATGAAGATGAGGAATACGGCTGAGGAAGACCAGTGCCCTTTTAGTACGTTACTTCCATTATTTGAGCTAGACCAATGGAACAAACTCTAAAGTCTCTGAGAAATTGCTGTAGCAGAGCTTAATTCAATGGACTAGAGGACATGTGAGCACGTAAAGAAACATGTGAACTATTTATTCTCTGTAGAGAGCTGTGATTTTCTACAATAGGAAGATTTTTGTTCTCCCTCCACTTGCCTTACTTCTAAGTGTTTGAATATAATTTGAAAGTAAGTTTTAGAAATTATCAAGTCCTATTTTTTCCTTAAATAAGAAAGGATGCATAAGCTTATACTGTATAAATTACATTGCCAGCCTTTTGACTCAAAGTTGAACATTTATTTGCCAATATCTGTCCAACCAAAACACCGATTCTAAGAACCATTATCTGAGAAGTAATTATAGTATAATCCACCTCAGTTAAATAAAAAGTTAATTTGTGCTTGAGTTGTCACAGTCCTTTTGCATATGTAATGAGTGCAAAATTGTTTTACAAGTTACCTACCTAACCATACTTATTGTGATAATACATAAAATAAAATAAAATAAAATAAAATAAAATGAAATAAAATAAAATTAAATTAAATTAAAAGACCCAAAACCAAAACCAAAACCAAAACAAACAAACAAAAAAACCAACAACAAAAACAACAACAACAACAAAAAAACACCACAAAAAAACCCCAAACAACCGGGTGATTTATTTTTCATATGTCTGGCTCTGATAGTGTCTCTTTGCTGTTTTGCACCTTAGTTTCCTTGCTCTAAAATGGGTACTAAACTCCTTTGTGAAGTGCTCTGCAATCTCCTAAAATTGTTCTGTAAGAGTGTGATATTATACAGCTTTATTATTGTTTACTTAAACTGCTAAAAAATCCTCTCATGACAGAATTAAGTCTTCTGTAAGGATTGATGACAGCAGTTAAGGAAAGATTCAATATTTGGTTCAGAGTGTACAGAAGACCATAAAAAAACTGCACAGTAAAGCCCTATAAAAGCAATATGATGCAGTCATATTTAACTGTTTAGTAAAAAGCTATTGTGTTTTTTTTTCTTTTTGTTTTTTAATTCAGGCCATAAAAATGGTTAATACTTCATGGAAAGGCAAATCAGACAGAACCAAAAAGCAACAGTAATTATTAGAATAATTGCAAGGTGGCTGCAGGGAGCAAATTGTATAAAAGATACTATGGCTGAATACAGACGCAACATTTCTTAAAAATGTTACTAAAAGTTTTGCCAGCTTTCACCTTGTGTCCCTGGAGATGTGTGGGGGCTATATTTGCTCTTACTCTGTTTAATCTCTGATTTTTCTCTTTAAATTAGATAGTTCAGAAACCCAGTCTGTCAACAATCCTCCATTATTTGGATGATTTTCCTTTTCTTGCTACAGACTGCCAGAAAGCACATCTATAAATCAAGACTCCCTTTGAGCACAAGAAACCAAATAATTTAGAAGTTACTGTAGAAAGCAAAGATATTGTTGATGTTAAGGCACAAAAAGGGGGAGTCAGGACGTGGGTATGGGTGCTATTTCTGGTTCAGCTCACAATCCATGAGTAATGTGGAACATAGTCCCTCAGGGTCTCAGTTTCCAGCTAAGCATCAGAAGGATAAAAATAACAGCAAATTTTATTGAGGCTTGCGGAGATCAAATCCATGAATGTTGATAACAGCTATGGGGTATAGTGATAAAGGAACTAGAGAAATAGGAAGAGGTGAATAAAAAGGGAGGAACAATTTTTTTGCTGCAGAGAACACCTCTGCAAAGCCTCCACTTCCACATTCTTAACCTGTCCTTCAGACCTTGATAAAGCCTCCAGAATGGAGTTCTGCAACTGAGTTTTTAAAAAGACACCTTCTTAAAGAAGGACAAATCCAATTTCCTCTGAATCCCAGTACATTATCAGTGCCTAACTTTATACTTCTGTAAAAATCCTTTCTCCAATGCTTCACTTTTTAAAGAGTGAATGGATTGTCCTCATGGGTCTTCCTTAGCTGCTTGAAGAAAAGCCCTAGTGAATTTCCTACCATACGTAAATTCAGTACAGCTAGTTGTTACAGCTGATGCATGTTTGTATTGCTTGCACTTTTAAGATATGGAGCTTTAAGGACTATAGATCTGAACCATTTCTCCACCTGGAGCGTTCAGCTTGATTTGACATCACTTTTTCCTTATTGTTCCCTTGAGGTTCCTGACTGACATACAGACAAAGAGGGCAGCTGTAGCTTCTTCTTCAAATATGCATCCATAGGACTTGGTGTCACAACTGCATATTTTTGGAGCTCTGTCCTCATTAGTCCCTAAATGAAGGAGAAGTATAAAGACCCATGATACCATTGTTTCAGCACTACGCAGCAGGATATTACCCAGAGTATTGTGTTAATTCCACCTGCCTTAGTCCAAAAGATAGAGGAAAACACAGTCTACAGACTAAGTTAAAAGACTTGTGGATTTAAGGAATTATTTTTTCACTGACAAACTCCTTGAGAAATGACCTTGAGCAAGTCATTTAATCTCTTTGTTCCAGATTCTCAAAGGTGCTTAGGTGTACAATTTTCATTAATTTCTGTCCTACTAGTGAGGATATATGTGCCCCAGTCCTCTATGTGAAAAATAGAGATTCTGCTTCTGTACGTCACAGAGGTCTTTTGTGTACCTTCTCAAAATGTGTTTATTAATGTACTTAGTTACTCTGGTGATGATGGTTCTGCCTAAGACAAAGCAATTTAATTCACTAATTGCCACATAATACTACTGAGACCAAGACCTGGAAATTACTCAAAAGGTAGAAATATACATAGGTGAGAAAAAAGGAAAAAAACGATAATTTTATCAGAAAAAAACCTGCGTTTCCTTCAAATTTTGAAAACAGTTTTTCATGTCAGAAAGTGCAAGACAACTGCTAACTGGTGGAGAAAAGACACAGGGGTTTCCTCCGGGTGAGTTATTGCAGAACTGCTCTCTCCAGAGGGCTATTGCATCTTTCTGTGAAGTAGCTAATATCTAATACTCACTGTTACAGCTAGAGGATCAGTCCCAACAGAATCCACTTAAAATAATTTTTTTTTTTTCCTTCAAACGTCAAGTAGGAGTTGAAAGGATAATTGATGCCCTGTTTTTTAAAAAAGAGGGTATTTAAGATGGGATTTTTCAAGGAATACAGGAGAATTAAGTTCTGAGATCGTATTGGAATTCAACAGAAATCACACTTTTTTACTTCCTTAAAGTGCCTTGGAGATATTCAGTTGTAGAAACTGTATTTTGAAGCCCTTGCTGATGCAGAATACACAGAGAAATTTTCCATGGTTAAGGGTGTTAAGGATTGTATCTATATGGGTTGACAACTTGAACCAGCATGCGTTGACCTAAGAACTGTGCCATGCATGAAGATGCTAGCAGTGCAGTGGAGAAGTAGATTTTATTGGCGGCACAGTGGGCTCTGCTCCACTTCAAAGTGGGGGTTAATACTGAACACTGGTTCACAAATTCAGAAAAGACAAGCTTAACAGTATGTGTGTTGCTCACCCTTAGCATGGATCAATAGTCAATTTTGAACACTGCTTGGAAAGTATTCAGAAGGCAATTATGATAGCAGAAAGGTGGGAGATTACTGTAGACAACTTAGTATGACTGCTCTTCAGCTGAAGAATTTAGAGAATTTCAGGCAATGTCAGGTAGTCAGCAAATTTAAAGGCAATAGCTAAATTACAAAAGAATTCTAATGTTCTTGAGATTGTTTTTTTTTTTTTTTAGTGGAGACCAATTGTACCATACCATTTTGAATTAAATATCGCATACTTATTGAGGATTTAGCACAGTTTTAGGGGTCTAACAATATGGAGTTGAAAGAGCTAGAATAAGCTAGAAAAGAAGCCAGTTTAATAACTTAGTATTTTCCTTAAAACATTTACTGAAAGCATAAGAATGGATGCATAGACCAACATATGGACAGTAATTCCTCAGCCAGATCAGGATAGTAATTATGGGAAATAAGAGGGCTTTACAAATGTAAGCAAGAACCTTCCTTCCTAAATCATTACAATCTCCTATTCATTTCAACAGAAAACTCTATATCATTTATATGAATTCATAGCCTGGATAAAGAAGGGGTGTTAACAATTAGCAATTGGTATTATCTATTCAAATTGTATCTGGAATGCTGTTTTTTTTTGTTTGAAATATACTATTAAAGTCCTATGAGTTTATTTCTTCAAATTAGCATTGATCAGTGTTGATAATACAGTTAGAAAGAGATATCAAGTTTAATAATTCCAGTGCTTTATATTTATCTTTAAAAATGCATGGAGAAGGTTTGTCTCCAAATGTTGGTTAAGCACATAAAAGTAACACATGAAGCTTTAAGATAGTGGACGTATACAACTTTTTCATGAGCACTAATTCTGCAAATAAATTATGTCGTTATGATCCCTTGTCTGGCTGTGAGTGAAAAAGGAGTATAGGAATGGAAGGTTATTAAAAAACAGAAAACTCAACTTTGTGATATTATTAACTTCTTTTCATTACTACTTATTATTATTTTGACTTGTGGAGATTAAGGAGTAGCCTTCACTTTTGATAAATCATAAAGATGTAAGCTAATAGCTTCAAAATGTTCATTTAAAGGATGACGAATTTTAAACAAAGTGCTCACATACTTCATTCTCCTTGATGTTCTTAACTTATTTAATATAACTTCAATATTTTACAAAAATAGCTATTTATCCAGAATTTTATTTTTCCCTAGGACAACTTCTTTGACAATGAAGAAGCTTTGCAATAGCTGTATGTTTTTTTCTTACTTGCTCTCTTCAATTTTCTGTTGAATGATAGAAAAGTACAAAAGTATAACTTGTTGCTTTAAGTAAGGCATGTTTGTGATTATTCATTTATCTAACATCTTAATTTCAGATATACCAGTTTAGAATGTGTGAGTGAATATCCAAAGGGCAGCTAAAGGTACAATTTAGCAAAATACTAATGAATAAATGAAAAATCAGGTCTATAAAGATAAATTATAGAATCATAGAATCATAGAATCTTTTAGGTTAGAAAAGACCCTTAAGATCATCCAGTCCAACCNGATGCCACTGGCCTTCTTGGTTACCTGGGCACCCTGCTGGCTCATGTTCAGCCAGCTGTCCACCAGGAACCCCAGATCCTTTTCTGTTAGGCAGCTTGCCAACCACTCCTCCCCATGCCTGTAGTGCTGCCTGGGGTTGTTGTGACCCAAGTGCAGGACCCGGCACTTGGCCTTGTTAAACCGCGTGCAGTTGGCTTCAGCCCATCAATCCAGTCTGTCCAGAATGTGTGAATTATATACAAAAAAAGAAAGAAATATCAGATCCCTATTTGAAAATTATGAAAATACAATCATATTACAATTTGTGGATCTGCTATTGATACAACTGATATTAGATTTACATTCTGCCATTATTCTTCTGCATTCTTGTAGATTTCTGTAAAAATGTATATTCAAAGAATATTAATTCTCTTTGGACTTTTTGAGTATTAACTCCCAGTAAAGTCTGCAGGAAGTCTATGCATGCAATCTGTAACCTTAACATTTTAAAAAGATTAAAAAAAAGGAGCAGAAGTTTATATTACCTAAAAATTTTAAGACATTGTATTTAAATCATAATAAAACAGTATTTAATTTGACTTTTCAGAGTCCAGACTCAGTCAGATTCAGTCGTATCTCCTTGAGTTTTAAATCATACCAATTATTTAAATAACATTGTCCTTCTGAAAGTAAAAGCAAAACTAAAATGGAACTCAGTTCATCTTCTTAATTATTTTTTCTAAGAAACTGAGATGATTTTATTTAAACATTTGTTTTCTACGAATAAATTTTCGTAAAATTACCTCCTAGGAGCTGAAAATGGGCTTATACTACAGCACAGTTTCTGCTATGCTATTGCAAAGATTTCAACAATAAACCAAGGACAGCAGGGACTTTGATTGGAAGAATGAATTGTCGCAATTATTTCAAAAAAGAGATCTTTTCACACAGTTGAAGGAGAGTATCCCTCTTCTGTTAGTTTGAGGAGTATCAAAACCAGCTGAAGGTCTTATATTACCCACATGGAATTATTTGACTTGTCCCAATAAAATGACAGATAATCTATGCCATAAACACAGAAGAAGGAACAGTTCATAGCTCCTCTGGTGAAAAAAATTTACATGGTAGAGTACAATGTTGTGTGCAATATCCTACAGCATTTTTCCTTTCATACCGGCAAGGCCCACAGTCTATTCTAGACAAGAAGCAATGATCCTAAAAAGAAGCTGACACTGAGTCAGACTCAATATGTCATATACTTAACGTAAGAAATGGATCATATCTCACCTGTGCATGAGATGAAGCTACAATGATTTCTCAAGCAAATTTTCAAAATGGCATCCTGAGAACTATTCCTCTGGAGTGCATCTCTTGACAAAGAATTAATTTCAGTTGTCAAAAATATACATCTAGATCTTTGCTACCTAAATACCATTCATGTGGATTTTTAAATACCTCTCATTCATTTCTTTACTATTGTTTATTAATTATAACAGCTAAGAATGTTTTGTTTTCACTTTAGATAACAAGAACCAGCTCAAACTCCAGTCTGTTAACTCTTGACCCTGTTAGTAAAGTTACAGTAATACTCATTTCAGTTCTGCATCAGATTAATAGAGCCTATATGTATTCTTAGATTTCACAAAAATGAAACATCAGAAATAATATGTTTGATCTTCTTCTCAAGCTGAAGCTTTGCACAAGGTTAAAGTCAAGCATCCGGGAAGTGAAGCTCTTTCATGCTTATATTTCTTCTGTTACGACTACCACTGGCACATATCCTTGAGCCTTGGTTCTATTAATTGGGTAACATTTTGCCTGAAGTTTAGTTTTGTGTACTATTAATTGTATATGCCTTTTCCATCAAGTTTACAGGACTGGAAAGAACAAAAACCAAAAAAACCCCTCACAACTTTGATCACAGGAAATGAGAAGTACCTTAGCATTTATTTTATAATTATGAGGTTTTAATTTTCCTCTATTAATTGAAATTTCCTTTCTTTCAAATGAAGGAAGTGGGGTAGGAAACACAGCCTAGCTAAAGGAAAAAGTAAATAATGTCTTGATTGTTTATGTATGTCTTAGACCCTGATTCAGCTAGACTATCACAAAGCAATAGGGTCTGCTTCTTTGTCTCCCTCATATCCAGCAGCCAAGGATTTTAAAGCACTTGCAATGCAAGCAAAGAAAATTAAAAGAAACATTTTTCCAAATTCCCAAAAGCTGTTGCTCCAAGACTCCTGCTTCCAATTTACTGCCCAAAGATTAATGTCCCCTATATGAAATTCTTTGTACAATTTCTTGACCTTACTAACTTCAGTTGTTGCAGACTTCTTCAGCTTACTGACTCAGCCCATCTGGCACTAGAACAGTTTAATCTCCTCCTTTTCACTCTCTTGTCTCCATCATCTCTATCTCTCTTCCCCAAGTCCTATGAGAATCTGATCAAAATGAAACTACTGATGAATTAGACAATATGATGTATGCTGATTCTGAGCTTAAACTCTCACATGCCCATGAGAAAGCAAAGTAATAGCTCAAGAATTTTGGAGGTAACTAAGCAGTGAAACCTTATTTACTGAAAATTAAATCCTGAGTAACGTTGTTTATTTGCTTTATGTGGTGAAGTGCTGCATATGTGATAAATTACTAGAAAGAGAGGGAGGACAAAACAGATTGATACACAGCAATGGAGATAAAATGCACCACAGAAACATGAAAAAGCAGTAAAAAAAAATCTCTTTACTCCATAAGCATGTCACACTTGCCATGCATTTCTGATGCAGTGCTGTAAACTTCATACATTTTCTTTCAGAATTTTTTGAAGACTGTGAAACACGAACCAAGACAAAAACCAGATGTTGCCCCATAGCTTTAGCCTTGGCCCTGTTGAGTAATCTAACATTAGGGGTACCACCATGTGACCAAAGTGGGAGGAGACCATCATCTCATGATGGGCAAATGCCCTTTCATTTGTTATGGGACTGTATTACTCATACTTACAAGCATAAATTTATTGCCTTAATTTAAAAATCTTTTTGCATGGCCTCAATTCTCTGATTAATAAAGAAAAGAAGCTGTTTTTTTCTGAAACCCTATTGAAGACCAAGGGGAGAGAGGCAGGAAAACAGGAAGGAGAAAGGTAACCTGGATGATATTTTTAGCTGTATTTCTAGTTTTTTATCAAAACTTGTTACAGTACTTTTTCCTCTGACATCTACTACTAGGAGTAAGCATACTGAAGGTTAATTTAAGATTTTTATACTGCTTTTTCTTTCTGCTTTCCCTTCACAAGGACATACCCTTTCATCTTTGTATTTAGTCATATAATATAACACTATATTCTAGACTCTGGCCTCGCTAGGAGCTGTAGTTTGCCCTTAGAAGTTGTTCCCTAAGGTGCTGACTGTTTATTTAATTACTCTTCATTGGTGTACTGCCAGTACACAATGAACAATGACGCAGTCATTCTTTCACTTTCCTCCATGTACCTACTGTGTCGTAACTAACAAGCTGAACTAAACCTGAAAAAAAAAGGAGCACAAGAAAACACTTTCAATTAAAAATGGATGAAATCTATGCCCCTTGAGGAAAGAGCCCAAAATGCATGTTCTGTGGAAAATAAAAGAAGTTAAGTAAATAAAGCCTTATTTGAGCTGGAACTAGGATTATCTGGAACTAGGATTTAGTCAAGCCAAAATAGAATTTAAATTACATAGGTCCAGCAGTGCAATCCAAAACCTCCTTGTTCAACATTATCTCCCTTACTCTAAAGGCGCCTTGAGGCGTTGCTGCTTGATAAAAGTTTTGCCCTTGCATAGTATTCTCTTTCTGCATGTGTTCAAGCCTTCCCCAGTCTTAGATGTGTTGCACCTACACACAACCTAAGCTTAGTCAGGAGCTTAGCTCTTCTCCACAGGGTCTCCTAATGATCTCGGTCTAATGAATATTCTCTGAACAAACTAAATACATAGCAGTTATAAAAGACTCTTTGCAGAAGTATAGATGAGGTTACTCTTTTATTATAGATCTGTTAAAAGAAGAGATGGTGGCTAGAAGCTACATCCAAACTGATGTATAATGCTCTGACTTCTATGCAGCAGTTTGAATATTAACATGGTATTCAGTCCACCAGAATTCAAACCCCCAACATTCTGAGAAGGATTTGAATATTTATCTCCTATCTATTGAGACATAGAGTCTTCTTGTAATGGAGCTCTTCTAATCTATCTAACAAAAACGTTTCTGACTAAAAAAAAATTTATGTCAAAGAGAGAGCTTAAGAGTAATCCTATATCTCTATGATTAGATCACTCTTTGCATGAGAGAGACTTAATAATCCATGTTTCTTTTAATGCTGACATTTTTATATGAAATGCACAGCCAGGTCTTGAAGTCCTTTTTATGATTTAGGACCTATTGAAACACATGCAACAGAAATTGCAGTGCTGATATAAAACTAGTAGGAGGAAGAATTTCCTACTGTTCAAATTCATGAGCTAGGTCTATGGGAGTCTTTTTGTTAATGCTTCCTACTGTTACACATAATGCACTGAAAAACAGTAGGTATTAGCTTAGTAAGGCTATTGTGAAGTATTGCCGATGACTAAATGGAAACAGGTATAGATCTTCCCTCATAATGGCATTACACCAAGTTCTGTATTGCTTTGTTCCTTTGCGTGACCTTCTTCAATTCAGTGGATCTATCCAGATATAAATATAGGGAAAGGCCTGTGTACAGTAACATTGCCCTAAAGAAGTACAGCTATTCTAGCTGAACACCAAAGCATTTTCAAGGAGTAAGAGTCACAGAATTAAAGGTTATTTATTTTTTTAAGGGACAGGAAAATAGAGGAAAACTGCTTTATTGTTACCGAATTTTTTTCTCCCCTACAATTCTGAATCCATTTTTAAAGTTTATGGATTCCATTAAAGTACCCCCAAGTCCTGCTATACTGTGAGAAATTAAAAATGTGTGGAACGAATTGGTAGAAAGCTCTTAATAAAAATAAGTTTCTGACAGACTGATACAAACAAAGGTCAGAATGCCCTGCCAGTTGCAAAGTTTTAATCAACAATGACAGTAAATGCACCATACATAGGAATGAAAGAGCACAGAACAGATGTGTGGACAGCTAAGGCACTGTCTTGAGCATGACTTATGGGACTGGGTGGGAGGTGCTGACTGCTAAGACAATGCAGAAAATGCAAATATCATGCTTCAGGAAAAATGTCACTAAAATGTCAGGAAGACCAGCTCAGACATGTCAGTGTCAATGTCTGCTACTGTTAATGATGCCTGGGCACTTTTCATGTACAGTCTTACAAAAAAAGTTGCAGACTTTCAATTACATATCTTTCAGAATTAAACTTTTTTCTCCTCTTTTTATTTCTTTTTTTCCTTTCTCTACTCCCTGTGATTTACAAAGGTTTAGTATTTTAACAGCCTAGGAAATGCATTGCCTTTGAGAGCTAAGACTGATCCCATGAAGAGATGAATGCTCTTGACTCATCTTGACAGCAAACACTTCGTTGGAGAGGGACCAGAGGTGTTACAGTTGAAGAATAAGCTACAAAAACAGCATTTTATTTATAGCAAGAGATATAAAGTATAGATGAAATAGAGGAAGATAACAAAGACTGCATGGAAAGAATAAGTAAAAAAATAAATCACGTTCCTATGAATACATATGTCAAGACCATGAATACAGCTGGAGCTGAATGAGAAAATATTACCCATTGATATAGATTGCATATTCAGGATAAAATTTATGTCCAAATATTTATAAAAAAATTTTCGCATGACTCTAAGGGATTTACTGAACTTTCATGGAAGGTCAAAGAAGGTTGATCATCTAGTTTCTGAAGCCACCTTTAACCAAATGTTGGTGGGTTTTTAATAATTTATTCCCAGAAACTCCTCTTAAGATCTTGGTCCAACTCTGAGACTAGCCTTCACATTATTCAATAGATTTTTATTTTAGCCAAATTAGAAAAAGATACAACACATGATTCTGTGGTAAATGTTAAAAACCCATCAAGGAAGGTGTTGAACTTCAGAGAAGATGGGTAGCACTTTCCTTTGTGAACAGATTCACAAAAAAATCAGTATTGAAAAGGACACTAAGATTGAGCTTTTAGGCTTATATTTTGCTTTAATCACCAGGTTTAGATTTGTGAGTATATTAAAAATAAGGTTAAAATTTTCACTCCAGTCTGATTTTTTCATGGAAAATGAGTTCTTGACTGAAGTAAATTTTTAAGGTAAAGTTTTATGTTCACGTTCCCTTTTTCTTCCCTGTAGTCCTTGCTTCCTATCCTCTGTGGTAAACAAAAGTGATGCAAATCTCCCCTCTCACCTCAGCTGTCATTAGGAGGGGAGTTTGTTAGAAATTGTAATCCAAAATGGGAAGCTGGGCCCTATAGGAGAACATGGGATATATAAACTACAATTTTATTGAAACACTGCAGTATTCTGATATGAAGTGGGAGCTTTTGGTGGTTTGGTCGAGCAATTTCTTATTTTAATAGAACTTTTTGTGATTTTCACCAAATCTTACTTATTTTTTCATTAAAGTTTAAGGAAAATATAGCTTTTGTTTGTTTTGTTGTCTTTCCTCAACATTTTGTATAGTGTAAAGGTTTTATTTGCACGTTTTGTTTAGTTTTGCTTGTCTTCCCAAAGCAAGTGTCTTTAACTTACTACATATCACCTTAATTAAGTTAATCACTAGGCAAAAATAATTTCCTCTTCTGCTTCAAGAATCACCTACAACATAGGAAACTTTCAACCTATGCTGTACATAAATTAAGGTCACTTTTGTAGCCAGTTCTCTAGATATTTTGGGCCATTTTTTCACAATTATGCATTTTCTGTTCCAAGGATAATGTCATGTGTCTGCACCCTGGTTGGGGTAGCCCAGTCAGGAATGGACATATGTATTCACTTTTACTATCTACAATAGGTTTGCATTCCACATCAGAGGCTAATATTTTGCACTTCTGAAAAAGTACATGCTACTTCAGCCATAGTGAAGAGAAAGATCCCAGTCTTAGTATTTGGGTATGGCTGACTGAACCCTAGGGATGATTTATTTTGTTATCAAAGGGAGGAAAATGGATGACGTCTAGACTTTGAGTACGCAGAGGTCTGTAAGCAGACCTGTCATAAAGACTTCAGTGTAAATTTGTTTCTACATGAATATGTTATTCAGTATACTTTGCAACTCTAAAATATCGTATCAATTTTATTTCCCTAAAACGGGAACCTTTTTTCTTTTTCTCGTCTGTATAACTACAATTACAGGATATTGCTCTGGTGGAGAGATTTTTGGCAACCATGCTAAGACAGATCAATAGTATATCAAGCTCATTGTGGTGTAAACACTAATTGAAAGAGTGAACATGTTTCTTGTAAATGCTTCTTACCGGTGATCTTGGAAGTCAGACAGAAAAGTTGACATCTGAGATATCAGATGGCTACTAACTATGCTAGATTATAAAATACTTGCTAATTAATGTAATTTTCATTGGAAAAGAATAATTAATTAATTATTAGGAATGGTATTATCACCAAGACAAAAATCTGCTGCTTTATAAAGACACAATAACACCAATACTTGCAGAATATTCTCAGCTGTCATGGAAGCCACTAGGAAATAAAAGTCTTAGCTGCTGCCAGGAAACACGGCAAGCCCTGTAACATCAAACTTGATGGATACGTTTCTAGTGCCAAGTAAAAGAGGACCGGAGATATGTCCCCATCACAGAGGTCAAGTGGCTTATATTGACTCATGTCTACACTGTTCAGGCCTTCTCCTTTCTACTCTACAAAATTCTAGAGGATTATGGATGGTGGAGGAAGTCAAAACTGGTCCATGTTTTGCATATTAAATTTCGAATAAACTGTCCCCAGAATGATGGCTCCAAAGTGTAGAAACAAGATACCAGAAGTGAGTAAGATACAAGGTGATTGATGCAACAGCCCCAAGTGAGAGTAAATTTAAATACATCAGCTAGCTGAACTGGTTCAAAACAGAGCCGGAGGGTAAGCTGTTTAGCACTGTGGATGACCAGGGGTTCATTGCAAGCTCAATTCCTGGTTCTTTTTTTAAATGTATCCTATTCTTTTGCAGTGTACAAGCACAAACACTATGTACCCCATAGAAGTCAAACCATAAAGACACATCTAATGTATATGAATCTCTTGTTGACCACAGAAGCATAAAGGTCTGAACAACTTCATCAGACATGATGCTGGAAAAATTGAGTATGAAGAGGGCTTTTGCAGACCCTCACACATTAAGAAACAAATTTTATTTTGTAGGCTGCAATGAAGCTTTAATTTTTTACCTGTAAATCGCTGATAACTAAGTAACTTCTAAGTAACTAGAAGTACAAATTGATTTCTAAGTTATCTTTACTTTGGAAGGGATACAAAATTAAGGATAGAAGGGGAAAGGAGGAATGAGGAAGCAAGGTGATAGCAATCTGTATTTCTAACTTAAGCTATATTCCACAGAGCATCTTAATAAAAATGCTATTCTCTTTCAGATGGGGTGTAACTCCCCCACCTATCTCCCAGCAGTCTCTAGTTTCCGTATTCTCAGCTCTTTACATAGGAGAGTACTGGATGATACACAGAAGAGCCTCTTTCACCTCTATATGTTGCAGAATGGATGAAGGAGAACGGCCATGGCTCTATGGATAAGCTCTGTGATACAGCGTTTGACTTAAGTCTAGGGTGAACCAAACTAGGCCGCAATGGAAAACTACTAGGCCTGCTGAATAAGCAAGGTCAGGCTGACCTTGTGCTGATGTTGTAAACAACTTTTGAGGGAGTCATGTATCAAGAGTGAGGAGACAAGGCGGGACCCGGACCTGCTTGAAACCACGAGTAGGAGGAGTTACGAAAATGTAACCTTTAGAGCTTAGCCAATCATTGTGTGACAAGTAGGCATAATTAACAAAAACTGTATATAAGACATGGTTGTATTGTAATAAAGTTGAAGCTTGCTTTATCACTCATGTTGAGTTGGCTGCTTGCTTCCCCTCGCTAGTCGCATCTATATTCTTTTTTTACAGAGGAAAATTCTTAGTTATTTTTAGCTTAGCTGTTAATTACTTTGAAGACACAGATTTGTGTTGTATTTATACATTTATACATTTAAATAAAAGAGGTTAGTAGAAAATTATTCCAATTGTTATGATTAAGCACATTTATATAAAATGCTATAAGCATTATTCAACATTCAAAAGAATCACTGATTATAAGGATGTATAAGCTAAAAATATTTTTCAAGATTTTTCATAGTAATACTGCAGAATCCTGGGGAACGTCCTTTCTCTGATTGAATTGCATAAAGGTGATTGATGCATTTGTCTTGATTTACTTTCCCTATACTGCTACACATGGATTGTGACTTCATGTAATTCTTTGTTGAGAATTTAATAGCCCTCACTTTCTCCCTTAATTCTCTTGTAATGGCCATGTATCATTAAGGTACTAAAATATTATATATTTTAAAATGTTCTCAGTTTATGAAATGTTTGTGTTTTAGCATTCTGAGGGAGGCATACAATTCTAGGGGGAAGAGAGAAAGGTAAGAGGATTCAGTGAAAGAATTTTTTAGATAAGTATGGAACACAGAAGTGGAAAATATTTGTCTGAATGCTTGAGAAGGACAAGAAGAAGGGAAGAGAAAAATATGTTGTGAAGTACATTGCAGCAGATATTGATCAGAAATCTCAAGCTTTGGGAATCTAAACACTGAATTAATGTAAACTGATACTTAACCAAGTCCTCCAAATTGCATTGTAGAAAACAGGCTTTCACCAGATGTGACTATGGCATTCAGTGGAGAACAGTAACATGGTTGTTTCGGTTTTTTTTTGTTATGGTTTGGGTTTTTTTTTTCTAGTTGAATATTTGAACTGGTTCTTTGAATTGAATATTGCTTTGGATAATCAAATCACTGTGTTTTTCTGTTCAGAGGCAGGCCTGCTTCTCCAGCAGAAGCATTGGATCCAGCACAGAGGTAGTAACGGAGGTCCAGAAGCTGTACAGCTTGAGTTGCACAGGGTTTGTCATCTCAGGCTTAAATATTCCTGTTTATACTTTCACACTGACTCTCACTCTCTAACACTTTCTAGTTCTGTTGCTCTCAGTATTGGAAAAAAAATTAGTAGACAGATGTTACAGAGGTCATGAATTTTATTTCATGGTGCTAATGTTTCTACTTTCAGGGGACTAAATATTGCAATCCTGAAGTAACTGCTTTTTCTGTCATTGTGCAGACAGTGTGTTTGCTACTGTAAGAGGGTTTAGCAACCTCCATTGCCTTGAGTTACAACTGAGCTCTGTTTTTATGGAGGAGGGGCTGTTGAGACAAAATTAGCCATGATGATACAACTGTAATTTCAGGCACTTAACGTGAGGCAATGCTTAAGTTGAAGTTCACTCAAGGCAAATGGGAAAAATTAAGAAATATAGTCTTATATTTAACCAGGCATTGTTTAAAATTGAGCCTACTGAGTCTGCCAATATTTATTGACAAGAATGAATCTTTCTCATACAGTAAGTGAAATCTTTTTTTCTGTTACATTTCTGTCACTGATGTCACTGCAATGAAGTTATGTGAGTGTAATTGGGTGAAAAATATGGACAGCTGCTTCTCTGAGCACACATTTACATGTGCAATGATTAGGTGCCACACACAAATTAAGTATCCTCTCTGAACCAATAAACAATATGATCTGTACTGGATTCAAACAAAAATGTAAGAAGAAAAAGCTTATATAATCCCCAGCTTCTCAAAAGTACAGGAATACATATTGCGATACAACTAAATAAATTGTATTAAACCACATAGTTTTCAATATTAAAAATGTAATGAAAAAAGGAAATTATTAAAAAATAAATTTTCTTTGACTGTGAATTTCATAAGCTAAGCACACTTAGCAAATTCCTTGTGGTTTTCTGTCATAAGTAGTAAGCTCAGCAACAGTTGATCCCATTTTGCTATGTTTAATGGGATCTATTCATAGTCATCTCCCAGGAATATGTCTTTGTTACTAACTGGATATCACGTTCAGACAAGAGAGATGAAAAATTTGTGTATGTGCACTCTCAAATGTAAAAGTTTGAAACCGCAATTGCTAAGGTGTCACACTGATTACACTTCAGCAAGAAAAAGGAATGAAACTAAAGTGATCTTCTGCCTTCTGAACTGTGTTTGACACATTCAGAATTACATTATTTTCTTCTAGGGGATTATGTTTCCTCAATTAACATTCTGATCTTCAAGTATCATTTTGTACTTCTCCAGGAAGATTTTTTTTCCAAATGTTGGTTATTTTCATACGAAACAATTTTCTCTTATTTACATATAATTCCGTCCCTTCCTTCCCGCAGAGACATATTTGCATTTGTCAAATTGCAACTTTTCTCAGAACCGGGAATTTGATATTAGCAAGGTGGTCTATTAATTTCCATGTCTGATACAGACTTGTTTTAGCCGTCTTCCTCTGTAATTTGTATCCATAGTGTTAACTACAGTGCCAGTAATGCAGTAGAAAGCGGTAAGTACACTTGAAGCTTGTGGAGAAGTCACACTACAAAGATGATAAGAGCCTCCAAGGGAATAATTGCCTCACTACAGGGAGTGCAAATTGTTTGGCATCTGGTCTTTGTGTTGTCCTTCGCTTTCTTGCAAGTGGTTGACATCAGTACACATTAACAGCAAAACTGATCAGCTGCAGAGCCAACAGTTTCATAGTCATTCATTTTCTTCCTAAAAATATTAATAGCAAAATAACGGAATGGCTCGCAGAGTACTAATGAGCTATAGAGCATTTGCGCTTAAGTACTCAAGGTACATTCTAGTCTAGGATTTAGGAACATGTTTAGAATATTTCTTCACATAATTTTTATTATTTCAGTGAATGTTCATTTCAGAAGTATAAAGAAATAGTTTGTGCATCAGACTGCGTGTGTTTAGTGATCTTGCAATATGAAAAAAAATTACAGCTATCCAAACAATATCAAAGCTTTCTAAAATCTCTTCACTTCAAGGAGATTTGCCCCATTTATACCAAAAAGACTCCTACCTCAGCCACGGATTCCTGAAATTGTTTCATACTGATAGACTTCTACCAAGACATAAATCTCACTGAAACTACCTACTTTCAAGCACTGAAGTCATGCAACAAGACAGAAACTGAAATTTAAGTGAAAGATGTTATGAAATATTTAATTCTTGCCAATTTTTCCATTGTGTGCCATATAAGGATGTTTATGATGTGCATCCTCAAATGTGTACATCAATGCTGTAAACATGAAGTAAATGTTATGCTACCAGTGAGATGAATGTATAATATCCCACTGTAGTAGCAAGTTAAATCCCAATGTAGTGCTGTTACTTTACCCAAACTCATAGATAGACCTGAGGAACAGAAATCTAGAATCTGCCCCTTCCTGTAATCACCTATCAATGGCATTTCTACGCAGAAGAAAAGGAGATTGAATTGGAGTTTCATCAATGAGTGTATTTCTGACAAGATAAACTATTTTAATACAGGCATAATCATAATTTAAGATAGCAATTCAGAAAGTATTTTCAGCTAATGATATAATAGTACCCCGGCAACTTCAGGGTTGTATATGTATTAGAAGAAAAGTTTTGTCAGTCTAATTTAATTAGGTATTTGAATACTTAAGGTTTCAATTTCCCATTTCATGGAGTTTGAATCAACATAAAGTTCTTTCCAGTTCTCTCGCTTCATTGCTCACTTATGCCCTTCAACATGAGACACCAGCACCCTCAAATTCTGTCTACAAAACAGTTGCTTTTGTAGATTATATGTCTCCATTCAAACCCAAAACAACCAAAACGAAACCCAAGCATGGACAGACTGGATGTTGCTAGGCAGAGGTGTAAATGCTAAGTGTTCTGATCGTTACCTTATTTATCACTACGTACTGATAAATTGTAACTAATACCAATTGACATACCTTTTAAGTAATTGCTGTGTAACAGACGACACAGAATTGGTAACAAGGAAAAAATGTTAAAGAAAATGAGTAAAGGAAATTAAACTTAAAGTACTAGGCACATTTTTAAATGATCTGTTCATCAGCTGTAACAGCCAGTCCTCAATGGTGGGCAACCGGAGCAAACTCTATCAACAAAGCCCTACAGCAAACACTAAGATATAATTTCCTTCAGTGACAACAATACAGTACTTGTGCATGTAACAGTAGAGTACGGGACATGAGTGATCAGTTTTACACACCAAAGTCTGAAGAAGTGACACCAACAGAGCTAGCTGTTTTCATTGCAGACTTTTCTGTACATTTAAAGCCATTTCCACTAGGCTAGCAGATGTGAGCAGCTTCATTAGCTTATGCACCAGTAGCTGGTTATTTGCATAAACAAACGGTATCTGGTATGACCTTGTTCCTGTAGACTTTCAAGTTCTTTATTTTATATTCTTCAATGGAGGAAGCGCAGGTGAAGTTGCTATGGTCTTATGACCATTCACTTTCACATAATTTTTTTTCCAAAGTCCTTGATGTGTTATTGATATGGGTTAGAATTTGGTGTTTTTTGTGTTTTTTTTTTTTTTTAAGTTATAACAGATATTTGCATTCAATAATATAGTAATTATTACTGCCTTTGGAAAACTGAAGTAGCAACATTACTGCTAGTCTTTTCCTACCATTCCAGCATTTAATTTAAACTTCTGTTTAATTAAAACTCCACTAAGTTGTTTTGTCTAAGTGTTTGAGTAGTTATTCAACGGCTTTTGAATTAGCCTATGAACACTGGTAAAGCTGAGAACTGAGAGTTCTTTGCGCGAAACATAGGAAAGGAAAACTTTGTCATGGTGAAGAACAACTGTGAGAAAATTGTCAACTTAAATGTTTAATCATGATGGAGAATAATTTAACAGTCCTAGACACAGCTCGCAGAGTGCAGCTAACAGAGGCAGCCAACAGATGCAGCAGTTTGCGCACAGCTTCTAGGCTCTGCTTTAGGAGCTTCTGGAGCTTCTGGGGACAAGGTCCAGGATCATTGGGGAATGCCTGGAAACCTGAGAAGCTTGAAAGGGTGCCTGATGCTGCTAGGTAACAATGAGGTATGGGGAACTACAAGGGTGTGAACCTGAGGAAGCTCTAGCAGCTTCTAACAAGCTCAATCTGCTGCCCTTAACCCAGGGTGACTGGAGCCCTCTTCACAACTGCCCTCTAATTAGGGAGAGTCAAGTACCCTTTTAACCGGTGCTCAAGAGAGGCCTATATAAGAGCCAGGTCCAGAGCACAGCCAACAGACATAGCAATTTGTGTAGAAGGACACAAGGGTGGGAGTGCTCAGTTGGATTTTTATCATCCTAAGTCTCATATGTGGTGGCAACACACTACAGGGGAGTTTCCCTGTCAGGTGTTAGGCTTAGGGCAGAGGCTTCGATACAGACAGAGCTTCAGATATTAGAAGCAGTTGTCCAGGTCCCAGGCTGCCTGAGGACTCTCTGTAGTGCCCAGGAGGCATGGCCCTATGTCCTGCAAGAGGTGTGCTGTCTTGGAGGAGCTGTGCCACTAAGTGGAGGAGATATGGGATGAAGTGAGCAGGCTGCCCAGTATCAGAGCAAGTGAAAGGGAGACAGGCATGATCTCATCTGTTATGCAGCAGCTTGAAGATCCCCAGACCCCAGCTGGAGTAGAGATGTAGACAGTGTCCACCCCTGCCTTAATAAGCTTTTGTGATTAAACTATTGGCTTGGTAGATGACAGTATAACAATAGTTATTGTCTACCTAGGCTTCAGGAAGGTTTTTGACGCTGTCTTCTATAAGATCCTCATAGACAAACTGATGAAGTATGGGCTGGACAAACAAACAATGAGGTGGACTGAAAACTGGCTGAACAGCTGGGCCCAAGGAAGATGATCAGTGGCACAAAGTCTAGTTGTAGGTCAGTAATGGCAGTGTACCCCAGGGGTCAATACTGTGACTAATCCTGTTCAAGATCTTCATTAATGATATGGATGATGGGACAAGGCATACTCTCAGCAAATTTGTTGATGACACAAAACTGGGAGAAGTGGCTGGTACACCAGAGGGTTGTGCTACTATCCAGAGGGATCTTGACAGGCTGGAGAAATGGTCTGACAGGAACCTTATGAAGTTCAACATGGGAAAGTGCAAAGTCCTGCACCTGAGGAGGAACAACGCCATGCACCAATACATGCTGGGGGTCACCAAGGTTTGCAGGAAAGGACCTAGGGGTCCTGGTGAACACCAACTTGAACATGAGTCAGCAATGTGCCTTTGCAGCAAAGAATACCAATGGTATCCTGGACTGCTTTAGGAGGAGTGTTGCCA
>VYXH01012159.1:5663-24235 GCA_013397275.1 Burhinus bistriatus
ACTGGTGCATGGGGTTGTTCCTCCTCAGGGGCAGTACCCTACACTTGTCTTTGTTGAACTTCATTAGGTTTCTCTCTGCCCAACTCTCCAGCCTATCCAGGTCACGCTGAATGGCAGCACAGCCTTCCGGTGTGTCAGCCACCCCTCCCAGTTTTGTGTCATCAGCAAACTTGCTGATGGTACACTCTATCCCTTCATCACTGAAGTATCCCAGTTACTGAGTGGCAGCTCCCTTCCTTGAGCAATATGCTCTCGTCAGACCTAGCTGTTGTCTACAGTAGAAGAGTCTGTGGATCCATAGCTTTTGCAGGACAGTTATTTCAGAAGCGGCCTTTAGCGGTGGTGTGGTATACACCAGTGAGATTTACTGAAAACATAATTGCGCACTACGCTGACCAATGGTACCAAAGCCAATTTATTGGCTTGTTGAGCTCTGCAGCATTGGTTTTGCTGGCAAAGAGCATGACTTTTGGTTTGTACACATCTTGCCAATACAGTTATGGCAGCTCTGTTGTGTGTGGGACACTTGTTTTCCAGCCAGACTCCTGGACTTGGACATACCCCTTGGGGGAAATATGGCTGTTGTGTTCCATACCCCCTTCTTGCTTGTAGCAGGAGGAGGGCAGTGGGGGAGCAAAGGTGTCCAGTTCTGTAGGATTCAGGAGGCTGTGCTTCTCCTCACGACCAGCACTGCCACGCACATTACTGCATGGGGACATGTAGTCACCTCCAGTACTGTCTCCTTCCTCCTCCACGTGTGCAGGACCTTCAGGGTTCGTCTGAAATCCCCATTTTAGCATCTATACAAATATTTCTCTCAACTGCCCAACCTTTCCTTTCTGATATGTTTCTTACGTCTTTTAGTTTGGATAAAAGATGAATCCCCCACTTTCTAGTCCAAGCTTACATTAGCTATTGCTTTGCCCTAAAGCACCATCTCTTAGACTATGATGTAACCAGCTGGCTTTGGCTGCCTGGCAGAACTCAAACAATAATCCTTCTTGAATGTATATTCATCCCGCAGTTGAGCTACTCCACCCATGTATCTCAAATCCCCAAGTGACCGCGGAGAAGGTCAATGCCATTTAGATGGCTTTTTGCAGCCTGAGCATCAGGCAGCGGTAGCGAGTGTCGCTGGTGATGGGCAGCCTGGGTGCCAGGCAGTCTCGGGAAGAGCCCGCAGTCCCCGGGGGCAATGTGGTCTTCATGAATCTGCCTGTGGCCCAGATGACTCATTCAGAAGTGCTACAAGATTTTTCTTGAGAAGAGTGGAAGAAAAAACTTAGTTCCACACTCAGTTTTTATAAGAAATTCCTCAGAAAAGGTGGGCAATTTTGCATGCATTCCTTTCTAACCCAAAACATTTTGCAGAAGACACTTTCATAAAGCAGTCTTACTCCTCAATCCAGGCAGGATCACATCACCAAGGAACTGTGGCTTAAACTAATTAAACATGTGAAACTACACTTGAGGGGTCCAGAGCTTGAAAGAGTGTTCCCCACTAAGGTGGCAAAATGTTGTTTACTGAATCACTAAGAAGCACTTAAGAGCTATTCCCATGACTGCTAAAAAACAATTAAAGGGGCAGTGTTACAGAAGGTAAGCTAATTAAGGGTGTATTAGCTGAAATGGGTGGGACAGGGTTTGAAAAGTCCATGTGTGCCTGCTCAGAGCTCAAGGAAATCAGCAGAACTGAAAGAAATTTGAAGACAAGTGTCAACTCGATGATGTCCCAAGGCACACCCATATGTGAAAGTATCTTCCACCCCTTGAATCCGCAATGACTAATGAGTGGTAGGATAATGGAGTTAAAACTATTGTAAGAGTACTTCACACAAAAGGAGAAGAGAAATTACTTAGCGTGTCATTATGAAAATTGGGATGAAAATAAGTGATGGAAAAATTAGCCTGATGTTCAAGAAACTCTGAGCCACTGACATTAATCCACGTCCAGTCTGATTGCCAGTGACGGGAAGCAGAAAGAGGTATCTGGTTGTCAGCATCGTACAGACTCCTGCCTGTGGTTTATGAAGTGCCGTGGATGGCTGAGGGTAGAAAATACTGTAAGCAGTGTACTTTGGGGATTAATAGTCCTTAATGACCTCGGAGCTGTTCCAAATACAGGTTTGACCTCAATGTTATCAGTAATATTTGGCCAATACTACAGCCTGCAAAGGATGACTGCTTGTCTGTGTTCTGTTTAACTGACCATGCATACGACATTGGAAATAAGATCAGTAAATGTTTTTTTCATTAGCATTTCGCATGCTGAGAATTGAGAGGGTCTATGCCACTCACAGAGACAGTCTCGGATGCATGCTGGTGCCTATTTACAGCTAAAAGCTTGTTCCTGTATTTCACGTTTTAGATTCCCATTTTTAAACTGCTGTATACATATGATGCTACATTAATGATAATAAACACCATTTTTTTTAAAGAGTAAAGTAGACTTGTCATCTTGAATCTAAGTTTTTTTGCCAGTCCAAATAGTGTAAAATTGCTCTGTTGACATGAATCATGATGCTTCGCTTTTATGCAGCATATAATCTCACATGCTTTAATGTTAATTAAATTCCAAAGAAGCAGTTTTCCGATCTCTCCACAGGGAGCTTGTTTGCCTTAAAATGAAACTACTGGGCTGAGATGGTCTCCACTATACTAGCATTACGTTCACTACATTAACTCAGTAAAGACTTTGGCATGAGACATGTAGCTGAACCTCGGTAATCCCCTTTGCTTATCTGGAAACCCAGGGCTCCTGCACCGCGTCTCATTTGCGGCGGGGGTCTTACACTAGTGACTCATTGTGATATTAACCTTTCCATTTGTTATAACACCCTGAAGCGTTATCACAGCATTCAAAGGAGTCGCGCAAATAAATGAGCAACGTACACATTGCTGTGAGGTGACGGTGGCCGGGCTTTGTTTGCAAAGCCGTCCCCGCGCTGATTAAGAATTGTTGCACTGCGTCTGTCAGCGTTTGGTTTTACTTCTCCGTGGCCCTTTGGAAAGGGGCTGGAGGAATGTTGTCTGTCCAAAAGCAGCTTCCCTTCCCAGTCCCAAATGTATGCTCACTTAGCACATGGTTCAGATAGCAGAATGAGAAGAAGGAGGGAGAAGCGCCTGCCACAGAGCCCTGCTGCATGGGAAACCCAAGCTTTGCAGCAACCAAACCCTCCGTGCATGCTTGCATCCCTGGCTCCTGCGGGCAACTCCACACGAAGCCCTGAGAGAGAGAAAACATTGAGGTTACAAGTTCCCTAACGAGGACAGGGTAATATTTCCCCCATCTGGGGTGTGTGTTGGAGGGGGCAGCTCTGCTCCTTCTAGACTATTGCTGGTTGCTCAGGTTTGCGGACGGGGTGAAAGAAGAGGGGCAAGTGAAGTCTTTCTAGCCGGGCAATGATCTGGGGGTGGGGGAGAGGGGATGAAGAAATGGCTGGTTAGCTTGAGGTTGGTCCTGCTGTTTAGTCACCAGGCAAAAAAGCCTCCCATCAGCGGTGTTTTCTGGCTATGTGACTTCATCCGTACTAAAAAAGAGGAGGAAAGGAGACTAATATCCAAGCCCTGGTTGCTCCTGGGGCATACGAAGAGTGTTTGCCTCTCATAAATGAAATGATGGGACCGTTTGCTTGGCTTTGGTGTGAATAAAGAATGAAATGGGAAATGCTCTTATTCAGGGTGAGAGTCCTGGACATCTTTGAATCCACTTAGCATTATATGCTGTGTCAGGATGCTAGTCCTGAGTGCTCTTAAATATTCCCAGAGGTTACAAGCTCAAGCACTTGACTCAAGCGAAAGCTGAGACTTTTAAAGGTGGATACAAAGCAAGCTAAACCTTCCTCTGGGGTATCCAATAGACCCTACACAGCTCATTAGTGCATTTCTCTCTCTGTCCCAGCTGTGTGAGGTGCAAGGGGACAGTGGGAAGAACAGGAGGTATCAGGGGAACTCACACTGCAGGGGAATGTGGTTGGGGTCAAGAGGAGAAAAATAATTGCAGAGTGCTTGAAAAGCACATGTCGCTCACCCGACAGGACACATATGGTCTGAACAAATGTCACGTACCTGTGTTGGGGCTGGGCTGGGGCCAGCACCGCTCCTGGGCCCCGCTGTGGGCTGAAATCCCACAGGGAGAGGTCTCAAGAGCCCAAGGGATGGGAGGATAGTGGTAAGCATGCTGGGTGGGAGGTGGACAGAGTCCTTCGAAAATAGACACTACTTCTGAAACCTCACTGACACCCCTCTGGCCCTCCTCACCTGGTGGGGTGTCTTTCTGTCTGAGGGTCAAATATAATGTTTACACAACCTTGAGATTACTTTCTTAATACAACCACTGCTGCTACGTGTTCTTTGTTGTTTTGGGGTGGGGTTTATTTGCTTGGGGTTGATATTTGCTTCATACAGAAACACGTGTTTCCCTGGGGAGCTTAGGTGTATGAGTGCATTCTGGAAATACTTCCCAGGGTGCATATGCTAGAGCAGTAGATCAAATCCTCCATGATCCTTGTCAACATCCGATCTTGAACTGAATGTTTTTAATACTTATTGTCGTGAAGTAACGCCAGGCTCGGATCTTGGTCCTGTGTCGAACAGCATGCCCATCAGAATCAATGTCGGATGCAAATAAAAGGAAAGAGTTTAGTTTGTTGCCAATTTTTTTATAAGGCACTTGCTGTCTTTCGAGTCACTTTGCTTTTGTTCAGAAAAGGAGAAGGAGTTACACTATTGAATATTTGTCAGTACAGTACGCTGAATCCAATGGTGTTTCATAGAAGAGAGGTAAACACAGCAGGTCTTTGACAACATGGTACAGGACTCGATGTGGGAAGAGTTTTATCGATTATTGAAAAACTCCTCACTGCCCAGACAATGACCTTCTTGGTTTAACCTTTGTAATCCAGGAACATCAGATAAAGTAAGAACTCTAATATACGTATATTTGTACCAGAATAATTAAACCTTGCAGCTGTGGTCATAAACTTTCCTTTCAAGCAGCACCTTCAGATCACTCACATTTGCCCTAATCAAAGAAATGGAAGTTAGGAAAAGTGCAGGTTTGCTGTCCATTAACATGAACAGGAAATGTGTATTGCAAAAATCTCTCTCAAAACAAGTACCAGTAACTCAATTTGGAATAACTTGTGGTTAGTGGGATTTGCTTTTAAGCAACCGAGTTCAAATATGTAATACAACAATAGTGGGAAATAATGTAAAAATCATTTCTGGATATATTTTTATTGAATTTTCTCATTGTCACAAGCTCACAGCCTGATGTTGCAAATGGCTGAGAAGCTCCTGGGAATTGCTAAATACTTTGCAGTTCTACCATGTATAGGAGGAGGCTGAGAAGGTTTTAAAGCACTTTGGAGGAAAGAGGCTTATATCTGAGATGTAGATGAAAAAATCCGCAGGATAAATTGTGTCAGAATTACCATACTGGGCAATGAAAACCTTTTTCAGAAGAACATAAATGTGACTATACTGCCTCAGACACAGGGCCCATTCAGCCCAGTTCTCTGTTTCACTTTTCCAGCTGCAAACTATTTTCAGTTCAGGGGGTTACTGAACTCCATGTGATCTGCACTAATTCTTAAAGATTGTTCTCCTAAACATCTCTCCATCCTCTTCTTTAATGTATGTAGACCCAACATCCTTTGGCTAGAAATTTTCCAGCTACAAGAGAAACCATGGTATTTTATTTGTTTTCAACCAGGTTTCTACTTGCTTCATTTGATGGTCCCCAATTCTGGTCCCAGAAGAGACTACGAAGAGTTGATCGCTCACCTGCTCTCTCCAGACCACCTGTGAGCTTGAAGATTGAGGTCATATACTTTCTCAGTTATTGGGTTTTTAGCTTGGCCAAAGACACTTCTTAGTCATTCCTTGTATGGAAGCTGCCCATACCTTCAATCATCCCCACTGCTGTTTGAAACTGTCCAAGTTTTATGTGTCCTTTCTGAGAGTAGGATACCAGAACCACACCAACTACTCCAGGTATGTGCAAATCATGCATTTGTACAGTAGTGTTTAGATGTTCTTTGTTTTAGTCTCTATTTTTAACTCATAACTCCCAACATACGCTTTGCCTTTTTCACCATGATCTGTTGCTGGGCTGATGTGTTTGTGGAATTGTTATGTTTTACCCTCAGACCTTGCTGCTGAGTGGTGATGGTCAGCCCAGAGCCCATTACTTTGTATGTGAAGTTAAGATTGTTTATCCCATTTTACGTGTATCTACATTTCTTTTATCTGGCATTTTATTGCTAGCCATCCTCAGATCCTCCTACAGTTTTTTCCAATCTGTCTTCAATCTCACTGCTCTGAACAACTTCATGTCATCAGCAAACATTGCCATCTCCCTGTTTACCCTCTTTCCAGTCATTTATGAATGCGTGGAACAGCAGAGCTTCAGCACAGACCCATGCATAACTCCACCAGTGATCTCCCTCTGCCATTTCCTTCTGCCCTCTGTTCCTCTCTATTAACCATTAATTTCTTCCTGTGAAGACCTTCTCTCTTATGCTATAGCTGTTTAATTCCCTTAAAAACCTTTAAACAGGGACTTTGTCAAAAATTCTTTAGATATCCAAGTAAAGTGTCAATGTATATAACACTGGGAGCACCCCACTGCCTACAGCCACTTCGCTCTTCCAGCTGCCCCCTTGACCTCTCTGTGTCCCTTGCTCCTCCGGTAAGGACACCAAACCTAAGTACATTATCTCTAAGTACAACCTCTCAGGAAGTTCTGTTGCTTTTGATTAATTATGAACATTAGCAGTTTTCAACCCTATATTTCAGGTCAATGGGAGAAAAAAAAAAGACACTGACTGCAATAAGAGGATTTATAAATTTGTTGTCAAAAAGCACTATTGAGTCAATGAGGCAGAAAACCAGAAAAGTAGCGAGCACACAGGCTTATTTTTATCTTAGCCCTGAAAGCCTCTTTTCCATAGTGGAAGTGTCCATATTGATGAACATACATATGATATCTTGTGATCCAATTTGCTGAGGGTTTGACCCAGAAGAAATCACTGTAACCATGTAGGATTTCTTCACAGTATGGACATTTTGCTTGCATACAGCTCAGCAGGTCTTGACTACACAAGGCTGTTTCAATTTTTAATGGAAGACTCCTAGAAATGAAATATTTAACACTTCTTTTTGTAAAGTCCAGTTCCCCTTCTACCACTACTAACACTGTAAAGGGCAGCGATACTGCTCATTGTTTTAGAGTGATGGATGAAAAGAAAGGTTTTATTTTTAAAGTTGGATATAGTTTGCAAAGATCACTAACCTTGAACTGAATCCTGCAGTTCTTACTTAATAAGGTCAGTGGGAGTTTCAATTAATAGGAAGATTTTAATCAAGTGAGAACTGGGCAAAACCTTATTGACTCTTTTTTGAGAACAATCCTTCAAAATTCAAAAGACACCCCCCCCTACAGAACTTATGTGGTATATATAGGGAGATTCTTTAAGCCACCTGAAAGAGAAATTAATTGTTCTACAGTCTGCCCAGAGGTGACAACAATTAGTGCCGACCCCTTCTTTTGATTAATTTTAAATTTCCCTGTTCATTTCTGGGAGAAATCTTTAAAGAAATCCATCCCTTACAGTGCGCATTTTCCCTCCTGGGAGCTGGAAATGTTTCTGGTGCATCAATGGGAACCTGTAGTTCAGTACAAGAAACTCTAAATACGAGTTGGCTCCAACGGAAACCCACAGAAGCTGGTAATCTGTGTGCATTACAGCATTGGCTGATCAATAGTAATTCAGGGATAGAGTGGCGTATTGTCAACTGAGAAATATTTCAAGGCTTGATTAGTTGTGCTCCTTTTCCATTGGGACTGTAGTGCAATCTTCACTTATAAAGACATGTGATCTGAAAGCCTGAGGCAGAACAATCCTTGTTTTCACAGGAGAAGCTTTTCTAGGATGCAAAAGCTTTTACATCCTCATCCTTATTTATAAAAGCTGCGTCTTCTCCACAAAATTTAAAAAAAAAAAAAAAAGTCAGCTTAGGATGGCATCAACATCACAGCCTCTGCGAGGTAAAGGGGCATGTAAAAAAATATTTTGGGCAGTGTTTCCTCATGCCTGCTTCATTCTGTCTCTTGTGATCTATGCTTTTCTTGGGGCTCTTATGTTTTCCCACATTGAAGGTAACCGGAAGGTCAATTTAAGTGAAGAATATAGAAAATTTCTACAGAATCTGTGGAACATCTCCAGAAATTTATCAGGTACGTACTGGAATTTCAAAATTACTTAATGGTATAGGGGAGTTCCTTGCTCTCTTGCTTTTTGAATGAGATTTTTGGCTTTTGAAGACATTCTTCAAAATACTAACAGCTGAACCTGCAAATGGGATTTTCCCTCTGCTTAGCTAATGACTGCTGTTGTTTGCTTGTCTTCCTTAGCTCTGATTTTGACTGCAAGCTTCCCTGGTCCCTGTGTTCCTGCCTGAAAAGACTTTTTCCTGAGGTGCCCGTGTTCTCCCTTTTGCCCGAGTTACCTAAGGTCCTTAAAGAGCAGCTGAGATTCCCTCTGACTGCTGAGGACTGAATCCTCTGTTCCCAGCTCTGAGCCTCCCCACCAGCCCTCTGCCGACAGGATGCTCAGATGGAGGCAGGTGTAGCACTGTGCCCCGGACCTGGTGGTGCCGATGCGGGGAGGTAGAGGGGAGGAGAAGGGGTAGAAATCCTCCCGGATCTGTATCGGGGCTCGTAATGGGCTTGGACTTTCACTCAGGTAGCTGTGCTGACATGATGATGTGTTTGGGCCAAACATCCCTGTAGATAATGTCCTTTCAAGCAGGGCTCAGCCACGGGGAGGAGGAACGAGGGGTGCAGGCTCTGCGATTCACAGTGGGGTGCTGGGCAGTGCCACCAAGATGTTCGTATCGGTCATGTACTGGTGACCCCACATTTCTAGTGTCTTCGGGTCAAAAGAAGGCTAATCTCCTGGGGACTCCAAAATGAAATGTGACTTTCAGGCTGGAAGCTGAATATTCAGTCTTCCTGCCCTGCTTCTTTATGCTTATTTTTGTGTTATATTTTGACTTTGTTGGAGCATAGCTTGTTTATTTCTTCCTTGTTTCTTTATTCACCAAAGCCACCGGACCCACCTGATTTTTTTCGGGGGTGGGGAGGGTGAGGTGAATATTTTTGTCTTCTAAAAGAGTACGAGAAATCTTCAGCTGGAGTAAACTTCACTGGAATAAGAAGCTGGCTGCTCCCTGAGTGGTAGTCTGCAAACACTCACCATATTCCCTGTTGTTACTGTAACAGATAACATGACAGAAAATGAGGAGATATTTAAGGAAAAAATCCATGCACTGCTCAACGCAGCTGAACGAGACTGGTTTGTCAATCCAAAAGATATATGGACTTTCTTTGGGTCTCTCTTTTTCTGCTGCACAGTATTCACAACTGTGGGTAAGTTCAGAGGTAAAGTAAACCCCTGCGGAATTGCTATTGCTGTTTTCTCTAATGTATTTCTTCCAGGGAATTAAAAAAAACCCAAACCAACCCAAACCCCAAATCCCCTGGATTTTTTCTCCTGAGTATTGATGATGAGTCTGCAAGGGGTTCTGCAAACACAGATTGCAAGTCAGAATTTAGTAGCTAGCGATGGTATACACTAATGAGCTGCATCATTACAAGCATACTGCAACATGTACTCATATATGACATGTACACAAAACTTTTACATTAAAGTCAAATGAAAGCTCCATTTTTCAGGCAAACCTTATCCTTCCCACTATTGTGTTATGTTGGGTAATATTTTCTTCACTGGAAGGAGTAGTTCGTTATGGATATATTGTTTTTTAATTGATTCCCTGTTATTTATGTCTAACCCAGCTTTGTAAATCTATGGCTCTATAAACCATGCTGTTGTTGTTCACACCTCTCTGGGTTAACAGCACATGGCGATGTTTAAGTCACACCTCTGAAATCTTTCATTCTGACTTCATATTTCAAAGGAGGACCTAGATCAAATAAAAACATCTGCTCTGGTTTTGGCTCCCTCTGCATCGCTAAATACAACTCCTCACGCTCATTCCCAAAGCTACTTTTATCCCTTTGCTAATCTTTCTCAACTGCTGACAAGTACAGACACCGACTATCTAAATTTGTCAGAATCAAAGCTGGATGGGAAATAATCCCACAGCATTGTACCGAGTTGCAAAGACATCTCTCCACTGCATTAGGATATACTCAAGATCCCAGCGTGGATATGCATCTTAATGCAAAAGAAAAACCGAACCTTAAAAAAGAGCTTATCGTATAAAAGGAATAGTGTGAGGTGAATACACTAACCTGGAGCACAGAGGAGACCCTTGTGTGCTGCCTAAGTCACAGCAGAGGCTTGAACCTCAGACTCTGATGTCTCAGGTGACTGTTCAAACTCAGCTTCTTGCAGCCCCTGAGTTTGAAGACAGTTGTCTACATCATCAGAGACACATACTGGAGATGCAGACCTGAATCCTCACCCCAGTGAATATTTCCTAGTACAAACACGACAGCTAGGAACACTTGAAAGAGGATGTTCTGTCAGAAAGCTTTGACTTCAGCAAACTGATGAAAACCCATGTTGTTGAAAACTTTTTGCCTGAGGATGTTTACCCATCTCTATTGACATTGGACTTTACAAATGGCCCCCCACACACTTATCTAACATATTTATTTCTAAGATGCCGTTATTTTTGGCTTTCATAGCGCTGAGCATTAACACTGCTTCCTCAGGTTTGGAGCTGAGTTTTGGGACCAGTAGGAAGCCTGGAATATTTGTTGCTAATAGGTGAGGTGGCTGTTTCCATTGTGGTGGGTTTGTTATTTGCAGTATTAGGAACTGATAAATCACTTCAGGTGGGAGTCAACTACCTGTAATCATCTGGGAGAAGCAAGGCATCTAGTCTGAAGATCAGTGGTCTGAACTGCCATCTCTTCACTGCCGATGGAGGTTGCCTGATGGCTCTCAGCTAGGCTAGACTTCTGGGTAGCTAAATTTAAGCTTAAGATAAGTTTTAACTCTTGAAACTCATGAGGTATTTTTAATGCATGGAAATTGAGAAAAAAAATAAAAGAAAATCACTCTGTACAATAACTACAATAATTAATCTTCCCCACTTGCTTCAGCAATAAAATAGCATTCCCAGTTAGCCCATGGGTAACAGCGTGACAGAGAATAAATAGTTTGTCAGTATCTCACAGCAAAGGAGGGACCAAAGTTGGATTCAGACCAAAGACTGTGGCAGCCATTAGTGAAAACAAACCTGAATGACCAGAGAAAATGAAGGAAAACATACTTCGGCATACGAGCTAATAATCTTACTGGCTAAGTACCTAGTCTGGAAGGTGATCTAGAAAAGAACAAAGCTTTTGAAGGGAAAGAAGAAATACTTTGTCTTTTTGGAGGATGAGAAGAAAGATGGTTGTTAAAATTTAATACAATTAATATAATGCTGAATTTTTCTCCCACTGTAATGGAAAAGTACTAAGATACAATTTAAGTTTCATATCCAATATGTTAGAGGGAGGAAATACAAATAGTCAAATCAAATTTAGGGAAAGGGTGTATCTTCTGCTACCATTTTATATATCAGAAAAGCCGTGCATCTGGTAGTACTTCCCTATTTGTTGTAATTGATATTTGTAAGCTTTAGTACTCTAGAATAAACATGCATTCCTCATGTGATAGACATATGCTTCCTCACTTGATCCTTTATTTTTCTTAAAAGACTGGAAACTATGAAGTCAGTACAAACACAATGTCAATACAACATATGCCATTAGAGCTAGATCTGATGAGCTAGGGACAATTTCAAATTCTGTTGTTAGCTTACCATCCATCACAAGTAGTTTTGGGAAAGAAATGAAGCTTGAGGTATGGGTCTCATTGCCCCAGTCTGGTCCATAGTGCTGTCCCATTTTCAAAATTCAGGCCACCATCCGGGTCTGAATCTTCCCAGAGTTCAGGGATTTTCATTCCCAGAAATCACTCAGTCATACTGTGGGATCCTGGAGGCTGGCCAGGAGCTGATCCCCCAGCTCCTCACGCACAGTCCATTAGCTTCCCCAGGCATCAGCTGTTGTCTCGCTGAGCTCAGCCCTCAGCTCGACTTCCCTGCAGAGGGACCCATGGGCCCAAGACCTCTCTTGCTGTCTTGCCTTCTGGATCCTTCTTAACCCAGATGCCCAGGTCAGGAAATCTTCCTGACCAAGGTCTCCAGCAGGACATAGGCTGCACACTGGTCTTGGACTGGCCCGAACCTTTTGCTTCTCCTCCCTAAATGACCTCTTGTTGTCAGGCAGTTAAGTCAAACAGCTGGTAAGGTGCAGATAAGGTAGGAAGAGTTAATTCAAGGGCATTGGTAAACTCCAAAATTCCAAGTGCTTGAAGAGGTAGGATGTCTGCACTAGCAACCAGCATTTGAGACTCAGAAATTTGAACAGCTCAAAGCAAAGCCAAAAGAACAGTATGCTCTGGACTAAAAATTGACTTTTAAAATTGATAGCAATAAAAAGCTCAGAGGATGTGAATACCTCATAAATCTCTCTCTCCCTTTCCCTTCTCTTCCTCTTTTTGTTTTTGTTTAAGGTTATGGCAATACCTATCCTGTGACACGGATTGGAAAATATCTCTGTATGTTGTATGCTTTATTTGGCATCCCTCTGATGTTCTTGGTCCTGACAGACATGGGAGACATCCTGGCGACTGTCTTATCCAAGTCTTACAATGAATTCAGAAAACTACAGTCAAAAATTCTAGCCTCTAAACTCTGTTCTGGATCCACGTGTAACAAAGGGGATGAACTGAAATCCAGAGCACAGTCTAAAATAGTCATCAATGAGCCCTTAACTATTATGGAAGTGCTGAAAAGTCAGGCAGGTGTTAAAAGGAAGCCTATCAAATATCGCAACGCCGAAATTTTCGAAATGTTAATTGCCAGAGAAAATGAACACACAAAACCAGCAAGAAATAAAAGCATTGAGAGATGGAGTTCATGTCCCGAACTAGCCAGGGGAAAGACAATGTCTAGAGTAATGGAGAATTTTGACAAAATCGGGAAACAGTTAGAAAAATTCGATGTGCCCATTGTATTAATGGTGCTAGTTATCTTTGTGTACATCTCCTGTGCAGCTGCGATTCTTCCAAACTGGGAAACCAGGTTGGATTTTCAGGAAGCCTTTTATTTCTGCTTTATCACCTTGACAACTATTGGATTTGGAGATACACAACTGGAACATCCCAAGTTTTTCTTGTTTTTTTCCCTCTATATAATTATTGGCATGGAAATAGTCTTCATTGCTTTCAAGCTGGGCCAGGACCGCTTGATTGGTTTGTATAAAAAGGTGATTTCCTTTTGCGGGGAGAAAAAGATGCCATCAAAGAAGGTATATCCAAAATAAGAGCAGTCATTTCTTCTTCACTTGCAAGCACTGGCCACTGCAATGAGATGAAACTGTTCCTGTACATTTCTTCTCCCTGCCTTGGGCTGGCAGGAGGCATATTTTGTTCTGAATTCCTGTGAGAATCTGCTGTAAAGTGGCTGAATACCTCAGGAGACACTCGGTGTAGGCCTCTCCAGGGAGTACTTCCCAACAGGGGCCCATCTCCTAAATAATAAAAGAAGGTGTCGCATGATGAAAAAGCAGAAGGCTCTCCTTGCCAGCGCTCCCTAGGCATCTCTTGCAAAGCTCTGACCTCCAGCAGCCTTTCTGTCCTCTCTTCCACAGCAAACCAATATAGGATCTTTTTTTCAGCACTTGTCCAAGCAAGGGCCTGCCACCTGGTCTCGTCCTGCCACCTTGCCAACAGCCAGGGACGGCTTGGTTGTGGCTGGTGGTACTGAACAGTGACAGCATGCTACTGTAATATGATTCACCATCAGAGAGAGCTGGGGACCAGGAGCATGAACCCAGCTCCTCTTCCGTCATGGCTATGTGTATTGCAAACGTCGCAATTTTGTGCAGGCCAGAGGCATTTTAAAGTTACAGAAAGAACACCAAAGTTTCACCTCTATCTCTGTCCCCTGTCCAGAAATCAGTCACAAAATATTTCATCTGTTCAGGGCTGAAAGCACTCCTTTTCCACCATCATTTATTGTATCTGTACTCAGCCCAGAGTCAATACGTGTCTCAGGGTGTCCAGCTATAGAAGTGCTTATGACAAGTCTAGTGGGAGGTGTCCTTGCCCATGGCAGGGGGGTTGGAACTAGGTGATCTTTAAGGTCCTTCCCAACCTAAACCATTCTATGATTCTAAGTTCTGCTCTTGAGGCGGCCACGTGGGGGAAGGCACGCAGCAAACCTGAAGGTGACTACAACTCTGGACTGAAGCTCCATCTCTTTACTGTTAAAGAAGCATGATGCTCTGGGATGCCAATCCCAGAAGTTCTAATCCAGGTTTTACTCTGCACAGACTGCTTGACTGTTCCTTGAGCCACTCATAGAAAGAAAAGCCTACCTGTTTCACTGGGATGTGGTGCGGATCCTGTAGTTATATACCTGCGGAACACATTAATATGTGAATAATGTTGTTTCTTCAAGATTTTGCTTATATTATTCGTAATCGGAATCCAGGTATCAATGATAGATATTTTTTTCTGTAAAACAAAAAATACACACTTATAAAAGAAAATACTGACTTTAATTAACAGCCTCTTAACTTGTAAATTATATGCATGCCCACTGAATGTGAATGACATCTCTAGATATTAAAGCATGCTTGATTATGATGGAACGCACATTATCCTCCACAATAAATTTGCCATTTGAAGCTGAGATTTTCAGAATATTTACATGGCATCTTACCTCCGTTATGCTCCATGTACATGGCGATGTGAATTCAGTCCTTATTAATAATTTGTTGTGATTAAGCACTGATGATATGCAAAATATATAATGAATGATGGTACATAGAAAAGTGCTTTATAAGAATAGTAATAAAGAATATATTAGCTGGAAGGAACTCCGGTTAACTTTTTCATGTTTGCCATGACTTTGGTTTCACGTACAAAGTCCCTGCGTTCAGACTACTCTCATATTACTTTGTTTTATGTCTTTGGATTAAAATCAGTGTAGAACTTTGGGCCCATGCCACAGTTTTCAGAAATCAATGAAAAGAATCTGATGATTTAATGGGCTTTGGATCAGAGAACTGCATTTCCTGCCCCTCAGGGTTTTTCTTTGTGATACGCCTAACACTGCCAGCATTAGTAAGAACTATGTCGTTACATCATTTGACTTGTTTCTCTCATATCAGTGGGATCTCATTTACAGAGAGGGATTAATCCTGAACTGATCCCCTATAGATTTCTCATTGACATGGTGCCTTGATACCTTCACATTTACTTTATGGACTTAGCAAATTTTGGCTGGACTTGCAATAAGGATTTTGCACCAAATCATTCTAGTTATGGCCAAGGGATGTCAGTAAACAGTTTTCCTTCACAAAAAAATCCGTCAGTTATGGGGTATAAAAATGTATTTCATAGGAGCGAGAACAAATCACCATGACCCTCTATAAAATGACGGTACACCTGTCTCTTGAATGCAATGCACAGCTCTGGTCCTTCACCTCCCAAAGGATATAGTAAAACTAGAAAAAGTTTATAGGCCAGGGAAAAGGATGAATAAGGATAGGGATCAACTTCCATATGAGACACATAGAGTAGCTCTCTAGTCTGGAAAGAGGTGAGAGACTACAGGAGAGATGTGTAACATTACGAGGGCATGGAGGAGGGGAATGGGGAATGATGGAATGATTGTTAAACGTCTTTTGTGATGAGAGCTAGGGCTGCCAAATGGCACTCGCATGTGGCAGGTTTAAGAAAAGATACAGAAAGAAGAGAAAATGGTACTTCACACAATATATAATTAAGCCGTAGATACTCCTTGGCATGATTAAAAGTTCACATTAGATCAATGGGAGATGGGACCAAATCATGAAAGAAAAACTTGAAGAACAATTAATTACAAAGATAGCACTTCTGGTTCAATAGTCACTGAGTCCCAAATTGGCAGATGAGGAGGAAACATCTCTATAGACTTGCCTGTCCTTGTATTCTTCCTTTGCAACCCGCTCTCGAGAGAGAACACTGGTCTGCCTGGTCTTGTTCTGACCTGATTTCAGTGCCTGTAATGCATTGAACAGATTGCTTTATAGCTAAGAAAATATTCAGTAAATCTAATTTCTGAAGAGATATTTAGTTTCACATTTGTGTGCAAGGTAAACAAGCAAGTTCCCAAGATTTCGGGAACAAGCACACTCTGATTCTGCAAAAAGTATTACAAAAATTGTCATTTAGGCAACACAACCAGCCTGCAGCAAACATAATGTGGTCGTTCGCCTTGTGCTGTGGACCTAAGGGAGGGTGGAGAGCCAGCCACACACCCAAATGTCAGGATAAAAAGGTATTTATGTCTTCTGCTCAGGTGCACTGCAAGATTGCTCCCACACACATCAGAATTTCTGGGGCTAATTTTCTCGCTATTAAAGTTGGAAGCCAGTTTCCCAGATGACAGAGCAGCATGCAGCAACCTTGCACTGACAGCGATAGCAGCGGTTTGGTCTGTATAGCAGGATCTGAATGTAGCTCAGTAAATGCAGCAACAGAGTTAATGAAAATGAACAAAGTAGTGTGTAGTGGCTCATTTAGTGAGCCTCATGCATAAATATGTATGAGTTGACTGCTCTTATCATGGTCTAAATCCTAGAAGAATTCACAGTCTCTACCCCCAGAAGTTTTTATTCAACAAAATTGACGTGGAAATCAGCTTTGTTTGCATCAAAGCAGTACAAAATACTGCTTTTCATAACTTTTTTCCATCACGTGCTGCATGAGATGGTGGATTAACTGTAGAAGGGCTTCATGGAAGAACTTTTCTATCAGGAAAGACGTGACTGATGGGGAAAGAGTTGCTTGATGTGTAACCCACAAAGGATATGAGTTATTACAGACCCAGCTGGAGAGCTTTACAGATCAAATGCACTTGGCGCTGAAGGATGCTGGATCAATCACTCCTGATTGGGCCAAGATGGCAGCTGTCACGAGCACTTAGGAGCGGAGAGGAGGGTATTCCTGGTGTGGGAATTACAGAGGGAGGGATAGAGGAATGAGTGGAAGGGGTGGAAAATAATCTTTGGGAAGAAGGGTTAGAAGGTGAAAATTACAGCAATGGCAGAGGAAGGAGCCATTTTCTTTATAGACATAAATATGGTGAAGAGAGACTGAAAATATGCTTGAGAGGCTGAAAATATGGTGGTGGTGGTGGTGCCTCTGGCCTGGGGAAGGTTTGTGCAGCCAGTCCACGGTCGACGAGTCCTTCTTAGATCAGCACAGTGGTCGAGGCTGTTGGGCTCCAGCACAGGTCTCACCATCAGCAGCCACAGGGAGGGCAGAAGAATCTGTGCAAGAAAGCCTCCTGAGACATAAAACAGTGGCAGAAAGAAGATGCAGAGACTGGACTGAAAAGCCATTAACGAAACCATTAGAAATATTCCTCATATTCTCTGCTTTGACATTTAAAGAACAACAACCCATTCAGAAGCAGCTTTTACATGAGCAATACGTCTGAGGACTCAGGAAATTCTTAATGGGATGTAGGACTTGTCATCTGCGTGCCAGTAGTTCAGATGTAGTCCAGATTTTAGTGGGCTCAATGTTAATAACATCTGATAGCACTTTGATGGCCTTTGTGCTTTTCAACTCGTTCCAGGTGGAGATGCACCCACATCACAAAAAGAGTCTCATATAATGAATGCTAATAGCACACATGGTGGCAGGCTCAGCAGAGGCAAAGGCTGAGACTCCAGCTGAGAGAAGTCCCTGCAGTCCCCTTTGCTTCCAGGTTCCCAGCATACCTTATGATCCTAATTTCCAGACCACAGGGTGCATCAAATGTAGCGTGTGTGGGTGTTGCATGCAATATGAGTGTTTTGTGAACCCAGAATGATGGGTCTTGTTATTTTCCCTGGCTTTCACAAATGGAGCACTTTTATTTTTATCTATTATTCTTTATTATTATTATTATTATTATCATTATTATTATTATTATTATCCTCTACAGGCTGTACTCAGCTGTTCTGCCAGGACATATTATATTCTAAGAGCAACTTAAAGTATTAAGTTAGGCTGCCTTTCCCTTTCTTCCTTACCTTATGCACCACATACATGGCAGAAAAAATGTTTCTCCAGCCATCCAGAACGATAGCCTGCATTATGCACAGAGCAAGGGAGATCGAGTTGCTTAGGATAAATTTCAATTAGCTTTGTTAAAGTACGTAGGCACAGATGGCGACAGAAATACTAGGAATTTGCTCCATCACTCATAGCAAGTAATAGCTGCGTGAAGACAACAGACCTCTCATATATGAGGCCAATATTTTTAGGATGGCAGCCCGAGGTCTAAGTGCAAACCTTCATGGACAATGAAGTCCGTGCGTGCCGATAGCTGGTTGTCTGCACATGGTACTCATTAGAGAGTTTTAGGAAGTGCTTGAACAAATGTTAGTTGGCTTGTGTGCTCACAGTTTTGCATGTGAATTTTTTTTTTTTTTTTTTTTG
>VYXH01012159.1:24293-51548 GCA_013397275.1 Burhinus bistriatus
TTTGAGTTAGAAATACAGTCTCTCAGTAGATAAAATCTAGTTTGTTTGAGGTTAGTTCAGACTTTTTCAAGCTCATGAAGCTCCTAGTCTCTGGGCACAGCCAGAATCCTCCTGACACTAAACTTGTGCATAAAACTTTATGTCTGTGCATTTTCAGGATGCACCAAAGTCCAAAGGAAACATAAAGAAGTGGGCAAGAAGGGAAGGGGAAGCAAAGCAAGGAGAAAAGAGGAGAGATTTGACAGTGAAAAATGAATTGCTGTCTTAAGCATCTACTGATGAGAAATCAGGCTAATGATGTTGCCTAAAAACATTGACTCATTACACTATCTGCTTCCACAAAGTCCTGTGTGAACAGGAAAACTGAGAGAGAAGACACCACAAAATCAGCATATAAAATTGCCAATGTACTTGATGCGCTGCTGGAAGAGAGTTATTTCATCTGCCGTGTGATGCAGACTGTCATCATGCTCTCTGTAGGGGAAAGCCACGCGTTTGCTGTCTTTTGTCGCATGTGACAAAAAGATTTGAGAAGTGCTAGAGTGGGAGGCTGGGGCTCTGACTGTGGGTATAAGACACTCACGTTCTACAATTTCTCCACTTTACACTTTCCTTGTGGCAAGTAATAGAAGTTGTTGCTGCTGCTGCAGAAATTTGAGAGTTTGGGGGATTCGGTGTATGTACGAAGCCTTCGGCCCAGCAGCTTGATATTATACTTGGCTGTTTTTCTTTCACACAAGCATCCAAAGTCTCAGGAGAGCATTGACTGCCTAGATTTCACTGATGCTTAATGGATAGTTTTCCAAATACACTTACCAGACAAAAGCAGAGGGCTGCTGTTCTTCCCGGACAATAGAACTGGCTGATGCCTGGCTGAAAACTTCTGATGGCACTTAAAGGAAGTTTGAAAAAAAACAGAAGTTTTGAATATATCATAGCAGCATTTTCATAAAAGGTTTTCAAAGCAAATCTGAATTTGTGGGAGGATTTTTGGCTGAACTGCAAACTGTTGATGGTCGAAAGAGGGCATTTGAAAAGGTTTTAGCCATTTCATCTTTGAATAACTCCATGAGAGGAGCCACTCGTGTGCGTAAGAAGGGAAGGACCCGAAAGATAAAGTTCTACGTGATCCCCCCATGCTGTCGCTGTAACTCCAGCTTCTCTTACAGAGACACTGACATGTCAGGTCACTCTGCTGATGAAAGAGGCCTTTCTCCAGGGTTGATTCCAAGTTTTTCCATACATCCCAGGAGAAGAGCAAAATCTGGCACGATCCACTTCAGACAAAGCAAAACGTGGCGTTTTTGTTAAAAGATGGTTCTCAGACAGTTTAAACAGTCTTATGTTAAGACAGCTTTGTAGTTACTGGGAATGGGAAAAAGAAACAAACGAAGGCTCATGAACTTTCCCTGGAGTTGAAGAGCAGGACATGATTTGCTCTACTAAGAAGTTCGATTTACGGTCTTGGGTCTGTCAATAAAAAGTGCATGCTTGGGCTGACATTTGACAGCCAGCAGCATTTCTTTACTGTGTGCTCTGCAAGAGAAGTTACACTGCCAAATGATTTTTACAGCAATTTGTTATGCCGATGAAACAAATATATTTTGTGCTTAAAGAGATTAAGGACTGGCATGTATACATGCTTTTAGTTTATAGAAAAGCCACTTCTAAATGTTACCTAAGAAGCAAGGGGCTGAATTCTGATCTTCCTGGAATCCATGCAAAGCTCACAGTGCCTTCAGTGAAATCAGGTTTGGAAACAAGTGACAAGTAGAATATGTTTTGCCATTAATCCCTTTGATCCTGGTTTTAGAAGAGCCATTTCATGCCTAAACTGCCATCTCATGGAAAGGTTTTTTTCTACACAAAAACTGGCTAAATTCCAGATGGTTGTTGCTTTCCTTTCCTTTTTCTCATGAAAGGGCTGGCTATTTTTCTTCGCTATCAGCAGTGACCTGGAAGCAGGACATGACCACAGACTCTGGAGACAGGGAAACTTCCCAATGAAATAAACCCAAGTTCTTCTTGGTCAAAAATAGACAAACATTAAGATGTGTCTTGTACCTACACTAAGCACTCTTGTGGTTATTAATTATTTTTCCTGTAGCCATGTTTTGTTGTCGGTTTTGGGCAGAGCTCCCCATGTCGGTTCCCGTCAATGGGGCAGCACGCCCTTTGGTCCCCAGGCAGAACCCGAGACCGTGACCTGCTCCCTGGGACACCGAGGCTCACCCCGTAACGGGCCAGAGGTTCACTTCTGCCCTGGAGAAGCACTGAGATTCCCTCTGTTGGCCTTGCTTGCCACTAAAATAGAACAGGGAAACAGAAGCACCGGTATTAACAATGCTGTAAACACAGCAACTAAGGAAGTGGTTTAACTCAGTCTCCAGGCAATCTTAACATAGATTTTAGGGATGATGTTCAAATAAACACTTTTACCAACCCTTGAGTTAATTGAAGCCCAGTGCTTTTAAAATCAGGCATTTTATTTTTTGTTGTTTATAAGCTTTTACAGATGGGAACAGGAAACCGTGTTAGAAACTGTTCTCAGTATTTTTACTGTTTGGAAAATGGTGTCATAAAAAAACATTAGGGAGTCTGTTCCTGTAAAATTCTCCAGGCTACCGCTTCAGACCGAAGGATTTGAAGTGTTGCCTTCAGTAACAGCTTCTTTGATCTAAAAGTCTCACCTGCTTTTTAGCCTGAGTAGCATCACTGAGGAGCTGCACAGCCTTTCAGCATAGCTAAGTTACAAATAAGGGAGACAACACATTTAGGCCCTGATTCTGATTTAACTTTCAACAGTTGCAGAGGGAAGCAGCTCCGTCAAAGTCAGCAAAATCATTAAATTATAAACCCAGCATGCGATTAGGGTCAGACTCCCTGAATTCTGTTAATAATTATTATTGCTGGTGTTTATTGTTTTTATTACGGCAGTTCCTTGGAGCATCTTAGAGAAAGCCCTTAAGTAACCATCCTTTATCAGCGTCTCTAGCTGCACGCCTGCCGCAGCGTGCATCTCTCTGTAACTAAAGCAGACCTTATCACTTCCTGCCGGTGCTGGCTAAGCAAGAAAGAAAAAATCTTTATGGCGAGTGTACAAATATGTGTCACGGGGTGATTGAGTAGATCTGTGAAGCAGCTGCGATGTATTTCAAAAAGGAAGAAACCTAGTGAAATAGGAGCTGTGAACGCAGAAGCCTCATGCAACACAATGAAATTTCATGACAAGGAAAGTGTGCACGTTGCCCAGTTGTCCTGGTCCAGCTGTGGCGCTTCACCCTGCCAGCTGTGCTCCAGCTCATGGGCACTTGACCTAACCTATCAATCAGGCGGTGCCTGACCAATGCATTAGTTTTGGGTGTTAGTATTTATAAATACCTATTCTGATCTCTGTATAAACCTCTCGGATGACTCCTCTGAATATTGGGAAAAGCGTGAGTTTGTCAGTCTTTGGGTAGTTATTAATTTAGCATTCAGCAATGATCTGGGTAGCTCTCATCCAAGGTGCTTGCAGCTGCCTGGAAAGCTGGAAGAGGGGGGTAATTCAACACAGTGAGAATTTGACAAGCACAGAGCACGTAAAACACTTTTCCCCTCTCCAGAAGGCAAAGAGAAATGTGATAAACTTGCAAAACTGCAAATCACTGAAACTGGACTAGAAGGTGCGTATGTCAAGAGAAGTGCTTATATAGAAGTGTTTATGGTCATATTATTATCTTGTCAAGATTATGTGATTTATAGGAAGAGAACCTGTATTCATGAGTCCATGAGCATCACTTGTTCACAGATGACAGTTGCCTTTGAATCAAGATGGAACAGGTGCAGAAGAGAGATCAGTCAGGAGACCAACCACACTTGAATTTTGTTTATCTGACTATTTGATTAGAAGGGACTGAGAGAGACTGATAGATCCTCAGAGGAGAAGACATGTTTCAATTCAGAGCCTGCCTCGCTCATTCTCTAAAACATTTGTCAAAATTGGGCAGAAATACGCTGTTAGGAAACACCTTCATAGCAAGAAGGGCTTGAAACAACAGGATTTAAAGAAAAGGAAAGGAAAGCAAAGGGGATCATGATGTCTGAGAGAGAGCTGGGCAATGCACAAATGGTCTGATAGGTTATAACTGTCAAATCTGGCAGGGAAATGAGCGCGTGGACCTAGGATGGCCCTTCTTTCACTTCTGCACTCCTATACGGATCTCTGGAGTTAGTGAAGCAAGACATATCCTTGCAGTCTGCTAGGACTACAGAGGTCTGCGCGTCCTTACAGTCTGGAGAATACACCCCTACTCCTTCCTGCAAGATTAACATAGAGAAAATCTCTCTGGACTAACTGCCTATTTTAATTTCATTTCTAGTTCCAGAAAACACAGTGAGTGAAGGGAAGTTAGATTTGTATTGCAACTGGAAAGCAGTATACACAAAATATGGTCCACTTGAACTGAAGTTCTCTTAAAGTCCCAGAGCCTCTCAAACCAAATGGGCTCCTTACTGCCTCCTATTTGGGTAAGACAAAGAGAAGCCAAAATTCCAACAAAAGAGCAAAGCAGAGAAGCTGGCCATAGCCTAAGTCCATCCGGGCCCTGAGGGCACTAACAGGTCATAATGTCCCTGGCCAGCCCCCTGCCCCTGCCCAGGACCAGCCCAGGGCCATCAGTCCCTGCCCCAGCAATGGCATAGGATGCCAATCCCCAGCTCCCCACAGCGCTGCTCTGCCTGACCATGGATCCGCTGAGCTGGGCTGACCCACGGAGTGAGGTCCCAGCCTGGCCTTTAGGGCTCCTGATCTCAGCCATTTCTGTATCTACATGTTAAGCGTTAAGTTCTACGCTTCGGTGGAGTTGTGGTCTCTGTTACACTGGGGGTGTCTGCTAATTATTTATCAGCACACTGTCCTCATGGGTGTAGGAACTCCTGTTTCTGTTCCATGGAGAGGAAACAGAGGAGTGGAGAGATTAAATGATCTTGCTTAGGCTTTGAACCTGTATATGGTGGGTGTTCATGCGGGCTTTTTCTTCGTGATGTCATCCTTCTGAGAGGAGGAGCCTACATGTGTAAATACTCCACAAGACTATTTGCTTCTGGAGCTGGAGTCTTTGATTACAGGAGGATGCTACCTGTCTTGCAGATGAATTGCTTCTACGCCTTGTCACCGCACTCATCTTGATGTGCTCTGTGACTTCCCCTGCTTCTGGACACACAGAATTTAACTGCTCTTCCCATGGCAATAAAAGCTGAGGTGTCATAATGTACCGTTGATCTACCAAAACATTTTAGCAATGTCAGATTCATTATTCTTTCAGCTGAGAGTTTGTTAGTGCGCATATGATCTGTTGTATCTGCCAGGCGTAGGGCAATCTTCAGAAGGACGGTCAAAACAAATAGGTTATGGCAACTAGTAAGTGCTTAAATTCCTAGAAAGGCTTTCCAGGTCATTGTATACTTATGCTCTGACATGATCAAAGGCTATTCTGAGTGAAGGATATAATTTACAAAGAATTTAGTCCAGGTAGTTTAGCAAGTCATGTGCTTAGCTTGTAAAATAAATGGAGTCATAAATATTAATAAGTATCCTGAGTCCTTACCTAACAATGCTGTGCTAGGAGTGATTTCTCTGACTTCAGCTTTTCTTTTTGTTTTGGAGCGAGGCCTTTGGTGGAGGCAATCAGCTAGGTAGGGCAGGTAGGCTCAAGCATGCTTGTGTTTACTGGCAGCACTTCCAGTTTGGTGGCTGGTTCTTTGAAACTCATCTACATGTGGTCATCATCAAGGTGCAAATCTCAGCTATTACATCTGCCCCAACCCACCCCAAAGTTTTACATTTCTAATTGTCCTGGGGACATAAATTGTTTCCTAATGGGTGAAGCTCTACTTTCTATATGTACCATACTGTCTTGATGAATGAATGAATGAATGAATGAATGAATGAATGTATTTGAGGAAGTTTATAGGCATCCATTAAATATAACCTGGAACTTTGCAGCCAAGTGCCTCTCAATGCTTCCTGGATGCTTTACTTCCTCTGACATGATTCAGATCGATCTCCCTGGTGAGAGGACAAGGTGCTGCTTGCATAGCTCAGGTAAACTCCCAAACTTGGAGCGACTGACACCAATTGCAAAACTCTTATTTTCTTCAAAGGAAAAACAAAGACCTTAAATGTGATCCTATCCCTGAATAATGCAGCTCCTGCCATTTTAATTGTACTGCTGAAGTCCTGGGAGATGTCTCAGTGCATTTCGAAGACAATACCATCATTTGAGCCAAGGGAAGTGTTGACTCAGCAAGGCCTGTGGAGTCAAGGCCTTTAATTGCCCTCTTCTCTGTCATTGTCTCTGCAGAAGATTCCTGGTGATTCCCAGCTGTGGGCACTCCCCACATCTGCCTCAGTGTCCATTGCAACATCAATATGGAAAGTCATTCACTACAAAATAATATGCAACAATAATACTCTACATTTCACACAGTGTGTAGAAATAATGCGCTCTAGTTCATGAGTATACTTCTAAACCTCCCTCAAAGCTAAGCACTAATAATTATTTTGTGAAGTGGGGTGAGGAGGGATGTGGAGGAGTGAAGAGGCATGCCTGAGGTCACCCCCTGGCAGGGGTCCCATAAGCTGCCAGCTCTTGTCTCCCAGTCCCTGACCAGAGATACTTCACCTTATGAAATTTACGGTTTAGCCCTGCTTAGTGCTGGACTCGGGGGCTCTTAGTTAACGATTCTGCTCCCCACCCTAGGCAAGGTTGGAGGAAAGAAAGAAGGGGAACGAGAGGTCATTTCTCATTGAGTTGACCTAAGAGTGATCTGGAAACACACAGGATGCTGCGAATTAGGCTGCTCTCCTGAGAGGGGGGACAATGCTCCAAGCCTTCGTCCCCATCTTCAAAAGAGGGGAGCCAAGCACACTCGTGCCTGAGTCTGGGTGTTGCAGAGCTTGCCACCGTGAGCAGAACAGCTCAGTGCCGGCAGCTTGCTCTCTGCCTTGTTTTGCATGGGCAACAGGTATGAATCCAAAGGAAGGTGAGGGGAGAAGCAGGGCGGAATTGTCCATACTAAAGTTTGGTCTCACACTTTGGGTCAGAGATCAAGTTGTCTCCTGCTGCCGAAGACTGATTTTAAAATTTTGGCTTTGGCTATCCCAGGGCTTGTGCCCCTATCAAATCTACATCTTCACTGCTTCTCTTTGGCAGCACTGGCATGTCAGTAAAGGTGAAGAACCTTCCTTTCCTTTTTTTTTATTATGCATCCTGCTTTTTGTGCTTTTAACGGTGATAATAGGAAATAAAAATTGGGGAGGAGGAAAGAATTTATGATTAAAAATTTCTCATTAGTGTAGGTAACTTTGCTTTTTGTATTTTCTATGCTCACTTAGAGTTATCTGTAATTGCAAGTGCCTTGTCTCTATTTTTATTATTCAGGCTTGTTGGTCACGGGGCTGCGAACAGAAAATCCCTTTAGCTCGGTTACGTTGAGCCGCTAGATGGTGCAACTAGACCTCATTCCTTCGGGAAGCCAACTGCCACCAGATGGCACGGCTGAGAGCTGGGAGAGCTGCAGGGAGGCGGCTTGAGTCAATCTTTCCGTTTCATCTAATACCGAGAGCCATTTGACAGGGCCTCGGGACCTGGTCCTGCACTGCTCGGGAACCAGAGAATGACTTAGAAAATTTTATGCAATGTTAGGGAAAAGTTTCTTTGTGTAGGAATGGTGGCATTTGTAAGAAGAGGCTTTAGGAAGAGTAGCAGCTGAATAATGTTTAGGAAGGAAAGAATAGCAAAATACTTAAACTTTACATAGAAAAATGTTAATAGTTTTAAAGTGAGAAGGGACCACAAAGATCATTTAGTGTGATACCCTACATTTACCTACACAGAGAGAGCATAGATTTTAGGATGCTCCTCAATCAATTCTTATTTAAACTTTTCTTTTAGACAAAAATACATAGGATGTATTGAAACATCTCAAATTTCTTAACCACAGCCACGTGAATGGGTAAATCGAGGCACAGAAATCTTAAAGCCATACAGCAGCACCGGAACCAGCAGCCGGGTCTGCTGACTTTGCAGTTGTGCTCTACTCCCCCGCCTCCTCCCTGCCCTGCCCCTCCCCGATTCCTCTTCTATTCCTCAGAAGGTGAAAAAAGAGGACCATTCAAAGGAACCTGGAGACTACTGCCCAAAACAGGGACGGAAGAGGTGACAAAGTGCCAGTTCCTCAGCCAGACCCACCCAAACCCATATGGGAGGCAGTCAAGAAAAACTGATGTCTTTGCAACCCTTGTTCATGCATGAGGAAGGCCAAGAGGGGTACAACCACTGCCCACGTAGCTGTGCGTGTCGTAGGGAGAACCACTGGCTGATGGAAAGAAAACATGATCTAGAACTGGGCACTTTCTGCTCTATTTTTCTTTTTTCATCACTGGCTGAATGTCCTAAAGCAAATTACAACCTTCCTTGGCTTCATTTGCCCTCATCCATTGAAGTGTGGTAATAATACCTCTGAGGACTGTGGCAAGGCTTAATATGCTGTTTGTTCAGCATAGGATAAAAGATTTAATTAATACCAGAGGAGGGACTAGATTCTAATTCTTTGTTCTCAGAATTGATCTCTACAGGCCTTTCTAGCATTAGAAAATGAACATACAAAACATCTCAGACAGAAAGATTTATTTTGAAGCTTTTCTGTCTCAAAGTGCCAAAAAAATCACTGTACAAAAAAGAAAAAAGGACATAAAAAGGCAAAACAAACCACCAACCTCAAATTAAAATAATGGTTAAACCAAACCCTAACACAGTCAGAACAATGCTGACTTCAGGGTGTGCTGGAAGATGAGAGCTCTTCTAAGTCATGTCACCAAGCGTACTCCATCTACAACTCATGGTGGAGAATGGGTAATCACTTCACAAGGTCAATGGAAAGGTGTTTGCTATCATTTCAGGATCAGAAATTGAGCAAGAAAGAAGGAATAAATCACTTGGTACCTGATTTTCTTTGAACAATAGCTTTCTCAAATTAAAGAAGCCGCAGGAGCTGACCCTTCTTTCCTTTCTGGAAATAGTTGAGGAGCAAGGCTAATGCAGGAATATGTTACTCCAGGCACTTTGTTTGAACAGGAGTGCACTTGGAAGTGAATGTCCTGCTTGTCCTGACTTGCTGCACTTGCATTTGCACCCCAGAGTGGACATGTGGGTCCCTGGGAAACTGCAGGTGCCTGAAGCACTTCTTCCATTGCTCATGGCTGCTGGGTCTGCAGGAGCAAAACAGAGCTAGCCCCAGGTAAAACCCCCAAAACACATACAGTGTGGACAGAAGTCCCCACTGTCAGCTGTGTCACCCTACAGACCTGCTGCTATTTTGCTGCTCTACTTGTTATGTAGACGTGCACCAACTGATGCCGAATCTTACTGGAGGCAAGGTCCAGGAAACTATCACCAGAAGGTAACTACAAATGGTGGTGGTCATCCTACCTACTTTGAATGACTGGAGATCAAGGCATGCAGTCTGAGTTGCATTAAGACCTCCTCTGTGGTCAGAGGGGAGAAATAGGCATGTTCATCCCATCCCTCAATGCTGATGAGGGAGGGAGCCCAGACATCTTCCTTCCTAATGGATGAAACCACGTGAGACATTTCTGTGCACACATTCTAGCAACCAGCTATACCAAGACCATGATTTGATGTTTTAAAGCAGTGAGCATTGGTACCATGGCACTTTTAGAGTCTTGCTGCTGCCTTGCCTTTTCTTCCCTTTCCCTTCCGTCCCATGGCCCTTCCAGCCCATCTGTGCCCTATGGCTTCCCCACACCACTTCTCGTGGCACTTCTGCTTGTGTGGTCGAGCTGGGAGCCAGATTAGAGAATGGATCCAGTTGAATGAGACTCCAAATGCACAAGGTTTCTTTTCAGGCAGATCAGTTCCCCCAACCGTTTCCCACCAGACTCGTGAAAACAGCTTGGGGGGAAGATGTTCTCACAACGACCACTGAGCACTTCTAAATGTCACATAGCAGTCTGGGGGTGAAATCTGTGTCTCCATTCAGATTTCACACTGAAATAGCATCCCTGAGATAGACCTCTCAATGCACACAATGCCTTTTTTCTCCTTTGGAGTCCTGGCCTTTGTTGGAATCCTCCAAACATCATTTTTGCTTTACGGGTTATCTCTGAAGCAAACTCAGCCATTTCCATCCCGCTGCAAGCAGTGATTTTCCTATTCTGTAGCCGGTCAATATTTGAATTGGCAAGAAGGTGGGTGTTTCAGAGGACAGATAATCTTTTGTTTGTTCTCTTCCGACCTTGCTCATACTCAGCCCAGACTTCTGCTTAAATGTCGCCGTTTTCTCTTATTATTACTATTTTTAGTGGAATTTAAGCTGCAATGGTAGAGGCCATGGGGCCTGAATCATTCCAGCTTATAGCCTTGGTAGCATGGCTGATTATAACTGCATGAGGCAGATCTGATGTAAATACACGAAATGTCAGCTCCTGCACCGCAGCCCCACCCCCGAGTAACACCGACCTCACCACCCCTTTGAATGTTCCTCCGGCCGCTGAACTTTCCCTGCCCTGGATGTAGGAGGAAATACACTGCACAGGGAAATCTAACGGCTGCCAGCCATGGCAATAAATGCGTTGTGGATGACTCCGTTGAAATCGGGAAGGAAAAGGGAGATGTTAACCAGCAGCGACATGCTCCTAAGTGCCATTCCCGGGCCACGGAGTGCAGCGTGCGACCTTGGGGTACCTTTCTGCGAGGAAGGGGGGAGGGAAACGGGCGTACATCACTGCCGATGGCCCCGTGCTGCCTCTTTCGCCTTCCCTCCAAGCCTGCCGGTTTGCAGGGTTTTCTCTGTGTTTGCTTTTGAAGGGGGGGGCACAGGGCAGGTGCTGAGGGTGCAGAGCAAACACAGCGGCCACCGTGCCCTCCCCCTGCACCCATCCTCCCCGCCTGCCTTCTCCCCTCTCCCCTGCGCCTCCCCCCGAGCAAATCTCCCATCGGTTCAGACAGAAATCCGGGCAGAAATTAACGTTGCTTAGAGCAGCGCGAACTTGCCAACGAAGTCTTCCCACAGAAAGGGAGCGACGGAGACCGGGGCAGCGCGAGCACTGCGCCCATCGGGCTGCTGTGCAGATCCAGGTTGCACGGGAGGGCAAAACCTGACCCAAGTTCACCTTCCCAACACAGATTTGTCACTCTGGGCTTTGTCAATATCCTCATTTACATTTGCACAAGCCGTATCTGTCACTCCGCGTCTTGGAGCTGCAACAGGCCATATTTTCCCAGGCAGTGGTTATCGTCAGATAAGAGTAAGAGAAAACAGAAGCGCAGTTCATACACAGGGGGAGATGGCGGCTGTACGTGCACAGACAATGAGTAAGTCCCAGTGTTAATTTTGACATTTGCCCCATGAATGTTGCTTCTTTTATTAGTAAGGAATGACTGGAAATCCCTAACAAAATGGTTAAGAGTTATACTGGAGCAAGCAAATGATTTTGGTGAGTATTCATTAACATTTGTCAATTAATTTCTTTTGGACAAATGAAAATTTTAAAAAGAGCAAGATCTGTTCCCTAAAGGTACCATTTGAACACCTATCATCAAAGCATTGTGCTTTAAATAGTATCATATATCCATAGACAATTCCTGGCGAGGCTTATGTGACCCAGGAGGGAAATCTTTAGCATGTAAAGATGTCTCTGTTTCTGTTTATTGATCTCCTCTGTACACTTCAGACCCAGTTCTCTTTCCAGTTGTACAAGTTCTGTATATAGAATTGACAAATAGAAACAGAAGCATGTTATCTGTGTAATCAAATAGAACTAAATCACATAGACAAGGGTTGGTAATAACATCTGCAATTTACACTGAATGGCTTGTTGTCTCATAAAGAAATTCAAATTAATTACAATATTTGATACATACCAAAAAGTTGCACCCTGCTTGTGCAATATCCACGAGGAGAAGTTCCAACCACAGAACACTGCTTCTGCTTTTGTAAACATTTTAAACACAGCACTGCTAAATGGTTAATAGAAGTGCTGTTTGGACTTAGCTAGTCATATTCAGTCCACAACAGAATGAACTGCTCAGCTCGGTGCTCTCTAATAGAGCGGTGTTGCTAACAGTAGCGATAAATCCCTATTGATCTATTAGTATCTGTATGGAGGTAGCTTGTAGAAACCCCAGTCCAGGACTAGAAACCCTTTAGCTATGCACTGCACGACTAAGTAATATAAAGGTAATGCCTGCCCCGAGTAACATATAATCTACATCAAAGGGAAGAGAGGCAGGGAGAGCTGCTTTGAGGAGCACAAGGGAAATGGCATGGTCTAACAATCAAGCAGGCAGCGATTTCTATGTGCCAGACGTCCATCTGCCTGCCCAGATTTTTGTGCTCATCATGGGCTGAAGGAGGACAACAAAGTTTCTTTAATTCTTCTTTGGCGAGTGCTTTTGCTGGCAAGAATAACAGGCGAGAAAGCACAAGATATTTCTTAAAAACTTAATGAAGTCTGAGCATCAGCAGCAGAGTGGAAGCATCCTGGTGGCACAGAAGCGCCCGAGGACGCACCTTCAGCCAGGCCGCGTGCTTGTTTGCAGCAGCGTGGTTTATTTTGGTATTCATGGACACAGCCACTGCTGTCCAGCAGGTGCGGTAAATGCAATTAGTTGCTATGGATATTGATCCTGCCTTCAGAGCCTAACTTTGAAGTTGTTTTGGGTTATCTGAAAAACAAAGATGTAGCCCTAACTATCTTTGCAAATTATTTCTTTTATCCTTGATTTTTCCCTGTATTACTTTGCTTTCTCTCTTTTATTTATTCTTGTGAAGAGAGACTCTATGCAAATACTGTGGTTTGAAAATATAGGTGATGGAGGCAGCCTATTGAAAGCTCCTTTCATGTAGATGCAGGCTCTAGCACAGCTAAATTAGAGGTCAATTTTGCAAAAAGTGGAAGTTGGAGTACCTGATTATTTTTGCCAATGAGAAAGCATATGGGAAGCAAAACATGTAGTCTTTAATAACAGTGGAAATTAGAGAGATGTTCAAGGTACATTTGGATTCAGAGTGAGACTGGGAACAGTCCAGAATTCAGAAGATGTCTGGATCAGATCAAAACCAAGGGCTATTTACAAACACCTAGATGTGAGTTTTGAATTTCCAGAACTCCTGAAGTTTACAGGAACTTGCTTCTCAGATCCTTGGCTTGGGTCTCCTCTCTCTGAAAGTACATGGGGTCTGCTACTATGTACTTACCTGACAATGTAAGGAGATACAGAAAGAAAATAAAGTTTCTAGAATAACAGAGGTGTACTTGTTAACTTGATGGAAGAGAAGATGCAGTGCTCCGTGAGATAATCCTGCATCCAAAAAAAATGCATTGAACTGCCAGGCCTGCATTTGAATGACTGCAATCCAAACAAAATATTATTTCACTATAAACGGATGGCTCACAGTGTGTTGTTTAGTATTTAACATGAAATACAGCAGAAGGATGAGAAGGCTCTTGCGGTTACAAAGAGGGAAGGAAATTCCAGTGTTCACCCCGGGCCTGACCTATGGTTCTCTAGACAAAGAGGACAGCCTCCTCAGAAATGATGCTACATCAGGTTTCATCTGCTGTAGGTCTGTAGTGGTGTCCAGTAGATAGAAAAGTAGATAGGGGAATTTTGGAGATATAAACAAAGATGCGGGCAAAATGCAAGCTACATTTTTAAAATCAAGATTCAATTTGGGAAATTTATCAGTTACAGATATACAATGTTGAACAGCTATGTTCTGTTTATATTTCGGTGCTTCATATTTTTTATCAGTAGCTTTTTCTTATGGTGATTGTTCACAATGTGCTATTTTTAATGGGACTGCCAGGAAAAGTTATTGGGAAAAACATCATTACACAGAAGCCAATTAGCACCTTCATCAGTTCTTCACCTTCATTACCTCAGGCTATCTAGATAGTTAATTATAATTTTAATTACAGGTACAGATACAATTTTCAGCTTTCAGTGGATATATCTAACCTGGATTCCTCAAATTGAAAAAAGGCACAGAAAGAGAAGGAATAAAGGAACCGAGATATTAACTCCTGTTAAAATGCAAAGCCTTTTTTCCCTACATCAGGGACTTAAATAATGAACTAGACCAGACTGATAGAGAAGATATTCATCTTTAGTACAAGTCAGGTCAGTGTGCTGCTCTGTCCACTTCCATTTAAATCCAGAGTATGCCCTCAAAATGGACAAAATGGGATTTACACTTTAAATCTGCGTATAATTCTTGTGTGAAGCATCTGTAGTGCCTGGATTTCATCCCACTAACTGTAGTCATTTCTGAAAATGCAAAGCCTGCTTTCTTTATGTAACAATTTCCTTTGATAAAAACCAAACAAATGTAGCCTGTAAACCTGCAAGTGCTTATCCGTAAAGCTATTCTGGTCTGTAACTTCATTCATATGCTGGGATCCCCTAGAAGCTAAAAATCAAGCAAATGTGTGCAAATATTCGCTGGCGTAGAGCCATAAAGCTCAATAAAGGACCTGAAAGTTGAAGGGAAGAGGTTATGGAAATGGCTCTCCCTTAATTTACCCGAATGAAGCAAACAAACCTTTGGAAAATGAAAATTAGGAAATCAGATAATGAATAACTATAAAGGCTCATTACAACTTAGACGTGCTCCCCTCAAATATAATTATGCTTAATATGATTTCATCAAATGTCAGTGAAGAGCTGGAAACTCATAATGATGAGACACTTTTCGCTCCTTCTGCCCTTCAGTGAGAAGGTCTCATCAGGCTTTATAAATATTGACAATGACTGACTCTTCCTGCAGGGAAAATCTGGTGACTGGAAAACATGGATGCTTAATCTAATACACAGCCTGGCCGGCGTCACACACTGGGTGCGAGATCGAGCCTCCTGGCCCCATGCCGCAGCGCTCAGCCGTGGTGCCTGCGTCCCACACGTCTGCAGAAAGCTGCTGCTGCCTGGCCCGTGTTCCTGCAGCCCCGTGTCAGCCATAGATGGTTTGCAGGTTGACCTGCTGTAGATGGCACGTGAGATCCTGGAGCAGAAGAGGGACAGCGATGCTGCCCTGTGCCTCCAGTAACGTGCTGCTGGCAGGCACTTCAGCAGGTGGGACCTCCGAGGATGCTCAGAGGTGGGAAGGTATGTCATCTCCACCCACTTCTCCTCTATCAAGATGCGAAACATTTGTCAGGTCTGAATATCTAGCCGTGAAACTTCTCTCCCTTAAAACATTTAAATTTATCAGGGATTAACTAAACTGCACTGGATCAAAACCTCAATTGTAGTGAGCTGCCACGGAAAGCAGAGTGATTTAGGACCACGGAAGAGCTGGCCCCAAATATTTCATATGTGATTGGCTTTGTTCACACAGAAAAATTGCAGGGGAAATTATATAAAACTATATAGATTATATAAAGTTATATAAAGCCAGGACTGTCTGACGAAGATATTCCATGTCACAGAATCTTGATTTTACATAACTTCTCTCTTTCCTTTTCAGAAAGGTAGAAATGCTATAGTAAAAGTTCATACCCTTGATGTCATGCACAGAGGAACCTCTTCACCCCCTTTGTAGAAACATTCTCCTACTCACAGGCTCATCCCTTGTTAAAGATGGATGTACTGCAGGTTTTGAAATGCAGCGTTCAGCAAATCACATTCTTCCGTTTCATGGCTTCTGGGGTCTTGTCCTTCATGTTGCATTCTGCTATACTAAAGAAAAAAAACTCTGGTTGCCAAACTAAGCCTTTTTAAGGCTTTCAGGGAAAGCTCTGGGCTCAGCTTAGTTTTTACAGCTCATGGCTTCTCAGTTTGAACAAATGCCTCTTTTGATTCAGCAGCAGCTTCGTTATTTATAGTTATCTTTTCAACAAAAAAGGGCTGAACCCCTCCCTTCCCTGACTCTGTGAAGAAGTTTGGTACCACTCGTGCTCCCAAGGATCGAGCGGAGCCTCATCTGAGAGATGCTGCAAACCCCCTTCTCCATGAGAGAAAGCCGTGAGGGCCCTTGCTCCACCCTTCTCCCACCCGCGTTACGGCCGACAGCATTTTCCTCGCTGATACCACCTGCTTCACACTTATGCACCCACCTGCGTGCCAGGCACAACTAGTTAAGATTTCTTACCATTACATCCGCTAATTACTGGTTTGTTACCCATCTGACACCACACCAGCTCCACTCCTCTGTTACGTTAGGACCAATATTTGGATACAATGGCAAAAAGAAAGGCATACAGGAAAGTACAAGCGTAAGAAAACATTTTCTTGAACTGCTTTCCCCTGGAAGATCCATTGAAATCCTCTAGCCCGTGTACCATTTAGAGCTCATCTTAGGACTCCTGTGGCCCTGAGAAGCTATCACCGGCAGCAGATCTAATGCCCTGGGAAAGACTTGGTCCTTAAAAGGGGAATCTCACATGAAAATGTGCAGCAAGCTTGCTGACAGCCAGAATTTTCTTTGCTGCTTGGAGTCTTCTGGCTCATATTTGCTTCCTCTTTTACTGGATGCATTTATCATAGCTTCTGCTCTGTCAGAATCAGAGTTCATTAATACTTTTGCTCTTTGTGTCCCCATGGAGAACATCAATAAAGACATCAGGGAAAGCTCGGTCAAATGTGCTGCAACATAAATGTGCAGTTGTAATGCATACATTATATGAGGTTTCACATCTCACTGTTAAGTAGGGTTGAAAATAAAACTACAGAGCACACTTTATATATATATATATAATGTACCCACACATATATATACATATGTTTATATATAAATGTGACATTATATGTCCATGCTCACGGACCCCTGCACACACAATGCAAAATTACCTATCATATTAATTCTGCACAAGACTTACAAAAGCTCAGAACCCCAACAGAAAATAGGAAGTAGCACATCCAAGTTTGATGGCTTCCAACATGAAATTGTAACCTTTATTTTTCAGTTATGTCAGCACAGGCCACCATGGGTATGGGCAAACCCTGCTATGGCTAATGGAATAGCAGCATCGTTATTTTTTCCATTTTTTAGTTCCATAAAGCAAAATAAAATCAGGAGCAAAGCAGGCTTTATGTAAAGGGAAATGCAATTTAAATTTGAACGCATGGAATCAGTTCTGGGCACTGATCTGGAGTCATTTGCCTGGTGTTTTGGGGGTCATTATTCTTTAAGATACCGCAGTGCAATCCAGTACAGCCTAAGTTTGCCAGTGGTGGTTCTTTTAGAGCGTGGAGCTAATTAGGCCCTCTGAAATTCTTGCTTGATCCCCGGTGGATTTCTTTCTGAAAAACCTCAGAAAGTCAATAGAAAAATTCCTGTTAATGCTTTAAATCTCCAGTTCACTCTTTGTTTTTCAGTGTAGGACCAGAAAGAGTATCACAGCCTTGAAGATTATTCACAGCTTGTTACGCTTTTAAGCACATATGCTATTCTGATCTTTAGTATTGCTGCCATTAATAAGAAAAGAAAAGTAAAGAGTTTGTCCTGCCTTGAATTTCTGTTGCTAACATCAGTGCTGAAGGAAAGAGGAGGTGTGAGAACCCCAACATCTGTACCTTCAGGTCCAGGCTGTGAGCACCACCGAGCACATGAACGCTAGTGATGAAAACAGCGTGAATTTCAGTGGATCTTCAGAGAAAGCAACAGCTCTACTTACAAAACAGCTAACGGTTGTACACCAGAGTCCTGTTTTCTCCTGTTTGCTTCACTATCGCTTCTTCCTTTCCCCAGTTCACCTCCTATCCTGCCCTGCTCACAATATCCATCATGTACTTCTGCTACCTCAAAGGCTTTCCGTGAGCATCCGTTACGAAGATGCCCTCTGCCAACCGCACCCAGACGTGCCGTCTCAGGATCACGTCTTATACCCATGTGATAAACTCAGACTCGCACAGTGATTTTCTCAGCAGACTGACGACATGTTTTCTCTTCGGCTGAGCGGTACCATCAGGCAGCTGCAAAAAATCACAGGCTGTGAAATCTCTCTGTATTGTTCCCTCTGCTAGTGGTAAGGATCCGTTGGAGCCAAGTTCCCTTCCAAATGTGTAAACTGTGCTCCCCAGGAATACTCCAGCTAACTCTGCTCTAACCAGCCGCTGTTGGATTATTTCTAGGCATTAAAAAGATTTTCTTCAAACAAACACATTTAGGATTTTCTAATAGCAATTTAAACCTAATCTGAGAATGTCTGGAAGTGGAAAATGACTTCTACATGCTGAGGATAGTGTTCCATTACCAGTAATTTATTGTCTTTAAGAGCATCACTGGAACATTTATTGACACAACAAAACACAGACATTTCTGGTTTATTGTAAAATCTCATTGCGCTCAGCCATTTGTGACTAAGCACAGCGGTGCAATTTATATGCCCAGGCAGCACTTCCTATTTTTCCAAGTGTGTTTAGACACATATGAAGATTGTATAATCCAAGGGACAAAAAAAATCTCATGATGAAAACAAATGCAAAAACCCAAGCATTCTCAGTGGAAGACAATCTAATATGATTTTTAAAAGGTATTTGGCTGAAGAAATTTACTACACCATTTCCAGTAGTATGTGCAGGTATCTAAGAGATAATGACAGATTTGATGAAGCAAAGGATTCAGTCATTCTAGATCATAAATCATGTTTCTCTATGTTAAAAATAACAATTCAACAAGCTCATGTAAGATATAAACTTATTTTCTGTCTATTTACTTGACTCTAGAACAGATATTCTAGAGAAATATAATGTCTGCTAAAAGGTTACACAAAAGAGCCCTCTTTAAAAAGCAATTTTTTTAAAAATACTTCCATACTTCTTATTATTGCTAGCACATTTTAGGATCCAGTCCTGCAAAGTCGTATCTTGAAGTCAGGGATTATCCATGTGAGTAACTGTTAGGGCTGTCAAAGTATTAGAGTAGAAATCTTCCTGGAATTTCATCCACTAGCAATGGGTGAGGGAATAAGCCCATGGATGGTTTTAGGCTACTTTAGATGCCCTACAACAGCCAAGTTTTTGTTCCAGTGTCTAAGCAGATCCTGAGTGAGCTGAGAGGTAGAGCTCACGCACCCCACATCTCACTGGTATTTTACTGCAATATTCAGAACAAATTCAGAACCAAATTTTGCAAGAATTCAGAGCTGTCCAATGTAAATTTTTAACCTTCAGATCTTTCAGAGACAGTCACGTGTATTTATTTTAATTTTCTTTTTGGTACCTTTGACCAATCTATCCTTCAACCTGACCTCTATCACCTTTCAAAAGGGAAACCCATTGACTTCACAGGTTTGTCTGGGAGAGCCACGTTGCTCCTGCTTGCAGAGTTGCACCTCCCTTGGTTTTTTTTCTGATGTTCACTAGAAATCTTTTGTTGTGTTTGTGGCCCGATAGTTTTAAATAAAAGAAAACAAGCCGGTTATTCGAGAACATCCTTCATAGAAGACTTTCACACATAACTTAAATCCGTTAACTAAAAAGGCTGTGTGAGGCTACCAGAGATTAGGTAAAGAGTGTTACACACCTTATACTGAGGCAGCAAGTGATTACCTGGTGGTTTTGTGAGTTGTCCCAAGTCCTACGGGTTAGCATAGAGAGAGGCAGCCGCAGAGGGCAGTTCAGCCTCTGTAAGGGCAGCCGCCCTCTGAAAGTGCCTGTCCCCCTTCCCCGAGCACTCAGGGACCCCAGAAGGGAAAGAGGTCGGTGGCACAAACCTCTCCTCCTCTTCTGCCATCTCACCTTGCCTATATGACTGGGATGTTTTATTTAAGGCCTTGTCCTTCTGCAAAACTATAGCGATGCCCTCCAGACCAGGCAGTTAACATTTCTCATCTACTGCATTTATATATAACATATTACATACAGGTTTGAAGAGTTTTTATTTATGTCAGCAATATAAATAAGGCTACACAAAACCTTTCACTCTCCCAGCTAATCTAGCATCTTTGTTCCTGTGTTACAGTTGTTTGTTTTCTCGCAAGCTCTGTGTGTTTCTTTGTGCTCTTATCCCGTAGTTATCTCATTAGGATCCATAAGGCCGTTGCATCAGCACAGCACTTTCAGCCCAGGTGTTGCTAAAATTATAATCTATGGGAAGCAATCACAGTGTTCGACAGCCTGCAGGTCACGCCTGCTCTGTGTGGTTGGCTTGTTGTTCATTATGAATTTTCCACAGGGTTTAATCCAGGCTAACATATTTAGATGTAGGTCTGGCAGGGAATTCAAGGATTTTAGAGTGCATTCACTTTCCTCAATGGTCGGTATTTGCTCTTAAATGTTAATGAAGTTGGCCAACTTTTTGGAGCCACTTCCACTAATGATGATTGTGTATTTGGGGGATTCTACTATAACATCATAATTCTTAAACGTGGCAAATGAAACCTGTTTTATTTTATTCTCAACTTGTCCTTTAGAGAGACAAAGTTACAGCTTGGTTTAACCTTTCTACACAAGCAGAAGCCAGCTGCACTAAAACTGTGGGAAGGAACAAGGAATGACTCCACAAGAAGTCCCAGGCGTCCCAGCGCTTGGTGTGGCAGCCCTGACGTGACTGCTGTGCCCTTGTGATGTGGCGTGCCATCAGCTGCCAACAACGCCCACCCACCACATGGGAACTGGAGGTCCCTTTCCAACGGAGCACGGATACGGCTGAGCCAGCCAGCAGGTCCTGAAACAGTTCATCTTTGTCACGCCGGAGGATTTTGCAGTGAACAGTCTGTCAAGGAAAAAGCAAACATGTAAATCTCAGACAGGAGAACCCCAAAAACCACCTGGGCAAGAGTTTTCCTAAGCCAGGACCCCTGGTATGGCTTGCAGGGTCTTGCAACACACTGTGCTTTATCATGACAGCCCAGCAATTGAACTGAAATGCAACCAAGAGGTAGAAGCGCTTCTTCACATGTTTTACCCATCTTTCTCTCTTTGTTTGCACATCTTTCTTTGTGCTAAAGGAAGGTTTACAGATCTGTGGGAGGTACGGAGCCATCTCTTCACCCTGGCAGTGTCAAACGTACACAGAAAGAGGAGACCCTGCCCTGGCCGTCAGTTACTTCCTCCAGTTGGAGGCAAACATTTCACATAATCCCCTTCACTAACTCTTGAGCTGTGTCTTGAATGTATAGAGATACTTGGGTTGAGTCCAAGCAGGATATTCCCTATAACTGATTCAAGACCTTTATAAGTTTCCACCTCTGCAAGTCCTCTTCGTGAACTTTTTTGGCTTCGTGACGCTGTCTCTGAGCATTTCCTTTCTTCTGTCGACACCACAGCTGAGGATGAATGCATGTCGTACTTCAGACTTGCCTTACCTGACTTTTGGGGTCTCTTTTGCTCGGGAGACCCCTGCATTCACGCACTCAGCCTTGGCCCGTTCTGCAGAACGCATCGGTGCTAATGCAGGCAAGGTGTTATATGGCAGCAGAAAGAAGGAGAGGTTGAAGCCACTTTCTGGTGAAGAGCTATGTTGTGGGAAAGGGCTTACGATGTGCGCGAAAACTGGCTAATCTTTTAACCTGTCGACAAATGTTAAAGGTGAACAACTACTTAAACCAAACTGACCTTAAATCTTCCTATACGCTCTGAGTTAGTTCACAGGCTGTCGCTTGGGTTAAAAAAAGCAGGAAGGTGTTTGCTTTTGAAGCCCAGCCACTGCAGGAAAAGCTATCGCTTCCTTTCCCCACAACCTGCTCACCCTCTGCTTTGCCTTCAGACTTCCCGGGGCGTGTGGCTTGTGCACCGTACCCTGAGTAACTGGTGCACAGTGGCATCTTACACACACACACATGTATAAGCAGGCATTTGTGCGCATGTCTGTGCGTGCATAAATACGAACACATACTACATTCTTATTACTAACCATATTTCTTAATATACAGAGTTCACAGTCTGTGCCTGGAGGGGACTGTATTTTCTTGCAAAGCTGCCTAAAAGGCGCCGGTTTCAAAAGACATGTAAGTGGTCAATATAAACACAATTTACATGCAGTGACTGAATTCCTCTAAGCTCCAGGGATAGGAAAGATTTTTTTGTCAGATGCCTTTTAGTGTCAGACAGATTTCTGAAGAAAATAATTAGGTTTGTAAAACTGAGGCCAGCACGTCTTCCCATTGATCACGGAGCTAACAGTGGGTTGCCCTGAGGGTTGTGTTTGCTGCAAACAGAATACCAGCTTGGAAAGAACAGATAAACCAAGATGTTATTTAGCCTAGTTATTTTCCAGCTTTTAATGTGCTTGGCAGACCCTCTTTTCTTGTCAGAGCCATGAAACATGTCAGAGCTAGACCTCACCATCACTAACCTGTGGTCAGTAATACCAGAGTGGTTAGACAAAGCCTGCCATGGAAAGCGCTAAAAATAGCTTCCCTGGCCGTCTTGCAGCGTGATGGGGCTCCTGACAGATCCTGAGGACAGTCACGTTAAATCCTCGGCATCATGCAGCTCTTGCTAGTGTTCACTCTCAGGAAGGAAAAATACTCTGGGTGCAAAAAGCCAGCAGAGAAACGATGTTGTTCTGGGGTGTGGGAGTGAAAGGGACTGCCCTTCCCTCCTCTCCTGTCGCAGACATGCAGTAATATAACATAGCATCAGCAGAGAGGAGGAGAAATGAGGGCCAGGGCTGATATCTGAGCCCTCCTTCATCAGTTTCGGGTTTCTTTAGGCTAAATTTCCAAGCAAGTCTAAAAGGCGAGGATATACACCTGAGGCATACCAAGAAACCATTGCACAAACCAAGTGCAAGTATTACTGGCATTTATTCTGCCATTACTTTAGCTACTGTACCCATATGTAGCTAAATATTTTCCCATATAGAGCTAAATATTGTTTTCATGCTATAACACGCTAGCTGAAGTATTACAGGCTATGTGTTTTCTTTAGGAGTTTAGATAGGGAGCAGGTTAAGCAGCGCCTTTCTATTCAACCGCTTCCCCAGCTCCAGAATAGCTGAGAGTTTTTTCTGATGTGAACAGTTAAACAGTTTAAAAAGTGAATTTTAGAGGAGTGTTGTGCTGCAGAATAAAATTTCCTGGTTCTGAAATGCTCTTAAAATTCCAAACCCTCACTGAAACTCTGACAATACTGTGTTCCCAACCATATCAGCTTTTGGGTTTTTTTTCTCAGTGTGAATGGAACAGAGAAAACCTGAAGGGACTGTAACTCAAACTGCTGCTGCTACTTCGGGTCAAAACTATGTACGAACAACGTTTCAGAATAAGTGCCCTAACTTGTAAAACTTTACTTTTTAATAGGTTAAATTATTTACTGCATAGAGATAGCCTATGCCATTGTGGATTGTGGTCCAGGATTTTCTCCATGTCTCCTGAAGTCTATCACTTCCCATAAACATCACAACAAAGCATCACCTATTTATCTTCATCTCTCCTTCTACTCCTCTTCCACTACAGCCTTCCTACACGTCTGAAAAACGCCTGCATCTCCTGCCACAGTTTCTTGACACGTGGGGAAACGGCTGCCCTATGTTCCTACATTAAATTAACATTGTTGTTTCTGTGCAAAGGGCGGCAAGCGATGTTTTACTTCTTTTTAGCAGAGACACATGAGCTGTGTAATACCTCTTCTTCCCCACACACCCTCTCTCCACCCTGAGTCTTTCTAGCTTTAAAGATGAACCCCTCAAGCCTGGTTATCACACACACAGTTGTTCAGCTAAAGATGTGTTTAGCATTATAGATTAATTGATGTGACCCTCTTAAAAGCAAAATTTCTACTTTTTTTCTCTTTCCTCTGAACAATACCTGCCACAGTGAACAATCATATATATAAATATACAGATTCACACATATACTTACTCTAGGCTATATGGCAGAAGATTAAAATACAACGCATATCCTCAGTGCCTGGAGAAGAGGAGATGCATTATTCAGTGGAACTAACTACCACACATTCTTACTCAGAGTAATTAGTAGCATGACTGTTGGGCGCAAAGAAAAAAAGTCTTGAAAGAGCTACAAAGGTTGAAAAAGCTGACTAAGTATATTACTTGTTATTAGTAAAACATAAGCTGCCAGGTATGTCTTCCAACTTAAATTGTAAGAATTATTTATAGCAGGAATTTTCCCCAATAGCAATAACTGCAAATGATTAATTCATACAGAAAGCTAAGATAATTATGAATTATTGCAAATTCAACTCCAAGCACTAAAAATAAATGTAAATCTTAAAAAGAGACAGCTTTAAAAGGGATTACTTTCCTCACAAACCTCAGCAAGGTAGTGCATTTCTCAGCCTGGGTGATAAGAACCAGAAGTATTTTTTTCTAAATTTCAGCATTTAAGGAACTTGTAGGCAAATCAGCAAAATGTCACTTCTCTCCGGTGCTTCTAACAACATCATGCCGCTTCCCCACGGCAGCATCCAGGACATCTTGCCACAGAGGAGCTTTCAGCTGAGGTCAAAATTTTGCCTCCTGGGAAGCAGTATTCTCCAACATCATTCCCAGGCTGGAGATCATTTACCGTGTCGTTGCATTTGTGTTTATAGCTGTTTTATTTGCCTGCATAGCTGACTTGGCTACGCAGGCTCTGTGGCACCGCAGAGGTGATTCAGGAGAGTCTACCATTCAGTCTGCCAAAGAATCACACCATGTTAAAACATTTTTTTCATCACCAGCTTTATGATGCTCCGTGCCTTCAGCCTATGCCCTAATGGCTTAGGGGTGTTTCACTCAGAGGGGAATATTGATGAGTCCTCAAAATTTTGATTCCTAAATAAATATGTGCTTTGGGAACTTATTCCAAAGTTTACAAATATTTCTTATTAAAAATCAATAAAGTGATAATATTATTAAATCTGGGTATAATACGCATGTATATACTTTAAAGGAGAGTTAAAGCAAATAAAAGGTAGAGATTTAACAAAAGAGGTGGAGCTGACTAGCATTTTTCAAACCATGAAATTTTGCTCAGCTGTTCTGTTGAAAGCTCAAATAACAACTGGAAAAAATCCCATGGTTTTTCTTCCCTCCTTTTTGACCAATCTTAATTAACAATTATATAGTAGTAAAACATTCAATAGGAAAACCAAATCATCAACAGCTTCCCCAAAGTAATTGCTGATTTGGCTGTGGTCCTATTCTTTTTCCGCTTGTTCTTTGGTAGACACAAAATCATCAATTAAAGACAAATAAATGTTAGTGAGGGAATCGTTATTTGCCCGAGTACGGTTCACACCTGTAGAGCAGCAGGTTCCTGACCTGCTCGCTTCCTAGAGGTAAACACAATTTAATCGGCTAGGTTAGTAAAGCAATAGTATCTGTGCACGGTTAGGCAGCTTTACGTGCAAATAAATGTATTCAAACGCTGTCATGCTTATCCATACTAATAGTGCAGGTGTGATTTTGCATATATATTTTAGCATTATTTGTCGAACAGTCACTTGGCTGAAGGCAAGAGGAATTAAGCCAGCAAAAAAGAGGAGTGATTTAAAGTCCAGCAAAACGAGTGGCCAGATGCTGTCAGTGTGAGCATCAGCATCGCAGCAATAGAGGGATGGAGATGAGAAATATTCTAGAATAAAGAACTGGGAGGGAAAGCAGGGGGAATGGGAGGTTCACCTTGTCATGGAGGTGATACAGCAAGCTGCTTCTACAGTCATGTCCCCCATCAGAAATGGCTGGAAAAGCATCTTCTTTCTCTCCACATCTGCTTTCTGGCAGGTGACAGAAACAGCAGCACCGCTGTCAGTTAACTCTCCCGTGAACTGCTGGGAACACAAAACACCCAGACCCACGTTTTCCTGGTAGAATATTGCTATTGACAGTTCACCAACATGCCCATTCCCATATTAATGCCGCTTCTGTGGCTAACCAGATCCAGTGTTCTCCTTCTCCTACTGCCCTCCACACAAGTTCTCAACTCAACGATGTAACTTACTGTATAAACACCTTCAGGATCCGACACTAGGAAGAGGAAACCTTTCTCCCCAGTCCAGCAGTTAATACTTTTTTTTCTACTTCCTCTGAGTACAGAAGCAGAAGCTCTGTTTTGGAAATTCAATTTCAAACATGAATGTGCCCAACTCTTGAAGCTGCCGTTTAAAAAAATTGGGGAAAGACAAACCATTTAGAAGCCATCATTCAAGAATCAATAGCTTATTAATAGCATTGGGTGATATTTGTCATGTACCAGTATGATAGGTCCCATATAAAAATAATACATGGTAGACATGTTAAATAAAATCAAGGCTACCTCCATGCAAACAAAAGAGAGATGTGCTATCAGCGTATCCTCTCCAACTTTTCATTACTTTCAGAAAAATCTGTGCATAGCCAATAGCACACTGTACTCCCATTTCCAAGGCCTTTTAAACTTCACCCAGAGATGGATTAGGACCTAAGAGAGCCATTTAGACCATAAACATTTATCTTCTCCTGTTACGCACATTAGCAAATTTCCACAGTGCAAACCTCTTTTGTTATTCCTGAAACTGAGCGTTTACAGCATGAAATGAGTGCTGCTACAGAAGCACCAGCCTAAGTTCGAGCACCGCTTCAGAAGAAACCTGCGTTAGTAATGAAATCGCGTCGCATTGGAAACGAACGCTACCAAAGCGGTTAACACGCACAGCAGGCAATGTACTTAAAGAAATAAACTATTTGCATAGTGATACTGTCATCAGCTTCAGTCTGATGTTTGGTTCTGGAACCGTTCAACTCTTAAGGAGACTTCCCTCACGTTCCGTGGGCTTTACCGAAAGTAAAGCTCAATGAAGACAGTGAAGCAAAGAACAGTTCACAGCATTCAGTATTGGGTGACTGAAAGCAAGCAGTGTATTATGTGATATGAAAGACAACATTATATATATAAAAATCTTGTTATATATATAAAAAATCTTTAAGACTTGTTTCTTCTTCAGTTCAACGCATAATTAATCTCTTTCCTAACATAGACTGACAAGAAAAATTCGTAATCATGATGAACAAACGCCACAGGCCAGCTACACCACTTGGAATTCTGTGCAGGCAAGAAAAACGAGCAATTCAAATGCCAAATGGTGCGAATTCCTCATTTTGGGAAAAAGAATCAATCCGTGGCACCCTTTGGATTTAGCTGGCCGACAGGGCACCCTGCCTGCGTGTTGAAGCGTATGAGCAGTGACTTCCCCCCCCACCCCCCGCATCTGGTTCCACACATCTTGGTGGCCACACAGCGCGGCCCGCAGTGCGCAGGCAGGGAGGCAGGGCAGGCAGGGAGGCAGGGCAGGGAGGCAGGGCAGGGAGGCAGGGCAGGCAGGC
>VYXH01012159.1:52131-73171 GCA_013397275.1 Burhinus bistriatus
CCGATTTATGCCAGAAATAATCTCCAGTGGCAGATGTACTCCCTGAATGCATGATTAATGCTCTCAAACCAAACATTTTCAAGCACTGATTTTATTTTTTTTTTTTTTAAGCACGAATGATATTCTAGGTGTTGCAAACACGCTGCCATACACATTAAAGTCTCGCTTTATTTCTGTGTTAATTGTACGATAAGGAATGGTATAAAAAGGTCTTAATAATTTTTTTTTTCCACTAAACACCACTAATACTTCACAGAAAGAGAGATAACAGTATTTTTAGCTCACCATCCTTTTTTCTCCTGTGGTCATGCAACCGAAACAACAGGCTAGATAACATTGGAGATGCCTGTTTCCTTGTGATAGCTCCTCTTTCCCCCACATTCATCTTAAAATGAGAGGTTAATAAGAAAACTATCTAACTGGGTTTTAAGAAAAGCAATTCTGTGAGTTGGTTCAATAAAATAATCCAAGTTTTGATTGAAGTCGAAGATGCAACTTTTACTGGCTTCAGTGGCATAGTGTCAAGATTCAGGAATCTACTCAAAATGCTTGCAACGTTTTTCACTGGTAGTTTTAGAAGTCCTCATATTCAAATGTTTATATGAATTTAAAGAAAAGTGTTCAGAGAAACTAGGGGTTCATGGCTGCACACAGGCACATGCTTCTCTGGGAGGCGAACCGGGCTGTGCAGAGCCGGCTCTCGGATGATGCTGCAGTGTCAGCTTTGAATCAGGTTCCTGACTTTCGGGGTACTTAGCTTAAAAGCTGATGCCACAATGTAGACCTTAGCTAAAAACATATATATTTTTAGCAAGTTGATTTTGGATATTTTTTTTTTACATGAATATACTTTCTTATAAAGTTACTAACATTTAATTACTTATTCAGTAACACGTACGCTAGAAGCCCTAGAAATTACTGTAGTTTGCACTTATTGACAGAGTGGGCTTTTTCAGGAAGAGATGCAAGACAAGGAGGGGTGATTCTGTCACTAGTGTTAAATTGAATGAACCTGTCAACTGTTTTTACAAATTCTGAAATGCTAATTTCTGAGATACATATTAATGTAATTAAGTTGCAGCTAAGATCCTAAAGTATATAAAGAAGGTCCCTTCTGGACGATCTTTTCAATGTAAATTTTTGGAAAATAATGAGATATGCAAACATCAACACATTAGTTCTGATTACTTAATATAGGAGTGTTACGGGTTTTTTCCTTCTTATGGCTGTTACTTATCAATATTTTTGTGGTTTATTTTAGAAATGTGTTTTATTACATTTTTTATGTTTTGGTTTAACAATAGTTTCAATGCTTTTCTCATCCTTCATGTTTTCACAATCTAATAAATGGATTTGTGCAGTCACGTGCAACAAAGAGACTCTTCAGATGTGGGTTTTGATACTTTTTATATTTTGCTTTCTGAATGATGTCTGTATAGAAAATCTTATATTTATGAAGACTGGCAAAAAATAAAGACTAACGTAAAAGAACTTTTTTTGGTTTAAATTGCACTTCTGAGTTGTGGGTGTGTTTCTCCCATGAGCAACTTATATTTTGGTTCTGTGTTTCCGCTATTCAAAATCCTTACTGATGTGCTCTGTGGGAAAGCCTTGTATTTCCTAATCAATGGCAAAGCAAACAAGAAAATTTGATGATTCCATTTACAAATAACCTGATAGTAAGATGCCAATATATTCTATTTGTTTTTCCAGTGCCAATAATTCCCAGTTACCTTTACAGCATCAAACATGAGAAAAATGCCACACAAATCCAGACTACTAAGCCTAACGTAGTCTCAACAACGATGGACAATTTTCAGAGCATCTTCTCCTACTACGACAACTCAACGATGGTTACTGGAAACGGATCTGATAAGACAGGACCCAGAGAGTTGCATCACGCTCAGACAGAACAAATGATAGTAAATGTGACTCCTTCCCCATCTGATTGCCCCAAGGAAGATAAGGACCTGCTGAATGAAAACGTTCAAGTCGGTCTCTTGTTTGCTTCAAAAGCAACAGTGCAGCTGATCACTAACCCTTTCATAGGGCCGCTGACAAACAGGTATGTTACTTCTGCTACTTACTCAGGTAGGATTTTATATTGATGTTTTAGTCCAGACTAGTATTTCAAACCAAGTTTTTTTTACTTCTGTTGTGGCCCTGACTTACTGGCCTTCTCGCTTTTTCTGGAGGCGTGTTTTGGTGAAATACATTTGATGAACATGTCTTCTAAATGCCTACACCCTTTCCAAAATAAGCTGGTAAGCTGCACATGAGCCATTTGATACGTTCAGTATCGTACACTTTTATTTTCCTTCTGTTCTCCGGCTTTTATAGAAACTTCTTCTGAAATGGCGTTGAAATTTCTTCAGTACAGTTATATGGAGCCAAACGATGCTACAGCTCAGCATGTATGAAGCACTGTGAATTGATGTTGTGTCTGTTAGACCTACATTAGGCAAACGTGGTATTGAAGCTGTAGGCAGGGTTCAGATCCTTCCCTTGCTCTCACAGAGACTCGCAGCTCTTGGTGTCATTTGGTATTCAACGATTCGGAGTCATCTGAGGTGAGAATCAGTGGGAAATTCATGTGGACTTCAGTGAAACATGAACAAGTGTCAAACTTTGCTGATGCCACGTTCATCACCGAGTTCAGTGGATCACAGATTTCCATCAGTACATGATCTAGCCCAGCCTTCAACTTGTTCTCTCTTAAGTTCTCACATATATATGATATCTTGAGCAAAATATGTTTAAATAGCACATTATAGAAAATCTGTTTGAGTCAGGATCAAGGGTATAAGCACCAATATCAACGACTTACAACCCTTCCCCCCAAAATTCTGAGCACTAATGATGTTTACATGGAGACTAAAAAGTATTTATAATATCATTTAAATTTCTGATGTTAATAATTAATTTAATTTTATTGTTAGCATTTTGTGTAAGTGTTCCCCACAGAAGCAGTTGCAATCCTCCCAAACCAAATCCGAGTTCAATCTCTGCAGGAAATAAACTCCAAATTGTCTTTAGTCAGGTCACTAATTTTCATATTTCATATTTAAGCTATTTGCATAAAGAATAAGTTTTCCTTTCAGAAAATAATATGCTGCAGAAATTTGTCCTTGTAAACCAGTTTTGTTTAAGCAGTCAATGCTTAGCATGTGTGGCAATAACCAAAACAACCAACGTCTGTTAATGCTACGTATTTCAGGTTTTGAAGCCAAAACTACCTTTCTTAGATTTTACAGCTTATATATATTGTCTGAGTGTTTAATTTCAACCTGATAGAAGAGTATCCAACTGAGGGCGAAGCGGCGGTTTGACGCAGAGTGTTATGAATTCAACCTGAATTCAATCTGTGGAACTGATCTAAACACAAAAGCTTTAAATGAGATAGACAGTTTCATTCCTCTCTCATTTCACCTTATCTCCTGCTGCGTACCACCTACACAGCTATAAGTATGCCATCGCAAAATTACTTTTCCACAAATATTGATGCAAGTTGAGGAGGTAAACAGATCTTTGTTACCTGGATTTTCTGTTTTGTTTTGTGAGGATGTGATAGCTCATCCACAGGCAAAACAACGTAACGTCAAATAATATTTTCACAATAGTTCTTTAAGTATTCCTTTAGATTTTCCTGATTGTTTAAATTATCGTCCGATTGATATTTACTTTCCTCTGTTAGTATTATCATTTCCACAACCTGCCAAACCAGGAGAGAGGCGATAACACACTCCCGGTTGTCGACGGCTTTTTCGATAGCGCAGTAACGTCATACTGTGGATACGATCTCTGCTCTTTCTTCGGTAGACATCTGCCTAAGCAAGAGGGTGCGTGTCCCTGCCGATGCCTCTCCGTGTGCCTGCGCATCTCGGGAGCCTGGTGCTGCCTGTGCCAAGGCATGGGGCGACACCTCTCCCCTGGCCGCTGGGATATACGTGGTACATCCTCAGGTTTGCCAATGGGGCTGTAGATGTTCTTGTAGCGTCTCCCTTCACTATTAGGAGCAGCGTTGGCAACACACCAGTGTGAACATTAGTGCTGTGAGCTGAGATTTCCTCCTGGAAAACATCCTCCAGGGTTTTTTTTCCACGGGGCTGAGTGTGTGACTGCAATCACTGGGGCAGTTCTGCAGGTGCCCAACAAGTGGGAGAAGAAAAAGCAAGGAGCACATCACCCCAGCGTCCTGTGCGACAGACAGCAGAAATGAGTGCCGTAGTGGCAAAGTGGCCCAAAATCAGATTTAAGGATTACCGGTTTTCTTTCATGTGTTATTTATATCTTGGTACCAGGATCTGCCTTTCTTCTGAGAAATGTTTAGTGGGAACTATCAGTTAACACATCTATCAATTAACTGTAGAAGTCATTGGCAAACCCCCCCCCTAAAGTTGACGTTTCCTAACAGCAATGTGTATATGATTAGTTAAAAAGCAGTGTGAAAGTTGTGATCACTATAAATGAAACAGAAACTGAGTTATCATTATAAAGACTCTTCCTTACCCCTGATAAGCTGTTTAGTGATAAATTGTTATTGCCGTTAATACTTTTGCAAAATTTCAGCAAAATATCACAGAATTGGTTCCTTAGCTCGAGATTAGTATGCACAGTTTGTTAAGATGCCCAGTAAGTTTCTTTTTCAAACAGGTAGCACACTGTGTTCATGGTTCTTATTTTTCAATCAAATACAGTTGTTCAGGAGTGGTGTAGATTTTTAATGAAGTATGGAGTTGCTGGCTTTCAGTCGGGACCGCCTTTGAGTGCTTGAGTTTGTACAGGACGATCTGTTCATATGGGTCTGTACCAGTTTGCCAATTGTCACTTTATTTTAGGTTTTCTGGAAGTTTCGTAGGCTGTTTCTCCCTTTTTCTCTACCTCCTGGAGGGGTAGGTGTTTAAAATAAATTTCAAAATTGGTTTCATTCAAGAAGTAAGTTCTGCTAAAAATATTCCGTGTTTAAAGCCCAGCTCCTTCTGTGGAATACCAGACAAAACACACACCTGGCTCAGTGAACTGGTTTGCAGTTCATGAAAGAACACAACTTACCCTTGGTCTAACAAAGTCCTGGCAAAGGAAATGTTAGGTGATGGCTTTGCCATAGGATGTGACCACACACTTCCCACCGTGGCGCGGTTTCAGGGCAGAGCTGATCGGATTTTGTGGCTCAGCTGCACATTATGTTTTCGCCTGAAGTGAAATTGGTAAGAAACGGTACAAACAGCACAGCACTTGGTACAGGGCACCTTGCGAGGAGGATGCACTGGCAAGGGGAGGCTGAAGGCTCTGCCTAATCCTTTCCAGTCAAGACAGTGGGCAAAAGGCTGCTATGCCCTCTGTAACTAACAGATTTGCTCCGTTATTTTTTTCAAATTCATACCGAGCTCTGTGAATGAGGCTGTGAGCCCAGCGGTGCTCGCCCCACCATCCACTACAGCCGGTGAATGCCTCCCCTGCCGTGCCTCTCCCTCCCTTTATTTATCAGTCTGAAAACATACGTAGTTTTAACCTTGTGCTTATCCATATTGGCCTCAAAAGTCATTAAAAAATGAACAGATGTTTTCATAATAATTTTCACACTGTTCTGGCTACAGCTTTGAACCTCTTTGCAGGAGAGAGAGAGTGGCTAGGACCATGACGAGATACATGCAAAGAGTGAGGCAGAGAGACACATAGCACTTACAAGTGCGCAGTTACAGGTCAGTTCCTATGTAAGTTTTCCTTCCAGGCTTTGGCAGGTGATTGAAATGTCCAGTTCCGCAGGTCGGACAAAGCCACTCTGCCTACCCTGTGCTACAGCATGGAGCACGGAGCTGGAGAGTGCACGGACCACGCTCCCTGTCCCTGCTGACCCTGCGCGTTCTTCCTTTCCTTCACACACATTCAGCAGTTCATTGGTTCATAACCTCGAGGAAAATACTCTTCTTGCCATACGTCCTCCCCCTAGTCTTCACTGACTGTGAAGAAGACAGCCAGACTGCCAACCAGGACAGACATCACCAGGGGTGCTCACAGCCGTACTGGTGTAGCTGTGTGGTAACAGGGTTGGAATCAGTACATCTGCAGCACTGTAATGAATGGATAATTAGGCTCTAATCATCCACAGCTGCTAACCTGGTCAGTGTAACCTTTCTTTTACTGCTGCGCAGGACCCATCAATTGGTTGTCCTATTGTAGGGTAACCTTATTAATGGGTATAATCCACTTCCAAACGGTCCTGCAATCTGGGGTCAACATGGCACTGAAGCAGTAACGTAGGCGTTCTCCACCAGTGCCAGCCTTTCTTCTCCCTCCTTCAACGAATGACTCTGGCTTTTTCAGAGCTCAGAAATACTTGTAGGAAGCGGTTTTAGCTGCAGGTAGCCTTGGTGAAACATGCTGGACTCTGCTTCAGGTTTTCTTGGAATGTTTTGAAAGGAGTGCCTGAGAAAATGACTCGAACATGGTAACGAGAAAAAAGAAGAGACAAGACAGGCTGTAATACTCTTTTGTGTTGCACACATGCAGAGGAACACAATGTAGAGATAACTGTGATGGAGCATGTCGTGTCATGGCGGAGAAGTAGAAACTGCATATTCACAGGTTTCACATGGCAAGAACATGAATGACCCAGGACCAAGGGATAGAATCACTGAATAGTTGGCTGTTACAGGCAGGGCCTCTCCTTTTTGTGATTATTTATGTTATATAGTGTAATTTTTCAGCAAAACCTCCCAGTCTGCACTCTCTAATATCTGTTGGACACATCAGGGAATGCAGCTGCAGATTAGACATTTGTCGGGGCACAACTGCCAACTAATTAGTGCTGCTATTTCAGGAGGAGGCAGGGTTTGCTAAGATTACGCAGGAAAAGACAATCTGAATATCTAACTAAATGTCAGCTGGACGTGGGTAGACTGTCCCCTGAGCAAGAGCAACCATGACTTCTAGAGGTTCAGCAGTGTCACGCAGGGGCAGCACACCAGAATCGTGTGTCTCCAAATTGTGGGTGAAGCTCCAGGCAATTCTTAGCTTTTCAGAGCGTTACAACGATTTGTTTAATTCCGCACAGATGCATGTCATGTGCTGACCTGTATACCTTTGCATCATCTTGTGTGATGGATCACTGGCAATGCAGACTTTGCACAGCGCTAGCTGTGCCCACGCAGAGCCGAGTTCTGAAATGATTGATTCCTGCATGGAGGAAAAGGTATATGTTAGACCTCGGTATGTGTGGTAAAGCATCATGGTCTGCTGGGTAGCAAGAGTAAGACTGAGTTCTGCACCAGTTCTGCCCTCATCACCCTCTGCTATGTATCGCTTTACAGCTTGCTGTGACCCTGTTTGTCCAAGGTAAAGGAGGAATAATACCTGCGGCTGCAAAAATTAAGAAAAGGGTTAAAACAGTATTTAATTGAGCATTGAAAGTGACTTCCACAATACTGGTTTTCTTACAATATTCAATCCCCAGAAATTTTCCAAGTGTAGGAAGCCTATTGGAAGAATTGAAAACTACGTTATCTTGATAGAGTATAATTTAGAACTAGTATGATAGGCCTTCTCTTTGTTAATCTCATTGATGTTTATGGAACATTTCACAGCTCACGTCTCCGATCTAGTGATGGAAACGTGAATGTGGGAGCCAATCTGGATGGCATTTCTCTCTTCATGCAAATAACTGAATTTTAATTCAGTGTACTTGTAGCAGAAGCAAATTGCTGTCTCTTGGCCCCTGTGTCAAGTCTGAGAATTGCTTGACTTCTGTACTGAAATTGGACTTCTCCCCCACAGTGTCCATCCTAGATACCTCTGGGATGGCCTTGATAGACACAACCCTACTTTACTTTGCAATGGAAGAAGGCATAAGGACATTCAACTTTTGCTTCCATATCACAGTGAGAGATGATATCACTCACCAAGAACAGTAGCCACACCCGCAGGGGTTTTTTTATCTGTACTTCTATTAGTGCTTTCTTTAATTGAAAAATCAAAAATCAAAGCAATTATGGTCAAACTCTCTGTAGCCTGTTCTACCTGAGCCCACTGGGAAGGGAAGTGCCCACTTCAGCTCTGAGGCGGGCAAGAAGTTGGTAACCGGTAATTTTTTATTTCCTCGCGTACATAGAAACATCGGTGGAAATTAGCATCCCATTGTATAATACCTACTATACACACAGTAAGAGAAGAGACAGGCTTAGAAAAATCATCCACTTTCACAGAACAGACAGAAAAAGGTAGTATTATTCTCTTACAGGCCAGGTATCGAGATGCTGAGAGATTAAAATAAGGCCACAGAGGAAGTCTGTGATAGTGCTAGGGATTTAATTTGGAGATACAAGTCCAGTTAGGTACCACATGAGTAACTAGTCTCTGCTGGATATTTGTAACACCCACTTACAAATTTCAACTAGAAGAATCTGCACACTACTTTTTTGTCATATTTTTAATGTAGTGATAATATTGAAGGTGAAATTGTTCCTCATTAGAGATTTCTGTGGCATGTAGAAACGTGCATGCTAGATTTCTTTCATTCACAAAACTCAAATGTTACAATGAAACATATAATGAACATCGAGCCCTGCACTTCAAGGAGTTTTCCATTATCCATGGTCCTTACTTGTATAAAAGTTATATTAATGAAAAAACAAAGCTCAGAATAATTAGGTTGGTCTACCTATGTCAGGACTGCTATTATTAAAAAGAAAAAGGAATTATAGACTCTTCCACTATTTGATTGACCTACTTAAGCCAATACTGCCAATACAAATGGCCAATACTGTCAAATTGGGCATTGGAAGTTGAAGTCAATCAGTACCCCTTTGAAAAGCATCATCCATTGTCGAAGAATTTGGCCATTAAATAATGTCTTTGCAAATATATTTGAGATGCACAGTCCTACAAACAAAAGAAGCTGTGAATAAAGTGTTCTGAATAGAATATACAGATTATCTTTAAGAGCTACCTGGGTAGCGTTTTTGATTCTAGGGTAGATTTTTACTGGTGTGAAAAATAGTATATTGTGAATTTTTTGTTGACATTTTCAGTTTTAGCTGCTCAATAAATATACTTGATTTCCAGACAGAAAATTCATCGTTTCCTGGAAACTTGAAAATACTTATAGCAACCGGGCAATTCTACGGACTGTTTAGAGTCCTAATGAAGAAGCGGGCTGATGAAGAAAGCTTTGCTCAGCTCCATTTTTACTCCTAAACCCATGGAAAGCAAAAATATTCTCAGGCTCTTTGGGACTCTTCCAGTGCTCTGATTGAAGCAGAACTCCCAACAAAGTGGATGAAAAATTTTTCCAGTAAAAAGCCATTGGCTTGACCATGGCTTGTTAGTCATTGTCTCATGAGAATGGAAAGAGATGAGCATTGAAACACTACTGGGATATTTCAAAGCTCAGCATGCTCAGACAAATCTTCCTTTCTCATATCCTTGGCAACCCCATGGAGACCCAGAGGGGCTTTATTGGGGACAATTATGGTGGAACGAGAACGGGGCAATCAGATTCTAATGAGAGAAGGATTTCTTCCAGGGATTTCAGATACCAAGTCTGCTGTGCCAGATGAAAGGCATTTGTAACATGGACAAGTTTGGTTATGCAATCCACAATATATAGTTCAAAGCCTACCAAGGAACTACAGGTTGGGTTTCTGCAGTGTGTGCACTCATACGAGTAAGTCTAACTCAAAATGTCAGTGAGACAATGCCAGAAATGTCAATGTTCATTTTGTTTTCCAGAATAGGCTACCAGATTCCACTGTTTGCTGGCTTCTGCATCATGTTTGTGTCAACAATCAGTAAGTGTCCACATCTTATTTGGTCTGGCCCAGACACAATTTTTAAATAAATGATCTATAATAATTATCACTAGGAATTCTTCTTGTTGATGTAGAGGGACTGATTCCCAAGGAAAATTTAAGGGTGACTGTGCCATGGGGATGGTGGTGCTGATGGGATTTGACAAGTACGCTCTTATGAACATGCTCTAAGGAACTCACCACCTTCCATCCCACCTTGACAGATCTCTTTCTTAGCTGAATCTTTCTCTCAGGTTCTTGTAATATGAAGTGGCGCTCAGTTTTAAAATGATAGCCATGGGAGGGCTATCAGCCATGAGAGGGCTATTTTGCAGGGTCCTTAACAACTAACCATCATAGGGGTCTATCAGAAAGATCATGAGGCTGCAGTGACTCATGAGTAGAATGTTGCTGTGGGATGTGCAAACAGGAGCATTGCCAGCAAGTCAGCTGACATAATTTGTCTGCTTTAATGGCATTGATAAGGCTTCAGCTGCTGTTTTACATTCAGTTTTGGCATAGCACTTAAAATTGTGGCCCAGACGGAAAGAGTACAGAGGAGAACATCAAGGATCATTAGAAGCCTGTGAGGAATGATGAAAGAACCGTGTTTGCTTCAGAAAGCAGATGTAAGGCATACCAGCGACTATGACAAAAAGGAAGGGAACAGTTTTCCATGGCCACTGTATGTATGAGAAGGAATAATGAGCTTAAACCTGTATCATCAAGGGGACTGAAGTGCTGGAGAAAATTACCTGGTCTTAGAGTCACTGACAACTCTGCATTTTAGGAACACGTTAGACAAATCTTGGTTGGGATGCAGATAAGAATAGTAACCCTAATTCATGGCAGAGGGGAGTACTGTTGATTTGCCGGCATACTTTCCTCCTTTATTTTTCTTGATTTTTCTCTGTCCGCATGGGTAGCGATTTTTGTAAGACCTGGTGAGAAGCCTGAGAAGCACAATGCTGCAGGGCAGGTGGGAGAAGTGCACGTGGATCCTGGGTTTAGTTGGTGCATAACAGCTCCCCCCAGCTACAGGCTGTCTGGCAAAATTCCTTAGGTGGCCAACAGATAGGAGCTTTAAAAAGTTTTTAAAAACTCACTGTAGATTTAAAGATACTGACTATGACTGGAGACATTCAAAACCCACCTGGATGCTGTCCTGTGCAGCCTGCTGTAGGTGACCCTGCTCTGGCGGGGGTGGCTTGGACTGGATGATCTCCAGACGTCCCTTTGAACCCCTGTGATTCTGTGACCCAGGCTCTACAAGCAGGGATGGGCTTGGGTTTCTGGGACACTCCTACTTTTCGGTGGTGTGGATGGGGAATTTAGCTGGATCGCCAAGTGCAGCACCCAGGGGCTCTGTCCCAAAAGGCAGAGCGGAGCCCAGGCTAAAATCTCTTGGGGAGAGATAAGAGAGGTACGTCCTCAGGGGCAATTTCTCTGGTGGTCTTCTGTTGGGAGGATCAGGAACTTGCTGCAGCCCTGGAATGGGTGGAGCAGGCTTCCCGGCACCTGCAGCCAGCTGTGCTGCACAGCAGCTCTTGCAGAGCTGGCGACACCAGGGTAAAACCCCTCTCCGCCCATTTACTTAACTGGAGGAAACATCAGTGCGTGCGTGCGGGTGCGTGTGCGTTAAATCCTGCTTTCCCTGAATGCCTGGAGCTTCAGACTGAGCTGCCGTAAATGCAGCAGCGCGGGGAGGCATGGCCAGAAGGAAAGGTCTTGTAACTCCTTCTGCGTGCGGCTGCATCAGAGCAGGGTGTAATCAAACCCTAAGTAATTAGTTAAAACTGCTTGTGCGCTTGCATTCTGTGTTACCAGGAGGCTTAGACACCGGAGAGCAATTCAACACTGACACATCTAAATGCAATAAGAGAAAATAATGCAGTTAGCATTGAAAGTGGCACAAGTCACTGTAAACACTTGACTAAATTGTGTGAAGTTTTTGTGATAGTTTCCAGAAATCTAACTTTTTAACCCAGTTAGACTTAACCTAATTTTAAAAATTTACCTCTGTTTTTTCTGTAGTGTTTGCCTTCTCTGGAAGCTACACGTTACTGTTTATTGCCAGGTCCCTTCAAGGAGTGGGTTCCTCTTGTTCTTCGGTGGCAGGTAAGAGAAGAGATGATAGAGTAAAACACAGATCGCCGATTCTGTCATTTTTAGTCATTTTCTAAATTGTGCTTTTTCTGCTGTTTCAATAATTAATACAAAACCATTCAGTTAAATCAGTTTCACGTGTTTTCTGTCCCTTTCATATAACGTAGCTCAAAAGCAAATGTCTTTTCAGACTTCCTTGATATTTGGGTTGCAGTAAGGTAGAGCACTAAATGAACTGCGCTCTCCCTGGGATTTCTGCATCTGCGTCTTCAACATTTTAAATTCATTTTTAGCCATCTTAAAGGTCATCGGGAACTTACATTGGTACTTATTGTAGAAGGGATAGCAGCTCTGTCTGTTACTGAAATTTCTGTTATAAAATGTTATTTTCAAGGACTTACCATGCCATCTGCCAGTTTGGACTCAGTTTACCTGTACCAGGTTTCCAGTACAAGGTTATAATTTTTAAATGAGGAGGTGAAATGGAGTATGGGTTTTCAGCCCAAATTATTCAACCATGACTGAGACTGGAGAAAATATGTTTTATTCATATTAGAACACTTTGCAGTCTTTTATTGGAAAAATTTCTCGTGATGGCAGTAGAAATATAAATTTGGCTTAGGAAGAGAGGGGAATACAGTGTTTTGTCAAGAATGTGTCTTTTGATTTCCTCAGAAAAATTCCCCCTTCCAAACTGGGCTGGTCTATAAGCAGGGTTCACATACACTTCATAGAAACTTAACAAGAATTTGGCAGCTGGATTCCTCCTAGATTCCTTCTGCAGGGATTTTGCTCCAGCCCACACTTGGGCAGTGCTGCTTGAGGCAACTGGGGAGATGCAGAGCCCCAGACTGAGCTTTCAAACTGGGGGCAAGAAGCACTTGCTTCAGATGGGTTGGAAGATGCTCAACAAACACTAGTTAAGTAGAGAGATTTAAGCCTGGATGAGTAGTGGGAAGACTGGGGACGTGGCTTAGGGAGCAGCTGGGATGAGGAGCCAGGGATGGGGAAGGCAAAGACAATCGGGAGGGGTAGAGACAAGAAAATCTATCTCTTCTCCTTGTAGCAGCTAAGGTTACAAGTCAAGCTTTCCAAAGGCAAGATATGCCAGAATCAACGTTACTGTTCAGCTTTAACTCAGTCCCTGTGCAAGTGTGCACCTTGAGATCCAGCCCTTAGAGGAGTACATGACTTTTTTTCACAGACAACCTACAAAATAGAGCAGAAAAGGCCAAGAGACCATCTAGTCCACCCCCTTCCTGAAGGCAGGATCAGCTTTGTATCTGTCATTCCTCATGCATACTTGATAGGCATGTTCTCAGAAGCCTCTAGAAATGCCCTCAGCATCTAGCTTTGTGCTTAAGTACCTTTACTGTCAGGAAAATTTTTCTGACGTCTCATCTAAAGCCTCCTTACTGTCATGTAAACTCATTTCTACTTCCATACTTGAGCAAACAAGAACAGTTTATTTTCTTTTATCTTTGTGGCTCTTTTTCATATTGCAAGGCTATTATCGCATAGATTCATCGAATGGTTTAGATTGGAAGGGACCTTAAAGATCATCTAGTTCCACCCCTCACAGATATTTTTCTAAGCCTTTGCTCACCCTCATTGCCCTTCTCTGGATAGTCTCCAGTCACCCCCACCTTTATTCCTGTGCTGTGTCAGAACCAGACCCGGCAGCTGGAAGAAGCTCTGGCTCCTTCCAAGGGCCAACAGCAGTGAGAGTTGCTTCACGAATCTCACCGGCAAGGGGAGGTTTCTGTAGTATCGCTGCCAATCAGTCTTTTACGCCCCCTGCATTTGTGCATGTAGTCATTCCTACCTAAGTGTAAAACTTCGTGCTGCCTTCTTTTTATTGCCTCCTATTTTTTTCTCTGAATATTTCTCCAAGTCTCACAAACTCATTGTGAATTCTGGTATCGTTCTCTAACTTGCTCGTTCATGCAAACAATTTGATGTCATCCACGATTTTCTAAGCATGCTCGTCCGCAGAGGGTCTCTGCTCTTTTGGTGCACGCGATGGATTGTATCCACTTACTGATCAATCATGCAATATTTTGTTTTCTTTTTCTGGCTCACTATATAGCTGTGGACCCTATTTACTAAGTCCTACTTAAACCTTGATTAGAAAACACAATTATTCATTTCTGTGAGGACTCTTCTGCAGCATTTACCTCTACAGTGCTTCACAGAAAACACAAATAAATTGGGCTTCGTGTTTCCTTTTGTGAAATGAAGGCTCATTATCAAATGCAGAAGTGAGGCACGTGAAGACAAAGGTCAAAAGAATCCTTTAATTTTGGATGCTGAACTTGAAATACTCATTTTCGAAGTAATCAGCTCGGCATAATACCTCATGCCCAGAGCAGAGCCAGCTCTGACCACAGTTACAGCTGGGAGTGGTCACCAGACCTTTGTGTCATTGCCCGGAGTATAAATAACAGATAGTGAATACTTGTCAAAAGCTTTGCTTCGCCTAGTTGAAAAGCATTGTCTAAAAATCTTGTGAAAAATACAGGGACAAAGAATCTCACAAATGAGGGCATCCTTAAATTCCCTGAGTAATACATGTATAATAGAACATGGTCTTAGAGACCATTTACGTTTGCCAAACCTCCTTTTTGCTTCAAGGTGAATTCCATGTGGAGGGGGTATATATATATATATTTGTATTTTTATATATATATATTTGTATTTATATATAGAGAGATACCTGCTGTCATGTCTGTATAATGTTTACTAGGGCTGGCAAATGACAACCATAACCTATAGTACACAGCTGCCTAATTTTGTGTCATGCTTTTTTTTTTATTTTTTAATTTTTTTTTACTTTAGGGATGGGTATGCTCGCCAGTGTATATACAGACGATGAAGAGAGAGGCAACGCGATGGGAATTGCACTAGGAGGCCTTGCTATGGGAGTGTTAGGTCAGTGAGATGGAGGCTCTGCTGGCAAGAGAAACCATCCCCAGCCTTGCCCAAAGCATGGACCTGTGATCTATGAGAGCAGCAGCAGAATTTCATCGAGTGCAATGTTATCGTGCTCTTTCCAGATTGGATTCATGGTGCATGTTAAGAATAGTTTTTCCCACAGAAGCCCGTTTCTTATGCAGATGCATATGTCAGGCAATAACCTCTGAGATGTTTGGGGTTTGCTTACGTGGAAGAGTATTTTGGGGAGTGAAGAATATGGTTATTGTCATGACCAGTGATCTTTGTGTTGAGTTTTTTGTTGTTATTTTTTTTTAATTGAGCTTTTTTGGTCACTGAGTGCCAATAGCAGGGTGCCCAAATGCTTGCAGAGGATGCTTGTTCAGAATCGGATATGTGGCTTCACAGCTGTGTCCTTTCTTTCTCCCTGGCAGTGGGCCCACCTTTTGGGAGCGTCATGTATGAGTTTGTGGGGAAGAGTTCTCCTTTCCTGGTGCTGGCAGCACTAGCTCTGTTAGATGGAGGTCAGTAAATACGAAGAGTCAATATCGCCATGTAGAACATCCCTTTCATATTCGAACCATCTAACCCCCTTCTTGAAGAAATGTTACAGTATTGATTTCTTTTCACAGCTGTTCAATTATTTGTTCTGCAGCCATCCAGAGCCCAAGCAGAAGTAAGTATGAAGGTAAAACATGCTAGGCAATGGATGACACTTTGCCTTTCCTAATCCCAAACTTTTGTTTCATAGAGTCAGAAGGGGACACCGTTACTGACACTTTTGAAGGACCCATATATCATTATTGCAGCAGGTACCAGATCCTTTTTTTTATTCTTTTTCTTTAAACTAACTTCTGGTGTTATTCCTGGCATCCTGGAATGCTTCAGGCTGAGCTGGTTTTACAATGTTGTCATTTGCTGTTTTCATGAATGTGAAGCTCAAAGGAAAAAAAAAAAAAAATCATCCGTTGGTCATACAGGATGAATATACCAGTAGAAATAAAACAGGCAGAAAATTTGCTATGTAGGTGTCTTTCCAGCTGAGAGGGCACTAAAGGCTTGTGTTTGCTGGCTAAGGCAATGAGATGTGGCTGTGGCAAGTGAATAGGGCTGAGGATTTTGGAGAGAGGGATTGCCAGTGCATCGCAGGCAGGCATAGGGAATAACACTGAGCTTTGCTTCCGTTTGAAGAGGGAGTGAGTTTGTTCTCTAGAACACGGATTGTATTTCGGGGTTGAAAGGTGAATGGCGTTTGGTGTTACCTGTATCGTTTGTCTGGTGAGTCTGTCTGTCTCAAGGGAAGTTTGCCTTTCTGCATTGCATTTTGTTGGATGTTTATTCTGAAGTCTGTAATTAAGCCTGGCCCTTTTTCGTGTTCATAAAATATCTGAAAAGAGATCGTAATTGTTACAGTTTCGTTCCTTAATCCTAACCTGCTTGCCCAAGAAAGCAATTCTTCCAGGCATTTTTTGGGTTTGCTGTTTCTTGGTGTTCTTAGGGAATGACCGTTACGCTAACTCTTTGACTAGACAGTTGGTCGGGCTGTGACTAAAGTTACACAAACACTTTTTCTTGAGAAATTCTTGGAGCTTTAAAACACCTTTTCATAGAATAGGAGTACTTGAGGGGAAAAAAGTAGCAAAGAGAGTCCTATGGTAAGAGATGAGGTCTATCATTCACCTAGTCCAGTACCTTGTCTCTTACAGTGCTTAAAGCAGGTGCTGCAAGGTGAGGTTCATCTAGCATATAAAGCAGATTTCTGGAGGATAATGTAATCCCTGCCAAGGTCTAATCTGCGACCAGAACTTGGTTTAAACCACAAAATATGACCAGGGGACAGATTTCACGGAGTACTTTGCTTGGCTAAGACTTAGCTGCTCACGCCAAACTAGTCTTAACCAAGGAAGAGAAAAAGTACCAAAGACCATGGATTCCACTATTTTAACCATGTCCCATGTCTGCTAGGAGCAGGGATGGACTTTGTTCCCATTTTCTAACGCGTTTGAATGGTATTCAGTTTCTGCAGTTATTCTCTTCTCTGAAGCTGTTTCAGCTGACGTTTCGGGGCTCTGTAAAGCAGGGCTGCACAAACCGTCTCAGGGCAGCAAAGCCGTGAAAAGATTCAGGGCTGGGTTGCCTGAAATCAGGACAGCGTTTGTCAGAGAGACCTTACCTGGACTGCTCTGGCTCTGTTTGCCTCTTGCTTCCCTGCGTGTGCCTGTCCCATCTCTGATCCAAAGCAGCTGGGCATGACCAGAGGAAGGGAAAGCAAGGATGTACAGAGAGGCAGAAGCATAAAGACCTTCTCTGATCTGATCCCTCCTGCTCTTGCCAGCTGCTCTGGCTGACCTGTCCCCCTTCCCACCAGGCATCAGCACCCCGGATCTGAGAAAGTCCCTGTGGTGGGTTACCAGCGGGGTTGGGTACAGCACCCAGGGTCTCTGCCTCCCAGGACAGAGACTGCCCAGTGCTTTGACAGGACGGATGATGCTGATGTTCTCTGCTCTCAGCCTTTTCTCCCCTTGCTCTATTTCCCTTGCAGACCAAATTATTTTATTTTTTTTCTCCCAGAGCTGAATGCTAAATACCAACTATAAATTCAGCATTTTATCTGGCCTACCAGTGCACATACAGATATATACCAAATATACCAGATATATATCAAATACAGATTTCTTGATGGAATACACTGTTCAAATGTTAATTGCTTCAGTTAGGAAGTTGTTGCTTTTTACAGTGAAAGGGGTCTGAAAGTTTCATTTGCTCTCCCATACCCCAAGGAGTTCAGTGTTTTCCTTGCTCTGTTTTCTAAGATGGGAGCTTCTGTTCCTGATGTTAAGAGGGAAGGGTGGGTAAGAGGTTGGTTGGGATGGTAGAGTGAGCTCTGTGCTCTTGACACCTTGAGGCAATCAGTCAAGGCACCATGCCACATTTCTCCTTATCTAAGCCAGGATAATACATCTTCTGCTTCACAAGGATGCTGTGAATGTAAAGGTCCCACACTGTGCATGATGTTCAGGTACAATGATTAGAGAGGAGAAGGTTAAAAGTCCCGCTGGGTTTGCACTGCTCCAGGAGATTAGAGGTTTTGAATGGCTTTTAAGCCAGTTAATGACCTCATTAAAAAATTGACTGCATCTCTAGTGGGCTGACTTGTTAACCACAAGTAAAACCCAGGGCTATTGTTGGCACGCTGCAAATGAACTAACGTTTCAAGTGTTTCTTGCACTCTCGATTTAGGTACCCTGATTTCATGTTTTAAATTCAGATTCAATCTCCTGAGTGCGCGTCATACACTTGAGTCATAATGATTTGTGTTCTCAAAGTACAAACACTTTCTGACCAATTTGGCTTATCTATAGCACAATATTAGTCTTTAACAGAAGGTGTCTTGAACTCCGGGATGGTGCTCCTCTCTCTGAAAGTGTGACTTTTTCCCTTGATAACCCATGTTGCCTGTGAGTTAATACCGTTGACCGTCAGGACAGACAGGAGGCCAGTGCTGTCATTCACTCGCTGCATATCACGGTCCCTACGGCCAGTCCTACTGCCTGGTCCCCTTCGGAGCCAGCTATAGCTGCTGCAGGATGCGCTGTGGCCATTGCTGTTGAACATCCGCTCACCAGTCCAGGTGGGGAGGTCACAAAGGTGTGGGCATCAGGACCAGATGATGCGGCAGGCTCACATGAAAACCTCTGCAGGGAAAGGAAATACGAGCAAATACAGATTCTGCCTCCTCTGTGGATTGTGTCAGAGGTGACACTTCAAGGTCACTGCCATCAGTGCTCACTGACCCAGATGAAGGAAATGTTATTAACACTTTTTGTCACTGCTAGTCGGAGCTCAGTGAATGAAGTTGATGTCATTCTCACAGCTGGACCTCACAGACAGGGATTAAAGCAACTTTAGGTGCTAGCAGGTGACAAAACTGCATTGACAGGCAAGTTAAATTATCAGATCCAAACCTCAGAGCTGAGACAGATACCATCATGAGCACATGGGCGTGGGACAGCTTTTCACTGGGTAGGAAAGTACCAGCGTTGTCTGTGGCACTCTGCCAAAAGCTGAGTGGGTTCTCAGCTGCGGAGATGGGATCCAGCTGGAAGGCTGCAATTTCGCACCTTCTGGCCAACACAGGACGTTTAAACAAGAAACACTGTAGGATTTATGCCCTTGAGACATGGCCTTCTAAAGAGAGGCCAGCTTAATGCACGACAGAAGAAAAAAGATTTTATCTTCTTTTGGGCAAGCTTTGCTAAGGTAGCATGGTCTCTATTGGACTTTGCCCTGAGTTTGCAGAGTACCAGCTCAGGCTCTCACTTTTCTTTTGGGGTATATCCTCAAGATCTGAAGTACCTTTGTCACCACGTACCTGAGTACTTCGGTCAGCCCTGGTGGTGCTTCCTGACCTAAGGAGACGTGATGCCGCGCACTCCCACCTGTTCCTCATTTCTTTGTGAAGTGTGTTAAGAGCAGAATAAGACCTTTGCTCTTTAAACCATCTCTGTTAGAACGGCCCTGCTTCCTCTGGCTGCACTTTGAGTGGCTTGAAATGGTTTTCCAGCATCAAGGAACCTGCTCGAGCACGGCTGATTTTTGGCCGTGGGGGGGGCAGCCCCAAGGCGTTCACCTGGGGCTCCTCACAGACGCTAAGCTAGTGGGAGCTTGCGCCAGAGTGGAGAGGTTAGCTTCGGATCTAACCCCTTGTCTCTAGGGTAAAGCAGTGCTCAAGGGTTGCCCCTTGCCCCGGGCAGGGAGTGAGCCAGCTAGCCTGCGAGTTCATTTGAGGAATTGTGGCTACACAGTGTAATATATTCTGACAGGTTTGAGCAAAGAATGACATCGGTGCTCATTTTGTTTTGAACTGTATGATGAGGAACTTGTTCCCAGAGAAATAATGTTTCTCGGACCTCGGACAAGTGATGTGTTTTGTTTAAAATGTAAAATTTGGACGGTAAATGTAAGAGTCTAGAAGATTTTCTTAAATTTCAGAGATTATAAATATTAGGAAGAAAAGTGGGAACACAAGTTTGACGTTGTCACTTCTAGCAGTGACTTCCAAACTCCCTTGAAAGCCATTTTATAAAGGATTAGCAGAGGAGACGTGCCCCATTGCCCTGCATTAGGCTTTGACTGCCTCAGGGTCTTTTCAGTAAGTGGGAAAGGCATCCTGAATCCAGAGAAATACCGTGGGGTTTAATAATCCCCGTACCAAAGCTGAAGGGCACTTCTGAGGACAGATGAACTTGACACAAACCCACTGGAGCCTGGATCTGCAGGCGGTGGCGTAGGGCAGAGCTGAGCCGGCGGGCAAGACTGAATCAGCACTTCCACCGCTTGTCATCCTTTGTGGCTGGGTGACTAAAGGTCCCAAAATTCAAAAGAGATTCGGAAGTGTTTGAAATTCATAGGGCTGGGCAAGCTCAGCCAGACTCATGCTCTGCTGCGTGGACTTACTGGCTGCTAGCTATAGGATCGCGACACAGAATTCCCTTTCGTGGGGGACAGACGCCTCTGTGGTTGTCTCTTGGTATTTTTAGGATCGAGACCTCCACATCTCATCATAGTCATTCTCAGGTGACGGAGGCACAGGGTCAGAGCCTGTGCCTCTTACACAACAGGGCTCCGGTTTTGCCCCAGGAGTCTAGGTAAAGACCGAAAGATTGGAGTTTTAGCTAATCATTTGTACAACAGTCAGACCTTATGAACTTTCTAAATGTCATCAAGCTCACTGCAGGCTTTCACATTATGAAATAGCTTAACCTTTATTGTAGAATTTCTAGGAGAACAGAAATATATAGAAAGTTCGTCTTTGGTGAATTTACATTCTGTTCTATTTAATATTAATCAATATCTGATGCATGACAAAAAGGACTGTAAACAGTACAATGTTTTATGTAAAAGTATCCTTTTTTTGCATGGTTTTTTGTTCATAGTCAAAAGAAATAATTACTACTTCTCTTTTTTTTTTTTTTCCCCTCCCCTTCTTTCTCCTAAGGATCAATCTGCTTTGCAAACATGGCTATTGCTATGCTTGAACCAGCATTACCCATCTGGATGATGGAGACCATGTGTTCCAAAAAATGGCAGCTTGGTAAAGTACAGTGTATTATTTGCATTGCTATATTTTGTCTAACGATTGTCTCAGTTCTGATCCTGTTAATGATGATCTCCTTATATGCTTCAGGGTAGTATTTTCTTTCTCCCCCCCCCCC
>VYXH01012159.1:77720-151230 GCA_013397275.1 Burhinus bistriatus
AAAAAAAGTGACCCCCCCCCCCAAACCCCTAGTCTTCCCTTTTTTAGGAAAGAATTTAAATAGACACTTTCATAGAGGAAAAAAAAAATAGCAATCCAGTCTACAATTTTTGCTCATCAATAGGAGTTCCCAAGCCCTCACGCATGTACTCTTCTTCAAGCAGTATGTGTGAACTTTGCTTATGCTGGGCCATGCAGTCAGGCTGGAGTGGTGGCCATGACTTGGATCTTAGCGCTTGGCTGGTCAGCAAATGTTCTGGGGCATCTTCACGCAGGAGGGGCGTGTAGTTAAGAAAGAAGTTACGAGGCACAACTACCGATCCCCAGTATCTCAGCAGTCTTTTCGGCTGCCTTTTGCCGTTTCTTGCTAGCAATGAAAGTGTGGATCAAAAGACATGGGAAAACCACCGTAATAATTGTGATTGACTGGAAGCCAGTGCAATTTTTCAGGTCTACAGTAGGTGTAAGCACATACTTTCCCCTAAACGAAAGGTACTCGGCTGGTACCGTGAGGTAAGAGCCTTTGCACGGGCAGCTGCTGGGAAGCGTTTGATGTGCTTTACGCTGACATCTCTCTTGCCCTCTGGCAGGTGTCATGTATACACATCCATGCGTGCCATGCATGACCTCAGACACCGTAAAGATCATAGAAAGCATGGATAACAGTAATTGAAGAATAAGATAGTACAGGTTTTTAAGAATTTAAACTTATTTAAGAATAAGCATCCTTTTAGTTGCTTTTGCATCCTGTTTTAGCACATAGTTGGCCAAGACATTAAAAGGAAAAAAAAAAACCCACCCCAAAACCCTGCAGTATTTTCCTGAAATATGTTTCCTTCCCTCACGACCAGGAATGGTGGACTCCTCCATGATGCCAATTATGGGCTACCTCGTAGATCTGCGTCACGTGTCGGTCTACGGCAGCGTGTACGCAATAGCTGATGTTGCCTTTTGCATGGGCTTCGCCATAGGTAAGTCCAGCCTTTTCCTGCCTATAATGCACAGTTCAGAAAAGAGAATATGCTGTGACGGTAGGTGTGAATCCCAGCAGCAGTCGCAGGCTTTATGAGCAGGGGTTCTTATTTTCTACAGGAAATCAAAGCAGAGGGAATTGTGTTTGGCATCCGTTCCCCTCCTCTGCCGCGAAGCTGTGCTCGGCTTCATTAGCTCTAAGAGGCTTGAAGGTGTCAGGCACTGAACACAAATAGGGTATCCCTAGGAAAGAGGCCTTGGGACATTTAAAACTAACACCACAGCTGTGCTCTGAATAGTCTGCGAGGGGAGTAACTCCCCAGTGGCCCCCGCCTCCTTGAATGCGTGGGAGCATCTCTGATTTCTTCAATGAGTGTGGAGTATGCAGCCAGGAAAGGTTTATGTTCTAATTACAGACATGTCTTTACATTCCTCAAATCAATTTGTAAAGCGGGAGTTTTGTATAGAAAATTACTGTTATTTAAAGTGACTGCTGCAAATTTTGTGTCTGAGCGATCTTCAGAAAAGGGTTTTTATTTTTACAAGGTCCCTCTGCTGGCGGTGCCATTGCAAAGGCTATTGGATTTCCATGGCTCATGACAATTATAGGGATTGTGGATATCCTCTTTGCTCCCCTGTGCTTTTTCCTTCGAAGTCCACCTGCCAAAGAGGAGAAAATGGTAAGCATAACATGGTTTCTTTCTTTTGGATTTGGTTTTGGATTTGGTTTTTTTTTTCAGTGAAACAAATGATAACTTATTTCTGCATCTTTGCCTCTAACTTGCCCAAAATGGGACCAGCACAGTTTATTTCACCCTCATGCATCATCTTTGGAATGAACTCCCCCTTCTTTTTATGTGGAAGATGTATAAAGAAAAGCTTTTTATTAGTTACACATTACAAAGTCACAAATTTGATTATCATGAAACAGGGTCCACCTGACATTCATCTGCAACAGCATATGCTGTGGTGGAGTCGGTATAAAAGGCATTTTTTGTTTTCCTTGAAGTGCCAGAACTGTATTGACCAATTTTGTTTTATCCCTTCATGTGTCTCAACCTGTTGTGGTTTTTTTTGGTTTTTTTTGTTTTGTTTTGTTTTGTTTTTTTTTCCCATGATCCTCTATGGTATATTTTGCATCATATTTTTTCCTCCTCCTTCTCCCTCCATGCAGATCACCTGCCCTTACAAATTAATGGCTTCTCTATCTGCACCATGGCTGCACTTGACTCTTTTTTTTAATATAACTTTGCCAATGCCTTAATTTTCTAGGGCAGTCAGTGCTCCTCAGCCACTCTATAGTGCGTAAGAAGAAGGACGCTTGGCCAAGTCCGCAGTCTTGCCCAGTCCCCTGTGACTCGCAGTGGGTATCCAGGGATGAGTCTCGGAGCAGGTGAATGTGTTCTGATACATCCCTAAAACAAGGGGCAAAGAGACCTAAGTCCCAAGTGACTGCCATTAAGGGTCTTTAACAAACTTTTTTTCCCCATTAATGTCCACATTTGCTCTCTGGGTCCATGTAAAAGTCTACTTTCCCCAAGACCTGGAGTGAGGAGTTCCCCTTTATTCCGAGAGTTCTGCTCCAGGACACCCACGAACATGCCTGCAGGAACGTTTCGCTCCCATTGCTGGCTGTTTGCTGTGCCTGTCACCCCCCCAAAAAATATTCCTGCTTTGGCTTTGGTAGTCCTTTTCCTTCATTTCCCCTCTTACATCGTTTTCCTCTCTCCCTTCCCTTCCCATTTCTGTAGCTCAATTTGCTCTTTCACATAATGTCCTTTATCTGCTCCCCTACTCTGCTGTTGCAAGACTTGCTGTTCCGATCGATTTATACTTGATGGGGTTCAAACGCCCTCTTACTGCGGGAGGGCACCCACTGCTTTGCTCACTAGGTTTCTTCTGCTCAGCAAGAAGATGGGAAACTCCCAAAGGAATTACAAGGCAGCGCAGTCAGCAGGCAGTGCAATCCCTCTTGTGATTCCAGGGCTGGGAAAATCCAAAAAAAACCAAGCACCAATCTTTGCGGCAACATCTGTCACCAGCTGTAGGAGTAGCCTGCCCAGTGCTCCATCCTTGCTCACGCTGAACAAGGTTGACTTGGGCCCAAAATGTAGTTGCTGGTTGTTTATTCGGGTGAAAAGAAATGTACTTTTGTATGCTCGTGGTCTCACTATACAGCGCCACATCTCTGCAAGGCAGGAGCAGAACCTGGTGCGAGGGCCGCTCACGCTCTGTACCGGCAGAAGCAGAAAAGCTGGGAGAACGAATCCTGCTGAAACAATGGAATATGTGAGGCCAGAGACCTTCCGTTTTGCACATATTTGGACTGCAGCATCCCAGAGATTCCAGCTAATCCCTTCTTATGACCTTTGCAGACTGCACAGATTTTTTTTTTATTATTTTTTTTTTAACATATTGACTAAGGCTGAGGAACAGAGCCGGGTAGGGGGGAAGAGCTGCTGTTGTTTGGTAGAGATACGAAGTTTATCGTGTGCTTCCCAGGTCACTGACAGGGTTTCACGTATAACATGGTAATCAGTGAAGGGACAGGATCTCTCCCCACCTTCCATGGGGTCTGGCCCCCCAACACACCTGTAAATGCAAAGTGCCTCCTGTTCCCAAAGGGGCTTGTGGCAGTGAACTGGTGTGCCATTTCTCTGGGATTTGGAAAGAGTCAAAAGGAAGGTCCCTACTTTGTGCTCTTTGTGTAATTAAAAACCAAACTTAATCACACTGAACATGAAATAAGTCGCACGACTGCTCCGAGTACAGACTCTGATTGTCCTAGGAAAAATTCATCATGAAGGATGTAATATTGTGGCTGGCCCCTAATTACGATAACCCCTTTTAGCTTGCCATGGGTGTACCGTCACAGTATTTGGACCACTACTCTCAGCAGAACCCAGTCGTGCTGTTCTGGAGCTCCACAGAAAGGGGTGGGAAAAGCAAAGCTAGTAAGGAAGGCTCAGCTTGAGGCAGTAGGACGCCTCTTGCTCATTCATCCAGCTTTTAACAAATGATTAAATATAGGAGAGGCAACTTACTCTAACTGGAGAGCAGGTAGATGTATTTCAGTTTAATACTGGTTCCAGTAAGCCGGTGACATCTATATTTGGAACAGGCTGCCCAGGGAGGTGGTTGAGTCACCATCCCTAGATGTGTCTAAAAGTCATGTAGATGTGGTGCTTAGAGACATGGTTTAGTGGCGGACCTGGTGGAGTAGGGTCAATGGTTGGACTAGATGATGGTAAAGGTCTTTTCCAACCTAAACGATTCTATGATTCTATATGACCAAGATCCCACCTCGCGCAGACCTATGGACTTGCTTTACTCTAATTGACGTCAGTTTGAGTTCTGCTTTGACGGAGGGCAGGTGAAGCCCTGAACGGTGGACACAGCCCGGCGGCTGGGTGATGGAGTCAGCCACAGACCTCAGCTGGACGCTAAGCTGAAACGCTAATATTCCCACTCTGTTTTCTTTCAGGCAATACTCATGGATCACAACTGTCCTGTTAAAACAAAAATGTATACCCAGAACAACATCCAGTCCTACCCCATAGGTGATGAAGAAGAAGAATATGAAAGTGATGAATAACATTAAAAGCCATATAACATATTCTGGTGTACAAAACGCAGTGTTTCCTGTGAAACATCTCATCTAGAAATAGGTTTCAGTTGTACTGTACATTTAATAGTGAAACGGTCGAAAAAACCAAAGGTATATTATTCATTGCCCATGGTTATAAAGCAGACTGCTAACTGCCTTATGAGGAGGGGAGAAGCTTTTATAGAGGATTTGTATAGTGTTAATCTTTATTTTGTGTATTTAATTTTATTGAATATTACACTATATTTTTGATTAAATGTGTAGTATAAATCTGTATAAACATGTGAATTTTAAATATTTGGTTTTTAAAGTCAACTCATTGACCCAATATTCCATATTTTGTTTGGAGTTGTGAGTTACTGGCAAGAGCTCGGGTCTTTCTTATCTAATTGAAAGAGAAGAAGAAAAAAAAAAGCAAAGCTCAAAGAAAACCTGTCCGATTTGCATCCTTCTCACCTGCACCCTTGCAAGTACGTCCACAGGCGCTGGAGGCTGGAATTCAGAGCGTGGACATCACTACGAGGTTTTTTTGCTCGACTTCAGATCATGTATTAGTAGAATAAAAGGCTCATCTTTGCCGATTTCAAAAATGAGCTCTCCCTGAACCACTCATGGCACGTTGGGGAAACCAGTATTTTAGACGGATGCGTGTATGGCTGTTGGTACTATTTAATGAAGTTTCAGCTAACCAGTTGTGCAATGCGAAGCCCCCAAACACACAAGTGGGTTTGCATGTGCACTGTTCCTTTGCCTTAAAGGGAATAAGAACAGCATGAAGATAATTTTTATATTTCTATCTTTTGAATCTTTTATTTTTAACATTGCTCAACTTTATTTTAGATGCATCTTAAAGTGACTGGTTAAGAAAAGCTGCGGTATCACAGTATTTAGTCTTTGCATGTACTGAAAGTAAGCTGGTAACTTAAGCAGTTCAAACAAACGCCCCCTATTTTATATGCATTTGCATACTCATCTAGAAATTCAATTTTTCTTTTTTCAAAAAATGAAGTTAAAATATCAACTTTGCTCACAATAATGAAAAAAAAGATGAGTTTGTTGCCAATATCTCTTAACATTTGGGGACAGAGTCTAATACAGGAAAAGCACTGTATTTGGCACTCCCAATCTGCGCTGAGAAAAATTACTTTTAAAGAAAGCATTTTAAAACAATCCCAATGTCCTTATCAACCATGGTGTATCTTTTCATTTGTAAAATTAAAATCTTTATGTGCCTTCTTTCATGTAACTGCAGATGTTTTATGTACTACAGCATAGATACTATGTTTACATATAGTTTTGTAAAGTGTATATACCATGGTGAGAAACGATAGTGGATCAAACTTCAAGTATTGCTTTGTCAATAATTATGCATTCAGACCACATTAAAATAAAGGTATCTAAAAGAAGTTCAAGATCTATTGTAATAAGGTAAAAATAATAATAATTAAAAAAACAAGAACCCCCCTCACTATTTGCCTTATGCATTGTGGTTTACTGTATACTTGGCGCGGGGGGGGGAAGCAACAAATATCTCTGATGGTGAGGAAGCACTCCTCATTTCTCGTCCATTTGTAACGCAGGACAAACATTTTTCACTCCAGGTCATAAATATACACAACTTGTTTAAGTAACTGCAATAGCTTCCAAAAACCAGCCTGTCATGTGGCTGCCGGTCTGAGATTTAACTGTTGGGAAATAGAGAAGGCCAAAACGTGCAGGACCAGGGGCTGGCCCTCTGCGTTCTCTACATAAGGGTGAAGATGCTGAGAAAGCATTTTAAGAGGCGTAAATGGTGTGAAAGGCCAAGCAATACATCTGATGGTTGACTTGAGAAATCCACTCACAGATATTTATATTGGTCTATTTTCTATTTGGTTCTTCTGAATACATGACAGATGGAAATACCCGAGAGGTGCTTGGAGACTGACAGTAACACAGCGGATTGTCATATTTTGACTACTTCGCTGCCACTGAATAACTGACAATTCTGCATATCGGTGATTAATTACATTAGGTTCAGACTTTAATGGCATAGGTCATTTGCATACTTGAAAATTTGCCCCAAGAGAAGTTATTTTACTTGGCTCCACTGAACAGTTTAATCGAAGTGTTAATCCAACTATATTTGAAACTAATATACCAGTGGTAGAATTCTGAAGTATCACACGACATGTTCATTTATTTGCCACTGATTAACCAATGTATTGCTTAAATTCACAAGTGCAGAAGTAACGCAAACACAGCAACTTATATTAAAAAAAAAAAAAGCCCATAGAATAGCTTGCTTCGTGGCTTGGTTTTCTATTTTGGAGACATCAAAATTAAGGAAGGGTTCACATTAATCTGCAACGCAAAACACGTGTGAGAAGGAGGCCCAAGGACAGATGAACTGATCACATTCCTCTTCTGCGGAGGGAGCCAGGTTTCTACTGGGGCCTTACAGACCAGCATCTTACCACGGGGAGCACAGAGGACCCCGCAAAGGACCCCACAGAGGCCCCCACAGAGCTCAGCCTGGTTCCGCTCCTGGTCCATCAGAAGTTAGAGGAAGACAGAGTTAAGAGCCACACAGACACCCATGTTTGTGCAACCTTTTCTCCCCAAAATAGACACCTAGCAGTTGTTCCACATTTTAGATTGTTGGAAGAATAAATAATCAAACACAAACTCTTTTTTGCTGACAGTCAGGAAGTACCTTTAACCACAGAAAATATACAAAAACCCCATTCTGTCCTGGAATAATTTGGGTGCTTTCATATTTTGTATATTTTTATCTGTGTTACTTTAAGCATGATAAAGTCACTTATTTCATTTGCTCCCACTACTTAGTCCTCCCCTATAATCCTTAACTTCCATGCATGTTTTACTTCAGATTTGAAGGAAAAAACCTAAGGGTAAGGAATTACAAGGAAAAATTGATTAGATAAAAATGAGCTAGTAAACCAGTAAGGATTTGTTTAGTTATCCATTAACATTTTCTGAAGGACAGGACAAGTCAGAAGAATTTTTCTTGGACATTTTTTTTCCCCTCATGTAACTATCACCTATAATTGAATGGCAGTATTATTAGTGCGGCGCTTGGAGGTCTTAAAAAAAAAAATATCCCACAAACATCCTTAGCATTTTATAAGATTCTCTAGCTACACAAAGAATCAACTGGAATCACCATCTTGAAAGAAAACTATGTCTACTATTAAACTGTGTAGAATAAAAATAAATCCGTATGTAAACAGAAAGAATGCATAAAAGCCCAATTAACCCTCTGATCAGTAGTTTTATTTAATGCAAAACGTGTGGTTTTCTCCCAAAGATCTTTAAGTAGTGCCTTTAGATGATAAACTACTGCAATACAAATGTTTAAAAAAAAATATTAACACAATGCAAAGAAGTTGATAATTTAGCAAAACTATTTTATTAAAGCTTATTCTCATGATAAAATAATAGCCAACAAAATCATATTAGGCAGATCTTCTGCAAATGTGTGTAGCTGCCACCTATTCAGATATCATTAAGTCAAGATATTCTTGTTTTCTGTGGTATTCTTTATTTTCAGCTATTTACAGTCAAGCATGAAGCAAAGATTACATCAGGAATGTAGTATTACAATTTTCCCCTCGAGATTCACTGTTTATTGTAATTAATGCCAGATAGGAATTTATGTTTTCCTTCTTATCACTAAAATACAACTATTTTGGCCTTTTCCCATTCAGTATATTTAAAAATATTGCACTACATTAAATTTAATCTCTTACAATCATCGTTAGCAATACTATACGAGGAAAACTATATCCAGCCTCTCACCCACTGTATTACACAAGTCAATTCAAAACCTTGAATGCATTTTCTAAATCAGTATTCGCATTGTTTTCACAGCTCCTTCACGTGTACCAGGGTTTAAACGAAGTACTTGGATATATTTGAAAACCTCTATAGTAGGCCATAAGAGCAAACACTGATGGAGATTGAACGCAGATCGCCACCCATGGTAAGCTACTGAGAAAATGGAGTGGGGAAGTCTTACTATGCATCTCAAGCAAGTATAGGTTAAATAACTTTTAGTCAATAAGGGAAGCTAATTTTGTGCGATTATTTGCTGAAGCTTAATTTCAGAAGTGTGTCACATGCCTATTTTAGCATGGATAGTGTTTTCCATACATCAACTAAATGAGTATCAACTGCCCAGAACTCACAAAAAAGTGCAAGTAGTTGCATGAGTGGAAGTAACCGTTTTGTTCAGAAGTACAAGTATGCTTCTCCATCTGAGAAAACCATTGCTTCATCATTTTGCCCATCACAAAATAAACTGAGAAGCAAACTTAATGGAGAGGTACATTACAGACTGCCTGAAAATTTAAATGAGTTATTTTACCATCTTAGATTCAACTCCATTTCCACAAAGGCTTTTTTTTTTTCTTCTACTACCAGTGATGATACCAGTACCTAACACAGTACCTAAAATAAAGATGATATTTTATACCGCATTTCTATACACAGAAGATGAAACAAAGACATGGTTACAGGAAATAAGAATAGTGGCCTTGGCCAGGTGATTCTAAGATCCACAGTTTACACATAGCACAAGACCACATAGTTCTTTTCAAAAGCTGCTGGCTGAAATTCTCCCTCCTCTCTATTGGACTCACATATTTTGACTCAAATAAAACATGTTATATACACTATACGACATTTTTCTGACAAAGGTGATCCTTCTACTCAGACTGTCTCTTGTCTGAGAAGCTTAATGCAACTTACCACTATATGACTACTCAAAAGTGTTGACAGAAGATATTTAGCTATTTTATAAAGTATTTTATACCTTAAACTTTCTGAAATGGTAAGATAAAGTCTGCAGCAAAATACTATTTTTAAATTACTTAAACCGTCATTACATGCTTTTTCCATAGAATGCAATGAAACCTCCAACTCTGGTGAAGAACAATTTTCCTTTAGCAGGTTATCAGATAATACAACAACAACACTTCAACATATAATTTTGTTCTGGAAGGCAACCAGCCTCTTATCTCAAAAATATTCCCAATTAAATTATTATGAGATACTGGTATGTACTTTGATATCTAGTATTATTCAATCAGGATACAACAGCCCAAATTTCTAAGGAGGATTTTGTTTTAGCATAGCACTACTGTATTTCATGTTACAAACTATGAAAAGTTCTTGTATTTAAAGGAAATACGGAAAACAAATGATATGCAATGTTTAGTAAATATTAGTAACAGACAAAATGAAAGACATTTTGTTTGCTTTCATGATGTTTGGCAAAAAAATACACAACTACCTAGAAGACATACAATAACTGTGTTCAACATTTTAAAGCCTGGTCCCTCAGCGACTTCTGTCAGTCATCAGCTCAGGCATGCAACAAGCTTATAATTTTTTCACCATACAATGGAAGCAAAACATTTTGAAAATCCTGCTGGTTTCCTGTTGAAAACATTAGCTAAAAAAAAAAAGGGGGGGGGGGGGGGGGAGGAAGGAGGCAAGTAATGCATTAAGGACACCACACACATTAATGTGAAATGGTAAGGTGACATAATTAGAAAAAGTAAAAATAAGTTATTAAAAATAAATTTCCAATATAAACCCCAAGATGTAGTTTTAACCAGCCAGTTTAACAAAACGATGGTGCTGTAGCTGGAGAAGAACCATTATTAGCTGTACTCTTACACAGGCAAATAACTGTGGAGAAGCAGGACATGTATATTAAACCAGTGTTTTAATTTAATTTGTGTGTGTGTTCGTAACTAAGTGCAAAATATTCTTTTAGTCCACTCCTTCAAAAGCTAAATATGTAAATATCAGTCTACTGATAGAGGCGGATCAACAGGTTCTTCCGATATGATGTTGAATGTTGGTGCCTCCATCAGACTGACATCTTCATTATCCATTTCTTCTGCTATATTGGGTCCCTCTGAATCTTTAGTCACTCTTTTGGACTGCCGCTCTAATGACAGGTTCTCCAAAGACTCTATGTCCTCAATGCCTGCTCTGTAGTGGATCATCAGCAGCGTAAGGGCCTGCAGTCTTTCACCCGACTTAGCCAGCGCAGCAGAAATCAAGGCTTTTTTCCTTGCATCGGTTGTCTCTTTTTCTTCTTTAACGAGTGAATTATTATTTTCCAGCTCCTGGTCTATTTCATTCTGCAGCTTATCCAACATAAATTCTAATTTCTGAAAACGCTCCTCTGTGGGTAAACTTCTGTAGAGATCACGTCCAATTTCTTTAACGGCAATGAAGACACTATCATCTAGACCACCCTCCTTTCGGACCAACTTTATCCCACTACCTGCTGCACGTTTTGAAGGACTGCTTGGCCCACTGATTTCAGTATCACTACTTTCATTATCAGAAGTGTTTGGTGTGTGCTTTGGCGAAGGTTCTACCACCTCTGTTCCTTGCTCAGAAAGGCGAGCTTTGGGGACTTGACGAAGGTTTAACAAACGGGTGCTTGTATTGATGATATGCCTGGTCAAACCTGTAGTTCTGTTAACAGATTTCGATTCTGAATCAACACGAGAGGATGCAGCTTGGGGAGCTTCCTGTCCTTCTGCTCTACAACCTCCCACAGTTCGATCAAGTCGCTTTTCAGCTCCTACACAAAAGGGTGTCTCAGTCAGACATTTTTCTTGACATTTTTTATGGCAAACATACGCACAGAGCATGCACTGTGAAGCTGCTTTAGTCCATACTTTCTTTTTGCAGTAATCACACCAAGTTGGATTCTGAAACTGAGTATCTTGAAAGTTATGCTTATTCTCTGTAAGAACTTGTCCCAGATAAGGATCCTCTTTCTGAAGTGCACGAGCTTCTTCTTCCAAGTGACATTCCCTTTCTTTCTCCAGGAGAAAGTTTGAATCATCTATTTCACCTTCTTTTAAATATTTGAAGTGTAAAGTCACATCGCCATAACAAAATTTTTCATTGAATCCCTTATGGGTTGTTAAATTACGCAATGCTGTTCTAGTGACTGCTGCTTTAGGTGTAGGAGCATCCAGTTTAAATGTTCTAATATATTCCATTGAGGATGTAGCTAAACAATCTAAAGCAATTTCTTCAAGTTTTATGCTTGCATATCCTAAGCAGATAAAACCACCTGCTTTGAAAGGGTCTCTGCACCACAGTGCAACATTAAGGTACTTATGGTATCCTTCTACTTCAAATAGACAGGAAGATGTTCTTGTCCTTGGCCATCGGCCTTGCCGGGTTTTATAAGGAATTTCTGGCGATTCCCATGTTTGATGATCATCTCCACTATCTTTGTAACTACGTGCATTTTCTGGAAGTCCATCTTTTAACATTTCTTGTTTTGGTGCCGTTATTACTTTTGGTACCGTTGGGTCTTCTATTTGATCACTATTCTTTACTACCTTCTCTGTACACTTATCTCCATTATTTGTAGGTGGAGGTGGCCTCTCTGGTTTTTCAGAAGACACACCTCCAGTTTCTAACAGATTCTGAGTTTCACTAGTAGGCAAAACGGGCTTACTTTGTGGCCTAGGTGGCACAGGAGGCTTAGTACTGGATCCTTGTGATTGTTTACCTGATTGCTGTGACGCATCTGAAGCCTCAACAGTTTTGGATGTTGCCACTTTAGCTCCATCTTTTTGTTGTGTTTTTGATGTTGTCTGATAACTTCCTAAGTGGAGTTTTCGATTCAGAATTGGAGATATAGTTCCAAGTGGTTTCGCAGCAAGTATTACTACTGAACGTTTGGGACTCAGAGTTGTTGGCAGATCTTCTTTTTGGTCAGGTGATTCACAAGCTAAGTCCTCAAATTCTGAATCAAAATCTCTGTTATCAACATCAGCTGATAAACTAGTTTGGTCATCTTCTGGCTGTGTCAAGAAAGCAGAGTCTTCCAATTGTCCAAATCCATCCTGCAGCGCTGAACCATGCTGATTATACCCAACAGGCCTTTCATAGAAGACTAAAACTCTGTCGCCGGCCTGTCTGATAAGCTTCAACACTTGGACAGTTGATGTGATTTTAACACCTATTAAAACAAAGACAAAAAGTGTTAAATTTGGAAATGGCCAAAACCAGTCAACAAATACATTTAGAACTTTAATAGTGATAATAATAGTGTTGCTCACTAACAGAGCAAGTCAATTATGACAGAAGAGCTGAACTGAAATGTAACAGTTGGATCCTTTCTATTTTATTCATAGATTACTTCAGGAGCTGACAAATGACACTAACATACAGAGTCCTGTTTGCTCTTTTGTTATTGCTGCAATCTGAAAGAGCAAACTTGATTTTATACACTAAAGTTTTTAACTTTTGCTATTAGCCTTATTGTAAGCTTGGACTTTTCAGATGCAGGCATTTAACAAAGGATGACAATTGTATGTGGCCACAAATACACACATGCTCATTTTTATTACGAGTGCCAGGCATAACTGTAATTGTTGAGAAAGGCAGTCTAGTCACACTGCATGCAGAAGTGTCCTTCCGGTTTGCAAGACGACGCTTATTTTGAAAGCTGACTTATTACTCACTGCCAATTGCCAGCAGCCTGTCTCCCCTCTGTAGATCAGCAGCCGCAGCAGGTGAGTTTGGAGTCACCGTTTCAATAACAACATGCCCTGCATCTTCTTCCTTGGACTGCACAAGGCGGAGCGTGAGCCCAACACTTTGTAGATTCCCTTTCACTAGTTCTGCCTAGAGAGAAAGAAGTTAAAAGTTAGGAGTATCCCGATTAAGCTGACTGCAAGGATTCACAGTTACTATTGACTGATCTTGTTTGAACTCCAATTATACAAGTGATATTATGAAAAAAAGTTACACTAGGACATCCATTGACCTCACTAAGCAGATTATCACATGATGGATTCGGTATCTGCCAATCCAGTCTACACCTTGGGAGAAGGATGGAACCAAAGGTCATCAGATCTGAAGAGGCAAATTTGTCATAACTAGAAAGTGGTGCAAGGAATTGTCAGCAAAATATACATACATGCATAAATGTGTGTACATCTGTTCAATAGTTTAATTACAAATAATGACAGTACTGAGCTAACCGGTGCAAATACAAATCAGCAGGAATGGCAGTACATGGCTCATCTTCACCAAAAGCCCCAGTCCTAACAAAGCTACAACAAAACACAACCTCATCATCCATTTTATCGGGAAGAAGTTTTATTATAAGGAACACTGTACCATCAATCTCAGCATCAGTAAATTTTCAGTATCTCAGTAAGTTTTTCATTTATGTTATAAAACTTGTTAGCACAAGTAGCCCTTCAGTCATCTATACAAAAGGTGCTTGGAGTGAGAAAACTATTATGTACTTACACGTTGCGTAACTATATTTAGAACAAATCTAAATTAAAAACAGCCTAAGAAGTTTCTTCAAAAACTCAGAACACTTCACTCATATTTATCTTGCAACATAAACACAAGATAAAGTTTAACTCTAATCTCAAATATTTTCTTCATAAAAAAGCACTGAGGTACAATCTCTGTAGCAGAGTTTCACCCCACACTTATACCCAGATCTCTTACAAATTTGCAAGTCCCTATTGAAGAATATATCTAGGTAGCGACCAATTGTTTACACATCTTGGTGTCCACGATCTTTGGCAACTTTTTTCTTAAAGATTGTCAATGAATTTAAAAATATACTTTTCTTTTTCCTAAAGGACATTACTTCTGGACTGTTTCAAATGACTGCCTACCATCATTCCACCAAAGTATATTCTGTCTGTTTGAAAGGGAAACTCATAGTCTATGTTTCAGTTCCAAGGACAGAAATTTAATTTCCTCTTTTGATTCCCAAGAACAGAGAGACAGACACTGTTTGTAGAAAACCTCTGTAGGAAATTTTCTATTTGGTTTCAATTTATTGAGTTTAGGTAGACAGTCTTCTCCCCCATCCTGCATTTACTTTGTTGTTAGACAATTGTCTATGTTTGAACTGTCTGGACTGGATCCTCCTCTTTTGAGGATGTCTTCGTTTGCTTAGTTTTGTACAATGGCTTTCCACAGATGAAGCAGATAACTTCAGTACATGACTCTCTCCTTGGCTGCATGGCTGTCACTCCTTTCTTAGTAACACCACATCTCGGTTTTTGTTAATTGTCGTTCAGTTCTTTAGATAAAAATGCTATACTAATTAACGGTTTGCTTAAGAACAAGATTGAGTTTGAAGAAGCAGACTTGCATGAACTTTTTAAGCTTTGCCATTAACTTTCTGCGTTTCCCACAGTGACTTAATATTTTCTCTCAAAATTTAACGTCTACTGTGAATACTCAGTAATGTATGCAAGAATAACAAGATCAAATATAAGCTTAATTGCACTTCCAAGATTCAAGGCTCTGCTATAATGCAAACAAGTAAATAGTTGTGTACAGAAACAACTGTGGTGTGTTCTGGGGTTTTCTTTTGTTTGTTTTAATTAAGGCCATTCCCATTTAAACCAAAGAAACTCTGATACATAATTAAATTTTAAAAAGATTAAATAATAAACTCTGAAGTGTTAAGAAACAAAGGAGAAATATTAGAAATGCCTGTGGAATAAAAGAGGAACTTGTTTTAAAAGCAAATGAATTACTCTTCTGCTTCAGTCCTTTAGTTATATATAATATGGCTTTAAGTTAGCAATTCACAAATGTTGCATGTGCTGTATGGAAACAACATGAACAATTACTACAATTTCAAACAACACTAGTTGTATATTTTAACTGTCAAAAACACAAGTGACATGAATTTGCTGTGGCAGCATACAAATCTGCAACAAGAACTCCTTCTATAAATCACTCCCCTATGCTATATGGCTCTAGCATATTATCAAACAGTAAGACGACCATTATTTCTGGGATTTGCCACAGTCTAAGTACTCCAATCTCAATTTTCCTATAATGGTTCCTTTGAAAGTCTTGCCCTAAATGATTAAGGTTGGCAAAAGATTTCCAAATCCTTGTGTTTGACTAGATAATGAAACTATCCTAATGACGATCAGAAAGTAAACTCCCACTTAAGGAACACGAATATTACAAAGGACTGAAAAGCAAACTATAACATTTTTTTTTTTTCCCTTAATTTTTGTTAGTCCACTGAAGCATAAAGCCCTTTAGTGAAGGAAGTTCAGGAAAGAAATGGATCCTTGGACACAGTGGTGGAGAGAAAAAAAAACCCCAACCAACACCACCACAAAACAGGACGATTTTCCTCTTAACACTAAGTTATTCTGGTCATTTAACTACACCCTTTTAGGGATACATCTGTTTTGATGATACATAGTTTCTTCTGAGATCTTATATAAGTTCTGGATCTTAATGCCCAGAACTGGAGTTAATTAGTAAGACAAGACATTTTAAAGGCATGGCTCATACAAGATGTATAGTCTCAGTTTTGCATCTGCAGAAGAAACATTGCTGTAAATTTGCGATATGAGGTAAAGACCGATTGCACAAGAGTTAAGTAGTTCAAAAAAATATCCAACTACTGAAGGAAGTTGGTCATCATAACATTTTTACAGGAGTTACCTCACGCAGGTCTACTTTTCTTTACAGTTGGCTATTTTCTTATCCATTCAAAGACTGGCACAAAAGTGACAAAGTTTCTAAAGACCCCTTCTTCAGAAAGAAACAAGCTTTATTTGAAAACAGGAGCTGGTATTGTAACATCTAGCATTTTGAATAAAGGCAGCAATGACCTCTAACCACTGTTAGTACTTGCAATCATGGCAAAGAGTGTGATGAGCAAGATACGGGAAAAGGGTGTAATTAGACAATAAAAAGGAAAAAAAAGAGTTACCAAAAGCTCTTTCTTACAGAGTTTGTCAGTACAGACCCTCATCCTCTTGAGCTTGCTTTGAATCCAAGGGCTTCTTTAAGCAGATCTCAATAGTGGATGACTTAACAGCAAAAATATTCTCTATTGTAGAGGACTAGAAACCTCTGAGGTGATTCCCAGCACTTCACCCTTCCCTCCTCCCCCAGGGCGAGACCACATAAAAGAAACGAGGGACAGCTGGGACCAAAGACATCTAGGTATCTCTGAACATTTGGCTCCCATGCAGGGACAGCGACCACAGATTACTGTGTGTATGACTCACTGATGGCAAGGAGACTTCCAATATTCTAGCAGTATCTGATGGAAAGCTGTTTTTGGAAGGAGAGAGCCTTTGAACATAACAAGCAAAGTTCATCTCAACTTTTTATTAACTCTGGCACAGTCACAAGCTTTCTCACGAAGTAAACTGATTTTATTTATCAACCCAAACCAGATGAATAGTTTCCTTGAGTTTTCTTTCTGGCAACTCCAGGTTTCACCAAGTAATACCACAATATCTCAGGCTAGCTGCAGTGCAGGTGAACACTGTTTCAAGCTCTCAAAACACCCCCCACCCCAGTAAGTACACTCACAAAACCACGCATCTTCACATGTCCAGCACAGCTACTCTATGCCTTTCTGCCTCTCCCTCAAATTAAAACTTGATAATAAACGTGAAGAGCCAAAGATCTACTGGAACATGAAACATCAGAAAGACAAAAATCAGCTAATTGACATAGAGGTTAGAAGAAAATTGCTGATAATGAAAGGACATTTATTATCAAGGAAGCTTGCTGCAAGGGAGAAAAATTAACAGCTGTGCCTAGAAGAAAGAACTTTTAAGCAACTAGCTATACCTTATTCAGGCAAGCTTATTTTAATTTGATCTAATTAATAGCTGATTTACTAGTTCCTGCAAACCTTAGTAGTTACTTAAATAAGGAGCAAGACAAACCAGATAATACTACACACTTGTCAGTTAAAGCTATACATTGAGTAATTTATATTGAAAGGGAGCTAAACTGTCATAGAACTTGGAAAATGTACTTTTTTCAAAAAGGTAAGCAACCCCCAGACTACTTATGAAATACTTGTTGAGATTAATACGCAACAGAACAGGAATGAACATCGTGGAAAAAAATGAAAAGAAGTAATTTCCTTAGTGATTTATTATTCAAGGAAAAAACCCAAGAGGAGGACACAAGATGTTCATTCACTTTAAAATTAATAAAACATTTTGATGTGGGGCTGTGAATGCCTGACTTCTACAGAATAAAGTCTATAAGCATTGATTTCACAAGGCAGGCTTTAGTTCATTTATACGCATCAGTGTATAAGCCACTGCAGAGCATAACCCCACCACTACTTTCAGGTCAATATTGGAAGCATGCTCTGGAAATACAATGCAGCAGAAAATTATGTTGTGTCTCATAGCCTTTCCTTACCTCAGCCTTGTCATTCTGAAAGCCTAGCAGATGTTGGAGGTCAGTGAAAATCAATTTTTCTAACCTTTTTAACAAACAGACACTGAACTCCACAGCTACACAGCGATCATTCAGAAGTTTATAGCTTGCTAACAGCATTCAAATGCCCAAATATTTAGATGAGTATCAATACAGAATGCAGTTTTAATCTTCAAATGCTTCAATAAATTATCAGTCTGAAAGAATCTGCAAATGCAAAGGGATGATAAATAAACATCCCTCTTACAGGCAACAGACAAATGTGATGCCATCTCATTTACTGTTTGCTTCTAAAACTGCACCTATGAAGTTAGGTTATTTTTGAATACAGAGGTAAGAATGTCATCAATACTGTAGTCTCAACACTACAATGAAGTTAACACTAGATATAGCACTTCCATTCAGAATTTCTAAGACAAGACACAATAGATAACGTCCATCAATAAATATGCAGATTACAGGATCTGGACAAGGATGTATGACAACATACATGCACACGAGTAGCACAACATCATTCAGCTAAACTTTAAAAACTTTTAGATGCATACAAAAATAAAAAGTCACAAAATGAAGCCACAGCATGATAATTGGAACATAAGACTTTTGCTTTTAAACCAAATTACTTATTTTCAGGAACTTAAAAAGGAAATTGTTTTTTGAAAGCTGAATTTTATTCTGTAACTAATATTCCATATTTGATTGACTATTTGTAAGCATTAACATAATAAAGCTTTATTAGAATTTAGTAAGCTTGTCGCATTCTTTTGAATAAATGCTAAGGAAAGCTTGATCAACCAAGCATATATAAGAAATCTTATTCCACTGACTTTACATCAACTAAAGAATAATATTTTTACAAATATTTCTTATTCCCTATCAGTGGTATGTAACATGCTGTATGTATCACAAATTGACATCATGCCAATGCTGTACTTTTGTTTTCTAACCAACCAGAGTTACTACAGTGGATCTTACATATTCTTGTAAGGTATGGTCTAATGTGTTTTGGGGAAAAAGAAAAAATAGCGTTTATGAACATGCTTGTAAAGTATTACGTTCTCCTAGACAACCCTACATGTGGAGAGAAAAGGAAGGAATATTTCATGTCAAAACCCCCCCCCCAAACATTAAAGTACAAAACTAAGAAGCAGTTCCTTCTATTCTGAGGACTCAGATATTTGTATTATTAAAAAAAGGGGGTTGGCATATATCTTTAAAATACGGACTTCAACATTATTACTTTTTTCAACCCTATTATTGAACGCAGTCATTATATATGACCTGCACAGTGAGGTGATTGCTACATTACTTATATGGGCTAGAGGAGACAGTGAAAGGAAACAGGTATCACCAATCTCACGATACACTCCTTCGTAACACTAGACTCAAAGGAAAAAAAGGAATTTTTTTTTTCTTTTTTTTAATATTCTGAGAGGATTTCCATTTATGCTTCAGAGAAGGAGTAGGTATTTTTCTTCTTTGTGACACAGCCCTGAAGCCCAGAACTTCAGGGCCAGAGTAAGCGCAAACCTTTTCCAACCTATTTCCCAGCCTTCCCATTCGTATGGCAGGATAACCCCTGAAGTGTTCTGGGGAAACTGTCAAGAAAACAATCTTGTATAGGAAGTGTCTGATGTAGACCTTGACCAAGGAATCCGTGACGACAGAAACCCTTTAATTTCCCATTTTCTACCATAGAGAAAACTCCCAACAACAGAAAGAGCAGAACTTTTTCTGAGCAGTTAAGAGCTAGCCTTGCTCTTGGGATGCTTAAGTAGTCCAGTAGTCCATAAAATATGTACTGATTATTGATTATAAACCGTGTTCACTATTATGTCTTACATGTATGTAGGTGTATTGATACATAAGTATACTCACACAGTTGCACAGTAATCCATTTAAAATACGGTTCAAAAACTTGTTAACTAGGCTGGGATTCCCAAGAGACTCCCCGGTTAGTACACATTCAAATATACTGCAAAATCAGATACAGACCCAAAAAGAAGAAACCCAGGAACTGGCTACCTAAAATTCTACACGTGCCTCTGTCTCTTTAATCTTTCTATTTCTTTTAGCAGGCTCAGAACATATGAAAACATCCTCACAGAAATAATCAGATTTTTAAAAGAATCAAAATAAAAAGTTACAGTAGTATGTTACAAACAATGAGAAGAAAGGGAGCTCTCTAGAATCAAATTAATTCTACACAGAAAATTGACTCTCTTTAATATTTATTTTCTTCTGCCCTAGAAACAGACATTTATTACAAACAACAAGAAAAATGGTCAAGGTAATTGAATGTAAAAGACTACACACTGGCTACTTAAAACACCTACTTCACAGCTAAAAGCCATACTGTATGCTAAGAAACCAACACGTACTAGGAAACACATATACAGAGCTGGAAATTAGTTTACTGATTTGCAGGTTATTTTTTTCCAAAAAGTTCATACAACACGTTTCCCAGGATTGCTTGAATAAAAGTCTGATGTGTATTGTTTCCCAAAATTGCAGCTAAATCTTAAAATCTGAAGTTGTTACTGTTCCAAAACCTGTATCAAGACTTCTACGACAATAATTAACATACTCTTTCCAGCTATGTGATGCTTCCTCCACACCAAAGAAACATACACCTTTAATGCCAGATGTGGTTAAAGATTTTCAGGTAGTTTTCCTCATTCCCAGGTTTACATTAATTCAATTAAATTTCAAACACGGTGCTTTGATCTTCCCCATTTTTTTTTTTTTATTACTTTTAAGTATCTTGCCAAAACATATTAGACAAATATGTTGAACAAACACGTATTTGTACTAGACATATTAGAATAGGGGGTAGGGTGGGGTTTTTATGTTGCCTTTTCAAAATAGCCTAATTCATAAATAGGTTTAAACATTTTAAAATATATCTATCTGAATAAAACTTTCAGTAAGAAATTTAGAAGGGAATATAGCTGTTCCTTATGACAAAAATTCATTTGTCAAACAGCAATCATGAAGGTCCAGATTATTGCTCTTGCACAATTCATGTTATAGTACAAAACTGGGCAACTGCCAAAAAGATAATCCTTTTGTTCATTTTGCTTAGAAGAAGTTTGATAAAACCATTAAAAACTTAACATGCAAACACAAAATAAGTTTGGAAAAGCTAATAATGGCAGAATGAGCTTTCACCATAAGTAGATACCCCTACTAAAAATAAAACTTCATGGCAAACAGAACTGAGTTACAGCAAATATAAAAACATGAAAGTTTTATCAGAAATCTGTCTCCACATGGACATTATGGAATTTATTTAGATGCATAACTACATTTTCTTAATCCATCCTATACCACCTAGTTTGACACTTAAACCATCCCTTGCCTCTACCCAGTGTTCACTGTACTGTTTGCGGTGGGTTTCTGGACCAGGCTTCTCCTTCAAATTTTAGACTATTTTAATTACTTGCTTTGTGCTTTACCTGGTGTTCTGCTTTCCTCCACTGAAGCTCTACTCTGCTCTGAAAACCCACGACTCGAGAGGTTTTTCTGTACTCACATAGCTGTCCTTGGCAGCTGTTCACTTGTCTAAATCAGTCATCCACTAAAAAAGTCAACCTTTTACATTGATCACCTTTCACACCAAAAAACTCGGAACAATGCATTCTCTATTGAAAACAGTTTTCATCAGTAAAACAAAGGAATCGTCCCACGCTCAAAATCATCTTGAGAATGAATGTTCACACATTTTTTTCTGGTACAAATATTTGCAGTATCAGAAAATACATTCTTCAGCTTATTTAGTTTTATTGAATACTGTCAGTATTACTGCATTTTTATCTATATATATTTGTGTTCTGTACCACAGCAGCTGAAGATGCTTGCAGATTGGAGTATACATCACCAACTGAAACACCAATTACTAACTGGCAAATCGGGTACCGACGGCACTGGCAATGATTCATACCATACCTAGCTTTATGGGACTGGCTACACCTTTGTACCTTTTTGGGTGTCACTGAACAGATACCAAATTCATTAGCTTGTGGACTCTTCACGTTTCCTTGAAAGAAATTTTATACTATTACCCACTTCTAACGCAATGGATTGACTCAGGCGTTCATCCACCATCACGAGTATCTCCGCAAGTTTACTAAGAGTGCCACGGACTTCTCAATGGGAGCTCCGACCACCGATTAATGCAGAGGAATTACATAGCCATTTCAAAAGGTAAACTTTAAGGTCAAAAGCTAGAAAATAAAGCATTCAGAGAGAAGCTAAGAAAAACACTGGAGTCCTAATAGCCCTGGACCTTTTGAAAGACCTTTTTTAAGTTGTGAAAAACTCAGCTCCAGAAAAATATTACTGTTTTTTTAAATTGCAGTTACTATTCTCCCACTCAGCAGGTGATGCACATGACCTACACACCACTTTCCCATTTCTTCTCCCCTTCGCTAAGAGCAATAAAAACCAAAACCAACCACTCACCCCACCCCCACCAAACACACACAAGAAACACCTTTACCTTCAAAAGACTTGTTACATTTACTGGCATCTGGAAATGGCCAGTAAGTAATCAGTTCTTACGCTCTCCTGTGACTAAAACATTGAAATGTATACGCTGACTTTAAGGGTGTTAGCCTGGATTCTGATGTCAAAGCAGTCAGCACAAGATGAATTAGCCCATTCTCAGTTTGGTGTTGAGACCGCACTAAATCTTCGTACAGATAAGTTGGTACTGATGAGTTATGTCAGCTATATCAATATTATAGTGCTGTACTGCAGTGCGGACCTACCTTCAGTTGCTTTGAGAGTGTCAATTTTTACTGTTCTCCACTGTTTTTAATATCTTCTTGTCCATTTCAAGTATCTTTAAGCATAACAGAATTTTATCCAAGCTATACTGGAAGCAGTTTTTAAAGGACAGAATTTCCCATGAAGAGATGTCACATTTCAGCCACCCCAATTAATAAAATAAAAATGTAAATAAAAAAAAGAAGAAAAATTAAGTGTGGTACGCACTTTCCATTTAAACAATCAAATGGCATTATTAATGCCATTTCTTAGCAAGGTCTGGAATAGCCACCAGCTTTGCTTTTTGTGACAAAATGACAATAAAACAGTGAGAAAAATGGAAGTGGGATGTTAAAACTTTTGCTGTTAATTTTTCCAGCTATGTGAATTGTAGTCTGTGCATGGGGAGACACAACTATCTCCGATGAAGTTTGCAGTTTTCATGGTTTGGTTTTTTGTTGTTTTTTGGGTGTTTTGTTTTACTTTTAGGAAGAAGCTTATTTATGGATAAATTTCCTGAGATTTTTTTACTAGTCATCTTATATAGCAAGCTAATGGGCCTCACTGATTTCTGTTCTACATGATATAGTATAAAAAAATACAAGTTACGAAATATGATAGTAATTTCATTCTGAAATAAGTTACATATTGGACCAAGATCATATTTAAAGTAATAATTCATTGAGGTCATTCAATACTGCAAATATTACGCACATGTCTAACTTTGACATCCTGTACTATCTGTCTGAAATCAATGTGACAATTCACAGTAGTAAAGTTAAACATCTGCATGTCTGTCCGATGAGCACTAAAAACATTTGACATCAGCAAAATCCAGAATAGGCTAGTTACTGAACAAAATAAGGAGCTGCATCTTATTTTCCTCAGTACTTCTGACGCATCACAGATACTCTTTTACTAGACTGCTACTGAAAACTGCACTTTCCAATTGCACAGTGACACACGTTTTGTGACACGCAAAAAGTAAACTGCTTAGCAATTATCATGAATTGCTGCAACTTTCTTACTAAGCAGCAATTACATGAGCTGAACGGAGGAGTTAAAGACAAAAAAAGGCAGCAGAAAACCTGCATTTAACTTCAAAGTGTCAGAAAAGGCAGACCTTCAGTTTTACATGGAGCTCTTCTTTGGAGAGCAATTTAGTACAAACACCAAAGTAGCTCCTCTTTAAGTGCTCTTACTCACTGACATCCTTTTAGTCTTTATTAAAGCCAACTGTGATGATTTCCTTTGGCCCTGAAAAAATTGAAAAGATTGATTTTTTTTTTTTCCTCCCCCAAATTTTATATCACCATTTATGTCTTTGACAGAAAAAAGGCTTCCTCTAATATTGCTTAAGCATGACTCAGTCATCATATAAATATTTCGCAAAAAACTCAGGTAGTCTAAGAGTAAATACTGAAATAAGGTTACTGAAACTGGGTATTAAAAAGAACAGAGAAAGTTCATTAATAATACCACGTGTGATACCAAAACAATAAAAAGTTTACCTAGTTAATGGTTTTCTTTGTAAAAATTTGTTATGAATCGCTGCAATGCAAATTACAGGTAAAGGAGATTAATAAGTACATAAGAGTTTATGCACTGTGAATATATGCACATGACAGAGGGGTCAACCAGGGTTTTGTTCATCTCTGATGGAAGCCCAAAAAAAAAGAAATACATTCAAGTGTATACATTAATAGCAAACCCTCTAAAGCAGCTAGTGATTACTTATGTTTATCTTGGAAGTAATTAATAGTGATAAAGCAATTACTATTAATCTTCATGTAATAAATTCAAAATATTAAGACTATCAGGTAAAAGTTCTTTATAATGGAAATAATATTCATGGTTATGCGTTTTTCTTCTCCAGACAAACTGCTTGACAATTCTAGCCATCACACCCAGCAGCATTAACCACCTGATTACTGACATGGATATTGCCATCAAAACTAAAAATATAAAAGTTATTATCCACTGCAATTACGATACAATGCACCACAGATGCCAGTTTCCATGGAAATAAAATATACAATACTACTTTCTAATGCATACAAATCATAGCTCTTAGATCTCACTGATGGGTTTAAAAGTCACATTTGAAAAGACTTAAAAGTTACATTTCTGAAGGACAAGCGTTGATGGAAAGAACAAGTGCATTATTTATAGGTTGATTTTATTCTGGAGCAGAAATGTTTTCTCTAAAGCAACAGCAATGCAGTTACATCTGGAGCATGGTGCATCTTCTGAAATGAGCAGGAGCTTCATAAATACTCCTTGCCTGGGAATCTTCAGGGAAACGCCAGGGTTTGAGAGGGGAGCAGACTCGCTGCTCTGAGGCAGAGCCGGGGCGTACCAGCCGTCCCAGGAGAGGCCGAAGCACTGGTCTCCAGCTCTCCCCCAGCCCTGCAGCCTGGCTGACCCCCGGCACTACCCTCAACTCTAATAGGACTATCAGATTAAGCTTTGTACCAAACTTGAGGAAATCAGTCATTGACTTATTAAAGACGTGACACATTTAAACAGTTACTTACACAAGAGCGCGCAAAAAATACGTAAAAGACTATACTCTTACAAACAACCCATTACAATTTCAGGTAATATCAATTACACTCTTATCAATAACATTCTCTAAACAGGGACCTCACATGTACCTAGGGCCAACGTAATTATACAGTTTGAAATACCACAGGACTTAAGTGAACACAGTTTGTTATTTCTGCACTGCACAAACATACTATCTTCTTGACAACTGTTAACATTTCTCATCAATATTAATGGCTAGATGGCTATTAAAGGAAACTACAAGCCTGAATAATATCCTGCATGAGCCGATCATTTTTCAGAGTCCTACATTCCCACAGAACTAGCTAAACCCAAAGTGCCTAAAGCAGATGTAGTAAAATGATTCGTCATTATAACAGCTCTTCAGAGATTAAATGGAAGATCCGTCTGTATCAAAATTAAGTTCCTGTTGCATACAGCCCCCCAACCCCACCCTTTGCCTGGTGAGACCAGGAGATCAGTTTTCTTCTGAAATTCTACACTGCCAAGACCAGAAAAGATGGGGATATGTATCTAGCTTATTCTGAATAACTTCCACCAGAAGGCCAAGGTTTCGTATACAATAATCTCTCTCTAGATAGAAAGGCAGCCAAACCAAACTTTGTTCAATTAAGTTCTGGACAAAACACTGCAGTATGAACACACAACTATACAACCAGTAAAGATTTTCAGGACCGTACATCTATTTCTAGTTATTTTGTTGAACACATCACATCAAATCACTTTGTTTATGGTTATAGGGCACAAGTCACTGCCAGGCAGCGAAACAGCAGCTCAATGTCACATCTAATTAGTAGCACCAAGACAACAGCACACCTAGAAGCCAGATCTTCATACTGTTACCGGTGGTCACTTATAAATATTGCCACAACTATTAAACTGAAAAAGATCTTTACACCAAAGAAGTCAAATAATGGCAATTCACTTTGCAAAAGAAATCAATACCTAGATACATTTGCTTTGCACTTGAAAAATATTCTAGACTTCCCCCCCCAGCCACACATAAAGATCCTAATATATCCAAAGAATGATTTAGAAACTGAACATTAGCTGTAAATTGGAACCAACATGCTATCTGACTTTGCAGCCTAGTTTCTACAAATGTTTCTGAATATTTCATAGAATCATAGGATAGTTTGGCTTGGAAGGGATCTGCAGCTTTCTCTCCATATAATCAATGGGATCATATAATTGACTAACAAAAACATGGGATTTTTTTCCCCTATAATTGGATATCTGAATGACAATAAAACAGAATTGGTGTAGCTACTTAGCTATAGAGCTGAATATCCTCCATTTTTAGGCTATGAAAAAGCTTTATTACAATGGATGTCCAAAAACCAAAACAAACAAAAACCACTTAGCTATGCCACGAAGATTTCCGTTAAACATTTGAGACTGGGATTGTGCATTATCATGAGGCTTAGTCATGATTCTGGCTGAAATCTCTCCCATAACTTACCTCCCTTATTATTTCTGGAGGTAGCAGAACATACGAGTTCTCCAGAAACCAGTTTGGGGTCTCCAGACCCCAAACCACTAACACTGAAACATGCAAAAGTGCTAAAACCCCCCCGACTCTTCCAGAAACAGCTTATTAGGAGTCAAAAAAAAAAAAAACCCCCACAACCCAAAAAATCCAAGAGAAGCAGGACGCTATCCATAATGGAAGTAAAAGTTCATTCATTTTGACACGGTTTTTTTGGTTTTGGTTGTTTTGTGGGTTTGTTTTTTTTGAAGTATCTTCTGGCTCAGGGAAGTAATACATACCAATTCCTCATCTCCCTATCTAAGGTAAGTGAAAGAATGAATAGGAAATTATGTCAAGCTTAAAAACTTCTTTTCCTTCAGCACTCACTGTAACTTCATATACTCTGGTTTTATGCTCTATTATTTTTAAAGTAACAACAGATCTTACTGATAGCTGGTGAAATATATAGGAAAAATACCCAGCAGATTTCATAATGCCACACATCTGTTTCCCTTTTCCCCCTTCTCTCCTCTGCCACCAGAAACAGGGCTTGCCTGGGACCGTGACCAGTCACCTCCCCCTAAGAATTTACAACTCACTCATTTAATTTAAAAATGAACAAAGAATTAGTCAGTAACAGAATGTCTGCAAAATAAATATATTTTTAAAAAATTCATACTGAACAAGGTGGGGTGGGAGGGAAGAAGACTGTCAAATGCTCATGTATGACAGAAGCTGTCCTTAAGTAGGTCTTACTTGTTTACTTAAAAGTTGTAAATATGTAGAAAGATATTTACCACCTTATAAATATTACAGGGACAGAACCTGCATCAGTTCTGAAACCATAAGTTATTTGTTTCTTTGATTTCTTGACTTAAGTATGAATAATTCAGTTTACTTAATTCGAATGAGCTTTATTAAATAAAAAAAATATTTAAAATTGCATCCAAGAAGTTGCTGAAAACATTCTGTGGGATATAATTTGAATACTTGATATCAGGCCATGGTACTATACTTTCCTGACCATCGCTGTAAGGCTGTTGGTGGAGCAGCCCAAAAAAAGTCACTGTTCATAAACAGCACATTCAATACTCAGTATTCAAAGTCTGAGGTTTCTCTTTTAAAATGATACTTTTTAAAATATTTGATTTGAAAAACCTACATGTTTAAGAGATTAGAGCTCTGTAGAAAAACCGAATGTGCAATGTGATGAAGGATGAAATACCTTACTGTAGAAAAAGTAAGAAAGATGAAATATCTTACAGGAAAGCTTCAGGATACAAAATTACAAATTTAATCATTAACTTGCTGCCAATTTGTTACACAGTCACTTAACTCCCACCATAGTTCATCAGAACAAGAGATGTGTTAACTCAAAAAAATTGTTTGCTTTTATAACCTCTGCAACACACTAAAAAGCCTAAGAAAATTCAGTCAGAGCTGGGGGGGGTAAAAAATACTGTGTATGTAGAGATAGGAAGGGAAAGGAAGGTGGAGATAGAAAAAGAACCATTAGATCTGGATTAGAGAACTGCAGTCTGCAAGTCCGTGGGTGCAACACCATGCCAAAACACTCCTAATTTTCCCCATTCCCATGATCTCTGATTATTAAAGCTTTATTAATTTACATCAACTACCAAGAAACCCATAGCTTAAATTGAGATTTTTCAACTACCTGTGTCCAACATTACACTCAGGTACTGATCACCATGCATATATTACAATATATTCTACCAGCGAATAGTACGAAGAACTGTCTCTCTTGTGAGACTAAAAAATACCATTAGGGGAGCTATAAAAGCAAAGCGATCAGCAGATTGCTTTATTTTTTTACTTAGGAGTCTGTTAGCCTGTAATGTCAGAAGAAAATCATAATGAACAAACATGTGTGTTCATCATGCAAAGCTTGCCCTTCTTGATGAACTCTCATGGTTCACAGAAATAGCCTTTGACTTACGTACTTTAATACCATTTGAAGAAGAACACTGCAAGATAATTAAAATTAACACTGCTATATCATACAAATATCAAAAATGGACTGTAATTTAGATGTTTTCAATGGAAGCATCATTGATATTTTTTTTTCTTTGCCATTTTCATACATTACAAGCATACATGGCCAAGGTTAAAAACAACATGCAAGGATCATGACTTGTGCATGATGATGAAATCAAGTAATACATTGCTTATAATATTGAAAGAGCTATGTTTTTATGACATAGGGATGTGTTTGCTTCCATGGAGAATATATGGTTTTTTATAAGGGCCCTTCTCTGTGGTAGCTGAGAGTGCTGTGGTTCACAGGGATAAACCCAGCCCTGGTGGGAACCAGTGGCAAGATCCACTCCTGCCCAAAGGTGAGCAGAAAGGGACAGGGATGGTCCTGCAGTGGCACCCGCGGTGCTCCTGGGGCAGCAGGACCCTCTCGGCAGCCAGGCTGCCCTGTTGGGGTGGGTGACCCCGCTGTGGTGTGGCGCCCCAGAGCCAATTCACCCCTACAGAAAGCCAGAGATGTTTACAGGGGCTTGTTGCAGCTGTACGTTGCTGGGGGAACACAGCTAGCAAAGCTCTGAGGAGGACACTGGGCTAGCAGAGGAAAGGGACTAGAGCCAATCTGCACTGTCTCCTGGTTTAAGTCTCTGCCTGGCTAAATACTTACATTTTGTTCAAAGAGGAGTTCAAAACCACAGATTTTACAAATCACTGTGCTTTCTTCAAGAAAAGCATTACACAGATACTCATAGGGAGACATATCTAAATGCATATGAAAATGGGACTCTTTCAATGAGTAATAAGACACTTGGAAATGGAAATCAAACTTCTGCCTCCGGGCTTACGTGGTGCCACTGAGTTAACATAACTACCTTAATACAGTATGACCAAATATGATTTTCTGAAATTGTTAAATACCAAAAAATTGCAATACTAACAATAACCAATTAAAAATGAATCCTTACATTAGCTAAGACCTCTAGCTAACAGTCACGTTATACCAAGTATTCAAGATAAATGGCATCAATACTCAGAGAAGGGAACTAAAGGATATGTTAGGGGAAGGGGTGAAGCGATAGACAGATACTAAAAAAAAAACCCATGTACGTACATGCAGTGCAATCATTCAAGTTTTACACATCAGCCATACTCTCTCTCTGAGAGAAGGCATTGCTTTAAAGTGTTTCTGGCCAATGGATAGTCACTAGCTGTCTGCTCATTCAGCATTCTCAACTGCTATTCTTTTTTTAATAAATACCCAGAAACGTACAATACCAATAGATACATAAAAGGATGACTGTCATGCACTTCAAGTTCATGATCTACTTGCAAAACCTTCTGCATCTTAAGTAATGGTCGGTTAAACATTGCTTTCCTATATTTTGGATTTACGCTGTTGCCTCAACAGAAATTCCACCTTTTAAAAAAAGAATCAATTTATTCTATTATCAATATAATTTACACTTCTATATCTTGCATTTAGCAATACATAATGCTTGAAGCTTACCGAGTAATCTGCAGGACTGCTACACACCAGCCACCAAGAAGCACACAGCAAGGAAAAAAAGAATCTAGCTTGAAGATTTCCTTTCAGAAGTTGGTAAAGTTATTCCCCAATAAAACTTAAAAATAAAAAAATAAGAAAAAGTGCGAAGTTTCAATGTTGAAGATTTATTTTCTGTTTTGATATAAACAGAAGAAGAAGGAATTAGCTTGCACCCCTCCTGTGCTACAAGTGCTTTGCTGAAAAGGAGGCCCAGGACACAATCAGTCAAAACCTACATAGCATCTTTCCCTAAACTGTTCCTCCTGCAGCCACAGCAACATTCCTTCCTTCTCTTCTACTGTAGCTTTAAAATATTTATTTCAGCATTTGAAGAGTTATACAGTGGGCTGGGGGTTTGGCAATACCAAAAAAGATCTCCTTGCTCCACTAAGTTATTTTTTCAACGTGCAGAAAAGAGCGTATTCTGTCCAGGACACATTTCCAATGCCTTTAAAGGTTTCTACTTCCAGCTGTCAAAACAAATCCAAGAAATGAAACTAATTGCTGTAAAAGTAAATTGTGTGTTGCTACCTAGAATCAAATTCTTTGCTTTCTGGTAAGTCTCATTTATTTTCATTCCAATTATTAGATATGAGAGAATATTGCTTTAATGACCTTTCATAAAATTACTTCCTCCTCGCAGCTATTTTTAAAGCTCGGGAATTAATTACAATTCTTGGTTACCTCAATCATATGCAACCAAGACTATGGTTCCTAATGCACTTCTAACACATCAGCTGGCAAGAATCTGAATGTCTTTGCTCACAACAGCAGCCAAAAGTTTGTTCCTAGTTATTACAAACATATTTTTAGAATATATGTTATTTCAGATTCTCTTCCAATAGCTAAAGCTTCACGAACTGTAATAAAAATAGAAATATTTCTCAAACCTGGCAAAAAAAAAAACACCCAAACCCAACAACAACTTTGTTTAAAGAAAGAATTCTTTGCTCAAATATTGTTTGCAAGGAATAAAAATCCATCGTAGATGTTCCCATGTTTTTGGCTAAACACCCATTGTAGCCAGACTGCAGAAGTTTAATAAATGAAACAAAAATATTACATATTTAGTACTTTCTCTCTCCAGCAACTCTGTAAGCTCAGGCAGAGCCTTGATGCAATTTTGTTAGAGTTTTTAGGCTAAAACTGCCTCCTGCCTGGACTGCCTGCAACACAAAGAAATTTTACTGTGCCTGAGTTAATCCCTACAGAAATACTTCTAGATCAATCTCAAGACTAAATCACTTTTTTATGAATTATTTTTATTTAACTAGTTGAAATAGGTTCGGATAGCTCTGCTGCCATCCCTCCCTGTGTAACATTACAGTCTGTCATGTACTATTTAGTGAGGGAAAAAAAATAAAATTTGAAGAAAAAGACTTTTTTAACAACTGGCAGTGCCTGGCTGCCAGGGCCCCTCTGAACAGGGTCCTGAGCAGCCTGAGCCAGCTTAGCCCTGACCTGGGTGGAGTTGGGACCAGATTACCTCCACAGCTCCCTTCCATTCTAAATTACTCTGAGTCTAGTCTAATAACCAAACAGCTATCTTGTCCAGATATCATTTAAATATTATTTGGAATTTTATATATGTATATATGAAGAAATGCTTGAAGTCGAGCCAGTTTGTCTGCTGAAGCCAGATGTTTAATGTTTCTGATAGAGCAACCACACATTTCCTGGGAGTTTCTAACCTATAGATAACACATATTAATCAGGTACTTTAAAGATTCCACACTAGCCAAATATTTACAGCTACTCTACTCCCATGACCTTACTCCTCCTATGACTTTGTTGGCAGTATTATTCTTGTCATACATCCTCTGCTCTCTGTTTATGCAGCTGAATTGATGGAGTTATTCATCATACACCTGGTCTGCTGCACCAAGCTAATAGTCATTATTTGCTCTTCCTTACTACTGTGCCTGCTTTCTCCTTTAATAATTAACAGATATTACATCTCTGAGTGCTGCTTAGAAAACTGGCTTGGTTAAGTAACAGACTTCCTAGCACCTAGGGTATTTTCTTTACTGGAAGCTTTCAAAGAAATTCTGGCTAACTGAACTCTTCCCTCCTCTCCCCCCCGACCGCCTTATTTTCCCTTGCTGCCATGGCTGCTTAACCAGCAAGGCTCTCGCCGTGGCCTTCCTAAGCTCCCATGCTGAACGCAGAGTGCAGTACTTCACTCCTGACACATCTTACCCCACCACCTAAGTGGAGACCCTTCTTCAGATCAAAACTGCGTGCCTACAATTCAGGCAAGTCTTAAAACAACAAAATCAATCTCACAATCAAGAAACTCTCTTCTACCTCTCCCTTATTTCCCTGGGCTTTAACATGACAGCACAACTAAGAAAACTCCGGAGCATGCTCAAAATTCTCATTTCATAAATACTCAGCACTTGACTTCCCCCCTCTAAAGTAAAGCAACAGTTCAAAGACATAAATAAATACCAAAGCAAGTGTAATAGTTTTGTTTTAGGTATCACAAGAAATCAGGTTACCTAGACCAAAGAATATATTCACTTGCACATCATCAGTACCTGTTTGTTTTCCATCTTGAGGTCTTTTATTGGATTTGAGTCATATATATTGGGCCTATTCTGTCTTGCTTAGTTTCCCCCCTCCAAAATACTTAATATACAAGAAGCTAGAGCCCTCCAAGTTTTTTTTCTTCTTTGCCCAACTGTGAAATGCTTTCTTTCCATAATTTCTGACCTTTTACTTAAGATGACTTCTGCATCAACCTCACCGCATAATCTAAATCCATCGACAAGCAAACCACCTCCCTGCCACCCCACAGGAGGTGAAGTTTGACCCAGGCTTCAACAGCCCCTCAGTTACTTCTTTACTATGCCTCCCCATGAACAGGAAAAAAAAATAATAAAAGTTCGATGACTTTTTACAGTTCGATCTCTGTGCCACGTGCAAGACAGCAACAAAATAAATTTGCTAGTTTTTTAGCTCTTTTGAGAGAGACACGAGTTAGGAGCAGCAAGGCAGCCAACACCAAAGATGGAATTTGCCATGTAACTGTTGCTCAAAGCATATGCCTACATTTGCTTTTCCATTCAGGTCAGGTGTGTGCTTTTGAGGCAGAACACCCCACGGTCTCCACCTAATGTGCTTTGATTTGCATTACCAAGGGCCCCTGGAACACACAAAGTATGTTCCCTCCAGAGGAAGCTACACCAGACAACGTGCTCCTACCAGCAAACCTGTGGTCAGTCCAGCAGGGCAGACTAGAAGCAGACCCCAGTAAAACCTCCACGATGCACACGGCGTGGAAGCCACGTCCTCAGCCCCCAGGGCCGCACCACTTACGGATGTAGAGACAGCCTCAGCACCCTACATAGTCTGTGATATGCACATCCATTTTCCAAACTCTTTATTTATATATACATGTCCATGGAGAGAACAACTCTGTCTACAGTCTATATGTAGGTCTCAGATCCAAAAATTATGAGTAAAAGCATGTTACACATGAGTACGTACAATATCCATTAACACCTTTGTCACTTGGTAGTTTTCATATCCCGTAAGAACAGGCTATACAGCTCTAGTAGACTTTGACTTCACATTTCACAGGAACACCATGCAACTGAACAGCAACTTATAATTTAAGCAAATTACTTGTTACAGACTTAGCTAGTTCACTGAAATCATATAGACTGTGTGCATTTTCATCTCCACTTATTACAAATATGCATCTGATTCGAGACCAGTGAAAATCACCGGTCTGAAAGAGGGAGAGATTACAGTAGAGACGGACCACGTTTGTTTGTGTTTTGAAGTTGCAAACACCATAATCCTGTGCTCACTTCACATGTAGTTCACATTGTTACGTAAAGTGATTGTATTTTTAGTTTACAAGCTGCTGTACAGCCTATTCTTACTATATTCCCACAGATGTGTGATTTAACTACCAAGGCACCTAAAAACAGATTTCTGCAATTGCTCTGATAAACACCATCTTTGTATCTCTTGACTCCTGTATGTCATCAGAGCTGTAAACACTGGTGAACTTCAGATAAGCCGAGCCCAATTTCTCAGGGGTCATTTACTGTATTTACAAGTATCTACGTATTTTAAATGCATGGCCAATTTGTCAGCCATGAGATTTCCATTTAAACTTAAGAAGAACAACTGATGTTTTTTGTTTTATATATTTATACACACACACAAATCCATACAGATTAAGTGCATGTATTTTTATATGTGCACAACTTATACATACATCTATAAAGTGTATATATATATATTTATATATTTAAATGTGAAAGACTTTATGGCTGTTTTTACAGTTAAAAAAAAAAAATCCTTTCTGCATATCTGGCCTCGGATTTCCAAGGGCTTTTGTTTTGTTTTCTTCCATCAGCTAGGGAAGATACATAGCTTCAGTTAGCATCAAAGGGATCTAAGCGCGTGCAGACACGATACTTGTTCCAAACTAAGCACCTAAAAATGCAAACAGATGATATCAGTAATGATCTGAAGATACTGACTTTTGGTTAAAATATTTGTAAAGACATTCATAGTTCAAAGATTCTATTTATTTTACTACCACCTTAATGGAGGCAGCCTTTTAACAGACTGCATTAAGGGAAATGCTCCATCTTCTACCGATGATTCACTACTGATTACTTCCGATATGTAGGTGTCCTTTGCAGACCATCAGTCTGCTCTATCTAACCTTAATACACTGCAGTGACCTTTTAGTCATTTCATTTGTATGACGGGAATCAGCAATTCCATTTTTGATCCCCAAGGCTTTTCCAGGGCAGTTGCTACGGTGCTCAGCCATGTTACTTTTTCATTTCTATTTGCCATCATTACAGATCATTTGAAGAACGGGCACCGTACTTACATTACAAAATGCTTGTTTATACGGTTTTTTAATTACTGAAAGTATTTCTAAAACGCTTGGAAATCCTTAAGAAAAGGCAAGAAGAATCACTTATTCTGCATGAATAATTATCTTAACATGCACTTCTGCCCACAAAGCCAGACTTCACTCCTGCTGTTCTACAGACATAGAACAGCCACAGTAACTAGTGAAAGTGATAACGACAACACAGAAATACTCCAAACACCATTCGCATTCACTGTTGCCTCCAGGTGCTGAGCTCCACCCTGATAGACCTGTACGAGACTTGTAACACTAAGAGACAAACATCTAATTTCTGCTTCAGCGAGTGATTGAAGAGAAAGAAAGGAAGAAAAAAAATGAACAGTCATTTTGAGGTAATGTTCAGTTAAATAATTACAGCATTCTAGGAAGGTAAGACATGACACGTGTGACAACACTGAATTACCTCGAGTCCAAGAGTCTGAACTACTTAACTCATTTGACTTCATGCAAATAGCTGCATTACATAACAGTATACTCAGAATAAGGAATTCCTCCCACAAAATTAAAGGGTTTCTTTGCAGTCACTCAGTTTTTACGCCTGTATTTTGACACTTGAACCACAAAATTTAAGACCACTAGACATAAACTATTTGTGGTGTACAAAAATTAATTTCCATCCCACTGAAGGGAATCAAATATCTACATTAAAGAACAGTGAGTTCATTAGTTAAATCAGTAATACTAATAATTATTATCATACTATATATTATTAATTAAGGCTATTTCAAGAAATATCCATTCCAAATTTCTTCCTGGTATTTAACCTGATTACGCTTTTCTTTAAGCTAATCTAATTGTTAATTTAGCTGGTGTAAATATAAAAATGAGAATCAGAACCAAGCAGCTAAGATTTCTTCTACTAATGACAATGTTTATATACAAGCCATTTTGTGAAAAGCAAGAATAAGGAATCCAATGCAATTTGCCCTATAAATTCTCCTCTTCCTTCTACACACTGAGAGAAGAAATGCCATGACTCACACCAAACTGCATTTGTGCCAGGAATTACCAGCTTCCCACACTGCCTTAGCACCAGTTTGCCTTGGAGATGCCATTTTCATATCTTCCCATCTCCAGCTCCTTGTTTTCAGGAAAATCTTTATTTTTGAGACTTAAACCAAGTTCAACCACACTTGAAAGAACAATAAACTATCTAAAATATTACTGGGTACAAATTCACTTCCAAACAGACAGGCAGAGCAACTGTATAAATCAAGTGGAACCAAGAGAAAAACATTACTTTCATCACAGAATCATAGAATCACCTAGGTTGGAAGATACCTTTAAGATTGAGTCCAACCATAAACCTAACACTGCCAAAACCACCAGTAAACCATGTCCCGCAGCACCACATTTACCTGTCTTTTAAGTACCTCTAAGGATGGCGATTCCACTGTTTCCCTCGGCAGCCTGTAACTTATCACTAAATTGCAATGGACTGGTATGCGTATTTAATTAACATACACTTAACGTTCAAGAAGAGTTGAATATTAACTCTTGTAAAAAACTTATCAGAACAGAAGGGTAACTGATGAAATCCAGACAGAAGCACAGAGGCATAGGGCCATCAATCACAGAGAACCAGAGAGACACTCACACTTCTGATAATTAAAATAAAAAATAAAATCAATGCAAACAGCTGCACTTATGCAACCGTAAGCGTAAATCACACTAAGCGTATAGTACGTTGCAGGCCAAAGCTGATGTGTAAAAAGAATACCATCTTATGCCAGCTGCCCGCAAGGAGAGCAGCCCTTGCTGACCAGGAGCCCAGGATGGAGAGGAACAGAGGCCCTACAGGTATCAGCAGATAAGCAAAACACATGCTTGTCCAAACCATGATCCGGCCACACCTTTCACAGTGCATTCCTGCTGGCTGCCCACGCTATTCATGATCCTCTTCAGGCTCCCTAAAGACTTGCAGAGTAACTGGATACCCTTCCCCATTGACATACAGTGTGCATTCTGAGTGGGGAATTAGGAGGGGGAAAAAAGAAGGAAAGATGAATGCCACAAACTCTGATGAGCTCTCTGGGTGTCCATTAACTAAAAGCAAGCAGTTGTTTTGGATACTTTGATGCACCTATGGGCATTAAAAGTGAGCAACAACAATAGCCAAGCAAACTTCTGTTACAGAAGTGATCGATGACCTACCAACAAAAGGACATTTTCAGTTACACAGCAACCTGTAATAACCAACCTGTTTGGGATGCCTTCATTTCATACATCCCTCTAAAGCCTGTTCTTAGTGCTGAAGAACCTGCTTGCCTGGTGACAAACACCAGTTACTAAGTACCAATCCCTCTACCTCTCTGCTGTCTCTGTCTGCTCCCTACATTACGGTTTGTCACCTAAAACATCTCCGTTTCCAATGGCACAGTTCAGCAGCCAAACGTATACCATTATGTTTCACTCTGGCTCTTTCATTTTGCCAAAATGAGTTGCTAAAGAGTTGATATTACTCCTAGTCTAGTTATGCCCTTTTCAAACTGTCAAATGAAAAGTAGAAACTTTCCAGGAGGCCACTCTGCAACAGGTTTACTTTACTGCAAGAAATGGTCTGCCAAAGTTAGTTATCCACCAGTTTTAGTGATTTAGCAGGAGTTAAAGACTCTTGTCCAGTCTCCAAACTCAATCTGCTAGCTTAGGTTAAAAAAAAAAAAAAAAAACACCAACCAACATAATAACAAAACAAAATAACAACTAATAAACCACATAATTAATTTGGGTAAAATCCTGCTAAAAAATAAGTTAAGTCCTCTTAGACAGTCGTTTGCACACATGAACTCTGCTCCTTCTCTAGTACAGCCCACAGCAGCAATAAACAGTGTGAAGAACAAGGGTAGACAAAACTCAGTAGCAGCATTTGATATACTGCAGGAGAGCACGGGAAGGTGTCAGACAACCCATAAAGAGTAACCCCAAAATTAAATGCAAGATTTAACTGCAGGCTCTTGATAAACTTAAGTAAAAAGCTACTCAGTAGCTTTAATTCCTCAAACTTTGAAAACTGTGAACAAGGCAACCAAGTAAAGCAGTATTCAGAAGAGGAGTCTTCGCAGTAGTTATTACTACACTTCAAAGTCAATGAACAGGTAAATTGGTTATACTTGGAACCTAGGGCAATACCAGATTACTGAAGGCACTAATGGGTCAAAAGTTAAACATCAGCTGTTCTACAATAACTACAAGCACTTGCCTATCCCTTGACAATCTGCTGAAACTACAATGTCATTTTCTCTTCCTTAATTGCAAGATGAACTTCCAGATGATGAACTACTTGTGGGAGTAACTCACAGTCGAGTTACCACTGAGCAACTCGCAGCCAGAAATAAAACACCCCTACAACTTCGCCATGGGTAAAACCCTACATGCCTCACACAGATTTTAGAAGCTACCTGGTTTTAGGAGAGCATATGAGCACCAAGTGCCAGTACAGCAGCACACCAGTGCACCAGTGCTAGGACAAGAGGAAATGGGTTCAAGTTGCGCCAGGGGAGGTTTAGGCTGAACATTAGGAAGAATTTTTTCACTGAGAGAGTTATCAAACATTGGAACAGGCTGCCCAGAGAGGTGGTTGAGCCACCATCCCTAGAGGTGTTTAAAAGTCATGTAGATACAGTGCTTAGAGACATGGTTTAGTGGCAGACCTGGTAGAGTAGGGTCAATGGTTGGACTCGATCTTAAAGGTCTTTTCTAACCTAAATGATTCTATTATTCTATACCTCACTATTTCTTAACACATATTTTTACTCACAGCCACAGGTCCCTTTTCCAAGACACTTTCTATCCCTCCCTCAAGGCTTTCTCGCTTTGTGATGTTACAACCCAGAAAACACATTTTTGTTCAGTAATCCAACATTCGAACACAGGCTCTCTTCTTATTCGTTATTTTGGGAGACATAACCATTCACCAACACGAGGCAGCAGTTTTCGACACGCCCGACAGTTTACTTGGTCAGGTCCTGATTTGGTAGGGAAACATTGCATCACCACTAAAACCATTCACATAGGTAAAGTAGTTTCAATCCAATTATTATCTCCTTAATAGGAACAGATGCCGATCTCTCAAGCTGAAAAGAAAAAACCTAGTACATTAAGATGATGTTAACTTGTATAAAGGTGCTCTGAGAAAATATATTTAAAAACTAGAAGACCAAAGAGGAAAACAAACTACAAACCAATGAGAACGACAACAGCATATATTGCTAAAGGTGGTTATAAATATCTGTGGGTTTCCATTTTAAGTCTCTCAGTTTATGCCTTGGATATGAGACGCTTGGCCAGCCTGACAGCTGGTAAAAAATCTCCATATAATAATTCAATTTGAAGTCTATAATGTCTATTTTCTTCACGTGTTTCAGTCGAAAAGAACTGAGTCAGAATTTCCCAAATTGACAGAGAACGTTTCGTGCTAAACATGACACAGTAAAAGGCTTGAATTTAAAATTTAAAAAAAAGGAGAAAAAACCCCCACAGATTTTTTGAAAATGCAAATTAGACTTCTAGTTTTAAGAGTTTGGAATCCACATACACAAAATAACACCACCACCACATTCCAAACCAAGCGCCTACTTTTGGAACATACAACCTTCAGAAAACAAAATTCACAGAGGTGATTCACTAATGCAACAACATTTCAAAAGAGAGGAGAGGCCTGGACTTGCCCTACCGTCCCTCTTCCTCCGCTCCAGCCATGGGCAGGAGCCACCAACCTGAGCTGCTGGCTCTTCTGGCCGTACAACTTCGCAATAGGACATAAAACAGTTTAGAAAGTCATTCCAGAAATATACTGAATTACCCAGAAACCACTTCGTTTACTCTGGTCAATAAACCACTGTTATCTCTCTTACAATGGGCCATACTGTTTCTACAAACAAAGTTAGCTTTCATGCATCAACCATCTATTTATTTAGCAAGATCAGCTATCACTGTAAATCAATTTCTTTGCAAATGAGAAACACAGCAGCTGTAAAACCTACTTAAAACTCTTTCCTGCATCCAATATTTGGACATGTAGCAGAACATATGACAAAAATACAAAAAAAAAAAATCAGCACCACATCTAGTGACGCACTAAAACAACATGCCTGTCTTAGATTTTACAAGCATTTTTAAGGAAAAGAGATTATGCAGTGTTTCCATAATAACATTTTTCTATTTAAAACAGAAAAGTTATAGTTAAAAAGCATGACAAGAAAAGCTTACAATTGCTATTCGAACTGGGTACTATCAGGAGGATATGGAAAGGAGGCCACTAAAAGGTAACTCAAAGAATCTGTACTACAGGTTGGTTATTACAGGAGTAACCTTCATCGAAAAAACCACACAGCAGAAGTGAATGTTATCAGCTCTATAAAAAGCATTAAAAGAACAGAACTAATCCCTGATCAAGCTTGAAATTTCATGTAATTTTTGTCCTAGAACAGTCATACAGAGCAGTCTTACAAAGGTGAATTCACCCAACGCAGCCATCTGAAAGTCTTGCACCTCTTTCATGACTCTGATGAACCAGGAGGTCAGTACTACTCTTTCAGAGAGTGCAACACCCTGCAAAACAGCAACTTGGAAGACCCCAACTGAACAGACAGTATCACCAACAACAGCTGCAATACTACTCAGTTACAAAATCTAAGAGATTTAGACAGGAATTAAGTGGTTTCAAAACAGACTTATTTCATTATATAAGTCAGGTATCTGGCTGCAGAACAACTTTTTCTGAATTTGAGGACCATGGATGAGTTCTGTTGGCAGGTCTTAAACTAAAGAGTTGGGGATGGGGAAGCACAAGCGCACACGTAGAGCATTAAGGCCTGCTTATTACAGATTTTGGTCACTGAAGTTATTTTATTTGTTAACCTTTCCATCTGGTATTTTAAGTTTGAAACTCAGCAAATCAGACAGATTCAATCTCTGCAGAACTCCAGGGGAAGCTCAGAAGGATCATGACTTCAAGCTCCAACATTAGGAGAAAGAAGGTGCATGTAAGGAAAGTTACAGATTTGGATACACACGATGCATTTAGTGCTGTCTGCTGCCAAACGCAGCCAAGCGTGGTGAGCGCTGCTTCCTACCTGGAAGGGCATGCGTGCCCAAGGATGCAGTACATGATAGCTTCCGAATGGTTTACAAGCAGGTAAGAAGTATGAGGTCAACCTGTGACTACAGCAGTGACAACTGGTTCTAAACAACTGCCTGACTATACATGCACTAAAGTAAATAGCTGTTAGTGGGGTTTTTTTAAACATTCATATTCAATTAAGAAGGGCAAGAAGGAGGACCCAGGGAACTACAGGCCAGTTAGTCTCACCTCTGTCCCTGGGAAGGTTATGGAGCGACTTGTTCTGGATGTCATCTCCAAACACGTTGAAGAACAGGAAGTTACTGGAAGTAGTGAACACGGATTTACCTTGCTTGACCAATCTGATAGCCTTCTATGATGTTATAACTGGTTGGCTGGATGAGGGGAGAGCAGATGTCATCTACCTTGACTTCAGCAAGGCATCTGACACTGTCTCCCATAACATCCTCATTAGGAAACTCAGAGGGTTGTGATTAATGGAGCAGTGTCAAGTTGGAGGCCTGTAACCAGTGGGTCCCCCAGGGGTCAATACTTGGTCCAATCTTGTTCAATATATTCATCAATGACCTGGATGAGGGGACAGAGTGTATCCTCAGCAAGTTTNTTATGAGGAAAGGCTGAGAGAGCTGGGACTCTTTAGCCTGGAGAAGAGAAGGCTGAGGGGAGACCTTATTACTGCTTCTAAGTATCTAAAGGGTGGGTTGGAGGAGGATGGAGGCAGACTCTTTTCAGTGGTTCCCAGTGACAGGACGAGGGGCAACGGACACAAGTTGGAACAGGGGAAGTTCCATTCAAACATAAGGAAAAACTTCTTCATGGTGAGGGTGACCGAGCACTGGAACAGGCTGCCCAGGGAGGTTGTGAAGTCCCCTTCTCTGGAGATTTTCAAGACCCGCCTGGATGCAGTCCTGAGTAAAGTGCTCTAGGCATTCCTGCGTCAGCAGGGGAGTTGGACTAGATGATCTCTAGAGGTCCCTTCCAACTCTGAAAATTCCGTGATTCCGTAATAGTCTCTGAGCAGTAAAGAACTACAGTGCATTTTCACAGAAGGTCTCATTAAACCACAGGAAAGCTTTCTGAAGCCCCAAGTCAAAAAACTTAAATGTTTAGGATGAGACCAAAAAAATCCCAATGGCCTTCAAGTTTATTTGAAAGACGGATTACAGAATATTATGTAAGGCACAAATCTCAGAACTATTCCCCATTGTATTTACAAATATCAAATTTTACAAGATCATGAATTTTCATAAAAAGTGACATTTTCAAAAAGCTTCTCTTGCTTTAATCCTCCTCCTTTCTTTTGATAGGATTAAATGCTGAAATGGCAGGCTGTTAAATAAGCACACTGAAATGCCAACTGTGAGGCATTTAACTCTGTGTATTTACAAATTAGTATTTCACAGTTGCTTCAAATTTTGACATTATAGTTTAGTATCTTCAGGCAACTCATTTCAGAAGGTGCTGGATTTGATTTACATTATTTCTCATTTTATATTCATATGTTACAGTACTGGAATACCTTTAAGTTTCCCTTAATCCCTGATAAAGGAAATTTAGTTTTATGAAAGGCTGAGAAATATTGCTTTGTTTTTACAAACAGGTACCAACCAGCCTGCCTACAGCAATTTCAAAGTTACCATTAAATTTACCTATAAAAGCCTGTATCCATCAAGACAACCTCAACAAAAGAAGCAAAGATCATGGCCTGCGTATGCACACACATACACAAATTCAGAGTGCAATATTGAAAAAAGGTGTCACTGGTCTTCCCCTTCAATTACTCCAGTGCTGACCACAATGTTCAGAATGAACTGGAGAAAGCATCAGGAAGAATTCCTAAAAAAAGTGGCGGGATGCTTATCTTAATTCTTTAATTCTTTCTATTATTAGGTTACTTCAGAGGATATGTGTATACTCCTGAGACAACTGCTGCAGAAGTAGTTGGATGTGGTGTTTTAGATGGAAATTTTTACTTTGCAGAGTATGAAATGCAGTTTCTGTTAGTATTTACAGAAGGGGGTTCCAAAACAAACAAACAAACAAAAACCAACAAAAAAACACAAACCACCCACCACCAACAAAACCAACACCACTTACTACCTTTAGGAATACAAACCTGTGGCTACTCCTGCAGTATCACCTCAGACAATGTATTACTTGAAACCAGAATTTAAAGGTGTTTTCTTAGATTATCTAACTTGATTATTTCAAGATCGATAACGACTGTCTTGTGCTCCTGAACTGCTATTAAAAAAACCAATACAGACTTACCAGAAAAGTTGCAGACGCATTGCTAACTGACATATCAGTGGACACAACCATTCACAATTACGACATAGTCTCCACTTAACGTCTACAAACATATATCTAATTATTTAGACATATCGAATTATTTAGCCATAGAACACCTGTCTAGTAATCCAATGCTGCTAATGCTGTCTAATTACTACATCCTATTCATACATAATTAAGTTTTACATAGCAACACAGTGACTAATGTTAATTAGTAGTACATGCTGCTGAAATTAAGATATTTAAGAATGTTTACATGTGTCACATGGGAATGTGCCAGCTCACCTCTGAGTCTTATTGGTGTTTCAGATTGATTTGATAAACAGCTCAGAAGCCTGAGACACCTTTGTATTATAACAGACACTTCAATAATGCTCCAGATATGTTCAATAACACAGCATCTTTTTTCAAAACTGATTTTGACACCTACTAATATTCCATAAATAATGGGATCAGATTAAAGTCTCGCCAAAATTCATCATGAAATATTAAACCTGTCTTATCTTTTATCACTACTACTAACATAATAAAAAGAATGAAAATGCCAGGAAGTATAGAAAGTTATAAGAATTTTCCTCAGGAGCACTGTAGAACATAGTCTGAACCAGAGGATGTATTGTCATGCCTATGTGAGACTCTTATAAATTAGAAGCTTTTAAACCAGAACAAATTTATCTATTTTTTACTTCAACTTAGTCTATCGATAATTTCTCCTCCGTAGTTTCTAAAGTTGTTATTCATTCCAACAACTTCATCTCAAGTAATTATTGCACACGTGGGCATTAAAAGAAGGATTTCATATTAGAAAGATATTAAGTATTGCCATCAGCTGCCTTGTGGTTAATATTGTATTAGAGCTAAAAATCATGATTAATGATACAAGTAAAGTTTCTGTTTGGAAAATATCACAATGTCTTTTCTTTATAGCTTCCTATTTAACTATTCAAACAGTTACCATTTCTCAGAAAAATAACTAAGCTCCAATGTTAAGTGTGTTAGCAACACTTCTTATTTTGTTGAGGGTCTTCGGCAATAACTCTTGGCACCCAGCAAGATCTCCTAATATTTTCTAACTTAACTTGCATATTTAACCTGATTTCCTAAGGAAGAGACTTCCATGATTTCACTACATCTGTTAAATACAAGTTGAGAAGCAAAAAGTAGTTCTGAAAGTAGCTCATTTTCAGTTTCCATGTTCTACCATATCAAGATTTTCAGAAGCAGGATCTTAAAATTAGGCTGCCTGTCTCCTGGCGAAAAGTTCAAGGTGATTGAGCACAGTGAATTCTTCATACTGACAGCAGAGCTAGAGAGGCAGCAACTCAGGTGAGGGAGTCTCTGCTCTCTGGCAGGCAGTGTTTGAATGATGCTTAATGAAGGACTGCAACACAGATGCATAGAAAACTCTTTTGTACATTGCAGGCCAGATTTCCCAAAGCTTAAGAAATTTTAAAAACCTGCCCTCCCATTTTAGATGCTGAAACAGAAGAGGAGTTCTTGAGAGTCTCACCCCGAGTACTTTTCTGTAGTTTTAAAAAAGAGCTATTCCACCTTCCATCAGTTTAGTCCTACTGCCATCTGCTGTCACAAACACACTGCTACCACATTTTTTCTTTCCTCTTCTGTTATTAGCGTGTAAAACAATATATTCCAATATTGCTACTCAAAATTATTTAAAGCACAAATTAATTTATCCAGAGAAGCGTAATTGTAAATAAGCATACTGCCACCTTCAGTGTTACAGCACCAACCCTGCAGATGCGTGCATGGTTTCACATACAGCTTATCCCAACGACGGGTCATTCAGATAAGTATTAGCAGGATTGGGTCCAGATCCTGAAATCGTTTTTTCAACACTGACAATATCACTTGTTTCTTGAAAATTTTGAAGTTGTTATTATTAGGAAAGAGTTAAGACTATGAACTGGCCAGACTGCTAAGGCTGAATTGCTCCTACCTTATCCTTATGTGATCATGCAAAGAGGCTTAAATCTTTTAGATTAAAACAAACCAGGAAAAGTTAAACAAAATTTAAAACTGCTGCATAAGACAGATTACAAAAAAGGTCTGAAAACAAACTACCCAAATCTACCTCCTACCTAGTGCTTCAACAAAGTCTAGCAACTTCCAGAGTTAAGCTAACTCAGTAATTCCTCTCAGGACCACTGGAACACTTTATGCCACCACCTCTGCTGCCATCCCACCCTTCTTTCTCCTTTCCACTGGCACTTGAGCTATCATGCAGCAAGCCAACTCAGGGAGCTGACATGGATGATATGCAACCACACAAACACCACTGACTGCGTTAGGAGCAGGTTGAGAGGGGGCCAAGACAGAGACAACTCTGGAGAACATAGTCCTGAACTGCCATCGGTTTCTATGATGTCTGGCTGCTGAACCACGCTCCAGCCAAGTTCTTCTCTGAAGCATCTTGGTCTGCACTGCAGCTGCAGGCTCCCCGCTTGTCCTTTCCCTGCCACACTCAGACAGCTAATTGCCACCCAGTGTTACCGGTTCCTATGACAGCATAGGTGAACCTCTACCCACCCTTCAAGCGTTTCACTTGACTTTTCACTATGTCTGTTCCTCAGCCATGCACTCTTTTTGGAAAAACATAATATACAGTAAGCTGAAAATGAGTATCATAGCATTTGTCACAAAGTTTTAAAAACAATGCAAAGTGGAGTTTAATTGCAGAAATTGAACAAGATGCTGAAATTCTGGATTCTTGCTGCTCCAGTGGGAAATGGTGGTGGTCTCCAAACACAACTGCAATTAGATATAATAAAAGCACAGGGCTTAAACTAGTTGCACTCAGACAGCAGAGGGTAAAATACAGGACATTGATTTTTGTTCCAGCAATTTCTTTGCATGAAACCAATTGTTAACAAAGTCTTTTTAAAGCTTCTGGTTGGGGGTTTTTTGGTTTGGTTTTGTTGTTGGCTTTTTTCCCCTCCCAATAAGCACATTACTGATTGCTCAGCATAAGTTCAATCCAATTTGATGACTACCACAATATCACTCTACTGTGAAACTGAAAGGCTCTTTCATACATTGCACCTCTTGTTTGAAGAAAAAAAAAAAAAGATAACTCTCATCCTCACACACACAAAAAAAAGAAAGGCAATTTGTAGGCTGTATGCTGCTAAACTCATGTTATCAAGTACGATAATGAGTAAAAGATTAGCTTACAATTCCAGCAATACTACTACTTTCTGTATTCACAGACACTTGTAAATGTATTTTTCTTTAGCAGAGAGGGTAGGATTCATATGCTCTAAAAAAGTTTTCACAAAATGCAGAGGGAAAAGGAGGAAGTCAGCTGCATGAGCTACGCTCTGATCACGCGTGTCTTCAGCACTCACATCAGAAGGGAAAATGCTACCGGCCAGTGAAAGACAGGTGAACCTTACTCACTGTTTTCTAAACACTGCCCCACCTAAACATAACAGGACTATAAAAATGTGTATTTTACACTATTTGTTTTAACGCAGATGGACAGTTGACAATCTACTCAAACCAGGTACATTTTCAAGCACAGTTGTGATAACTGAACATGATCTTATTTATACATGTTAATTTGCCAGTGAAATAGTTTGGATTAAAAAGTAAATAACTGGTCTGTTATGTTCTTGGGGTGGTTTTTTTAGCTCTATCACCCATTTGATTGTCCGAAAGATACATTCTTTCTATACAATGTATTAAGAGCACAAGACATACCACAATATGCAAAGATTATACCCTTTTTTTACCGTTTTAATAGAACTTCTTGATTTTTCTTCCCAAACATTACTGCTCAGCTCCATTGTACAATGAACATTTGTTTCTCTTTCATAGGATCCAAACATAAGTAACCTGAAAGAGAAAAGCCTAGAGTAAGAATTGTAATGCTATTATATATATCCCACCTACCATATTAAATTCACCATTCTTCATTTATACACTCTATTATTATCATCAATGTGTACACACAGAGAAGTCCACATAGAAAAGATTCCACAGGCACAGCTTTACACCAAAGGAAAGACACTGCCACCCTCTAGTGGAATAAATATCAAATATCACTCCAAATTTTTAGTTCGTGGTTTTTTTGTTTGGATTTTTTTTAAATTTGTTTTTTTCCCCACTGTTGTGTTTCTCTTTTCTTTTTTAAAATAAAGTGTTCAATCGGCAGATTAGTATTTTTCCACAAATGAATAACTTTTTTGTTTTTTTAAAAAGCAACAATAGCCACAAGAGTCTTCCACTCTAGTCCTAGGCTTCATAATATACTGCAGCTCTTCTTGGTTCAAGAAAATGTTACTGTAGGTTAAAAAAAGAATTAAAAAATTCAGTTTACTACTGCTTATGTTTCTATTTCACTAAACTAGGATCCTTTCATATCTGAAATATTTTGTAACTTTCATAACAAACAAAAGACTGGTTCTTTGTGCATGATACCCTAATTCCAGAAGGCTATAAAGTTTTTCAGGTAAGTATTAGTACTATAAAAGAAAAAAAAACCAACACAATAACCTTTAGGTTATAGAACAGCAATAAAGTTGTACACAGCTTATCTCACTGCCTTCCCAGCCTGAGCGCTATGATGACTCCAAGACACGAAGTGTTTGTCCTCTGATACAGAGGAACAGAAGCACACGGAGGCTGGGGTCACCAGCCGAGCCAAGAACTTCAAGCAAAATCTAATTGCTCTTTTCAAAGAGTAAGATGTAATTCTCCCCCAAACTTTCTACATACATTTCACATGGACAGTTCCTAAGCTTTGATACAAAGTATCTTATTTGTGATTGTGACATGTTACACAACTCTTTAGATGATATAGACAAAAGCTGTCAGAAAAACATGCCAATTGTCTCTGTTTATCTTGATGTTGTTAAATGATGTTTCCAGGTTAAATATTTATAATCAAAAAGTGCATAGCCTTCCAGATGTGGTGATATGCAGTAAACATACTTCAAAAATTAAGTGAAGCTATTGAAAACAACTTTCACCAACAATTAGAACTGGTAAAATCAAGCCAATTCCAAGGGAAAACAGCTGTCCGGCTATGACAGCTCTCTAGACTGCACTGCAGCACGGAGAGTTAAAAATACATATTTTTTTTACTATGTCTCTCTATGAAGAATTTGTTTAACTGTTTTTTAGTTGAGTACCTGAATGCATGGGGGAGATGACAGGGGAGGATCTCATTTGGGTTGGTACCCAGCACACCTGCTTTACCAAGTAGCAGTTGTTTCTGGTTCAGAGTTTGAGGCTCCATCCTGTAACCCCCATCTTCAGACGTAAAGTTTGCAGGCTCTAGTGAAACAGCCCTAACAGCAGCTGCCAACCTCATTTCCAGCTTGACCTTCTGCACTCATTTGTCTAGACACTATTGATTTGATTACTGTCAGCAGAAATCCAGCCCCAGAACCAACTGATTAGGTACCTTGTCCGGACAAGACTGAGTTTGTTCAAGGTGACTTGAACGGACAAACTCACACCTTCTTTGCTTATTTTTAAGCCATCCCCTGCAACCCTCTGTGGCTCTTCCGTTCTGCTTTTAGTAGTTGCTTTTGAATAACAGAGTTTTTCCTCTGTGTCTGCCACATTCTGTCTCTCATTGGTATCAGCCAGTTCATTAAAGCTTTTCCACAGCTGGTTATTGGTTGCACACATTTCAATCACTGAAGCAGTGAAGGGAGGTGTGAGCAATTATCCTCAAGGTAGACAGGGTGGTAGAAATTCTTCCCCTAGCTTTGCAAAGGGGAGGGAAGCATAGTGAGACAGAGAAGGGGGGGAAAAAGCAGACAATGAAGCTGATAGACCAAAGACACAGTTACTCAATGCAGTCAGAGAAATACAAAAAAGATAGACACACTCTGCAGGGAATTTTCCAGGAGTATTTACTGTCCCTCTAAAATACTAGCACGGCAAGCCATTTAGCTCTTTTGTATTGGTGGCAACTAAGATAGAAGAACAAGGACAGGAGGTAGCTCACAACAGGAAGAAAACATAATTTGCAGCCAGAACCTTAACTTAGAAATGACATGAAAAACAATTAACCATAATGAGATTTCACCTTAGATTAGGTTACCAACACCCAACTTGAAGAAACATACTGCAAGACAACAAAACTACACATTTGGACTTTAAAGAACAGCACTGGCCTGTGGACGCTTCACGCTGGAGTTTGGAATCCAATTTCAGAAAGACAGAAGGGAAATTAATTGCTACTACACTAAGGAAACTTGTTTGAATAATATCTCCACTAATATGCAAACAGAGGTACTGTATTCTATAACACAGCTGCAGACAGAGTGACATTAAGATTGTGTCACAACACACCCAAAAAAACTGGAGATTAAGGAGATACCTATACCCTACATTTGTAAATCGGTATGAAAGGGTATATGAAAGATACCCTAAACCAAGTTTTATAACCCCAGCTACAATTAAATCAATAAGGAAGTGTGATTAAATTACCACCTGAGTAATTAAAACGTGCATACAGAAAGTGAAATTGTATTCCTTCCCCAATTCTAAATTGGATGGTTCCCTGCAGCAAGTAAGCACGAGGTAGAAGAGATTCAACAGAGCAGCCATGGATATGAAAACAATTGTTTGTAGCTGTCCTGCTTTCCACTCTGAGTGCTAGGACGACTCCAACAGATGAAGTGTTTGTCCTCTGATACAGAGCAACAGAAGCACATGGAGGCCGGGGTCACCTCAACTCCCTCAACGGGCTTTTTATTTTTCCGGAAAGGAGGATGAATAACAAGGCTTTCAATTTTCCTGCTTTTTGTAGGATGATGCTGAAGTGCTTATCTGCAAATCTAACAAGAATCTAGTATGTGCAGGCAAAGTACACACCAACCTTTAGTAACGTGTTATCTGTTACCAGGTATGTAACAGGCTGAACTTATTTCCTTTACAATCCTTTCCTAATTTTTTTTATTTCAACTGTGGCCTCTCTATTTGCAAGTATTTTAGGAGCTGAAATAAGTAGAATGTTTCCCAAATTTTAAGAATGTCAAAATCAGATTTGATATTCACATACTTAAAAGGTGCCACTGCCGCACACTGATGTCCACCTGAAGACAAAAAGGAAAAGAACCCGTAAAACTCCAAATGTGACAAGTCAGTCTCATGTATACTCTGTGGTATTTTACTAAATAACTATCCTAGGAAAATTTCCTTGTTCACAAAGGTTATGTATTGAAACAAATGCTAATTTAGAAAGCCCACTTGGTGGCACAGTTTTGGAAGAGTATTCTCGCCTAATATAATCAGAGTTTATAGGCTTTAAGGCTTTCTTCACCGTGTATCTTTTAAAAAAATTAATATGGTGAGATTTAACAGCATGTTGCTTCATTTTTTCCCTTTTTCTTAAAAATTCAAGGCAATGACAGGTAACAGTATTTTTGCAACAACTGAGTTCTGTAGGGCACTGTACTCATACAAGAATACTCACATTTTCAACAGGTCAGACAAAAATTTCTAACACATACTCATTATTTACACCAAAGTTCCCATCCTTTCATTAATTTATTTTTTAAAATGTGCAAAGTTTATTTTTTCTTTCAATAGCATAACTGCAAGAAAATTAATATGGTCAAGCCTGCAATTAGAAAAGAACAAGTGCAAAAAGTGCAGCTATATGGTCGTGTGAAGAATACAATGAAATTAAGATATTTATAATGTAACAAAAGGTTTGCTAAATGTTTTATCACTATACTTTCCACACTGTATTTCAGACTTAAGCGGGAGAAGCAGAACAACTCTGTTACCAGACTAGATGGAATACAATGTCAGCAGTCAAGAATCCTACTCCAAATTCTGTACAGAAGCCAAAGAATAGCTACTGTACTGAGGGATAATATAAAAAGCTTCTAGGGCAATGAGCAAAACCGAAAAACATACAGAAATTAAAGTGCGCTTTCATTTCTGGAACAACAATGACCGCTGAGTAAAATTTTCAGGTCCCAAAGGCAGACATGAGTGAAAGAGCTCTGTATTTCAGCATGCAGTGCTGCACTACGAACGAACCATTGAGAATGGTCCCAGGCAATCTTCACACCAGCTCGCATGTAGTGGTGATGAAAAAGGGCAATTTTGTCATTGTTACTTTTGCATATTTCTTCCTTTACTACCAAATTCCTCTATGTGTCTTTCCGCATCTACCTCTTCAATAACCTTAGCTGCAAAGTAAGCAAGTATGTTTACTCACAGGGGGACTCTATGTTAGTTCAAAAAAAGGATGGGACACCTGGAAGATCTGCAGAATAGTAAGTGGGACCAAGAGTCAGACATCTAGACTGAGAGGTTTCTGTTGAGACATAATTTTCAAGTCTGCGTCCAGAAATTCCAAGCTGCATAAAACAGTCGGATTAAGTCAGACCTGACAAGCCAGCAACTGCATCCTCTCCCAGCCATCTGATAAGCATCTGTGACAGCTGAAAATACTGAGAGATGATGATGTCAGACTGAGCAATCTGGCTTCTAAAAGGTAATGGAAAGAAACACAACACTAGTGGTATCTTGGCGACGTTACAGTGTTTCAGATTCAGGAAAGACATAGTATTTAAAAAAGAATTAATTTCCAAACCAAAAACAACTGCACACATCTTAAGGTAGTTATTTTTGGCCCTCTTATAATAAAAATGAACACACTACTGGACTGAAATTGCAGACTACCTATAAAGAGAGATCATGAGTTCCCTTATTTCGTACAGGTAAAGAGAAAATGCTCCAAGAAACCAAGGATTGCAGAGAGTCATTTAGTATTCTTGGCTCATTCCCAGAAAATGTATCACAAAGCTAGACAGAAAGGTAAGCAGCAATTTTATTATAAAACAATAATCACTGTTGTGGCCCACACAATCCTTAGAAGCAGAAGAGTGTTTTCTGGAAATCCATAGCACTGATAAACCACATTAGTACAGCAAATCTAGTTCAAACAGTTGTAGAAGGCTACAGAAAAAAGTGCAAAAAGGAGCTCATTGGTAATACAAGCAATGAAAAGAACAGGTTAAGAAAAAAGTCTTGCTGCAAACCAGAGTTTAGTTCATAAAGAGCAGAACGGCACATGACTAGATCAAAGCCTAAGCACTACTAGGATAAGATCTAACATAAACCAAGAACTAAGAGGTCTGACAAAAAAAACCCCAAACAAACCAAAAGCCCACACACCTTTTCTCCAGCTTTAGAGAGAATAATTTTCTCTCCAATGAATGAAGGAAGTACATTTTATTTCTTTCAGTTATTTTGTTCAAGACAAAGACAATAAATAATGCCTTATAAAAGTTATTTGGATTAATCTAAGTAAGACTGAGTGAAACAGTCACTTCCCTTTGCTTACAACATAATACAATAGGATAATTACAACATTTATGAATCTCTTTCCAGGACAGTATAATTTGGTGTGCCAAAAAACCCAACAAGAAAAAAAAAACAAAACCAAAAACAGAAGGCACAATTAGCTTGTAACCAGGCGAAATTCAAACGAAAGGCAAATGCATGCGCCCACACACAATGTGGAAGTGCCTCAGAAATTTACTGCAACTTTCATTTGTTCATTTTTGCTTAAAAAAAGAAAAAAATGTATTTCTTGATTAGAGCTCAACCATAACACCAAAGCTGCTACTTCTTGAATCAGAACAGGCCTACAACTGTAATTACTACAAACTTAAGAAAAATGTGTACTTGTTTAGTCAAGATTGAGCAAAAGACCACAAATCATACCTTGTACATTCAATTAACGTGACTTTTAGTCGACCTTCTGTCAACAGAAAATCCTGTATACAGAGGTCTCGATCTTCATATTCATCAGGTGGCAATACTTGAAATGGAAAAAATGGCTTGAACCTGAAAAATATGGAAGAGAATTATCTTAATTCAAATGATGTAAACAACACTAACACACAGAAATTTAAAGAAGGTAACAGGATTACAATGAATCTTTAACACTCCTAAAGACAAACACCTACCATTCCTACGTATTCATTGGTCAAAAGGAACAGGTAGAAGCTACTAAATCTTTTTGAATGCAGAAGACTGAAGAATATATAAACAAAGATTGCAGCACAGGAATAGATTTTGAGTTATATTTACCAGTGCAGATAATGTTGAGAAAACAGGAAGCTGATCACATCATAGAGTACATTTATGATTGCAAACACGATTTAAAATGAGTCCTTTTGCAGTAAATATCTTAGCAGGTCTTTATTTAAAGTTTTTAAGTTCATCTGCATAAAACATCACAGCATTGAAAGGCAAAGACCCTAAAGCGTAAATGTTTATGATATTGCTGTACTTAGAGGACTGGTGCATCCTAATAAACAGTACATTTCAGTTACACAGATTGATACTGCTCTCATTTTGTGAAAAACATTCGGTTGTTCTTTTCAGCCCATCTTCTTGAATTAAAATAAAGATCCAGGTATCCTAAATATTTGCCCTTGAGCTTCATTTCCCTCATCACAGTATGTGATTCACAGGAAAAGCAATTCATGTTCAAGATACTAAGTGTTTTACACACGTTATCTCACCACATAATTCACTCTCTTTGATTAGAATATGCCGAGTTATAAATACCAATTTCATTTTTAAGTGATAGTGCTTCAGTGTCGGACACAGCCAGGATCTGAGGGGAGGAAGGAGGGGGAGAGGCTGCACAGCTGCAGCCCCATCACATGGCAGACACACACACGCAATCCTGACAGCAAGGGCCACAACCCCGCAAATAGAAAGATATCATGGAATCTGTACTAGCATTTATATAAATCATTGGGAGGGGGGAGAAAAAAAAAAAGGGGGGGCTTGCAGGGTATTCCTTCTTTCTGTTTTTATTTATTGCTCCCATTTCCTAGCACTGCCCCACGCCTCGGTTTCCATCCCCTCTCACTGACACAGCCTCCCAGTGATGATTCCTGCGGAGAAGACTTACAAATAGCAGGACACGAGCACCACTGCCTGCAGGATGTATCTGCCATTTCATGAGAAAGAAGTCTTTCATAAGGGCTGTTTGCTCAACCATCAGAGGCATCTGCTTGTCACATTCGGAGATCACAATATGTTCAGGAAACAGTCACAGCGATCTGAACTGAAGAGTTTCACAAATTCAAATAAATAATTAAGCACCCTTTAACTGTCGGCACGCTCTTCAGGAGGGAGCCCAGTGCTCTGACTCAAGACACTGCGTTTCCGTACGAGCATCAGCCCCGTAGAGCCATGAGAAAGACATTTCTTTTGTTCTCCTTGTGAATAAATACAACTCAACACTCCAGCTATTTTCCTGAAATCCAATTCAACTTCTAACTTCAATTTGCTTCCAAGTTTCTCCCTCATTAACTCCGTCAGGAAGAAAACAGTTTTGAAATTGGTCAAGTCAAAATATTAAATTTTTAAAATATACATAAATTGAATAAAGTTTTTCATAGGCAGACTTAAATACATTATAAGGTTAAATCACACTGGCCATGGTTTGGGCTTATGAGTATACCAATAAACAACCAACCCAAAATGTGTCTTGTGTGTGTCCTCACTGGTTTGTTCCTTCGCTCATAATCTTCCTTATAGTTCTTGAATTATTAAAGGAATAGCAGGCATCACAAGAGTGGGGAAAATACCACCAAGATGACCCCACTATTTTCACTCTACAAACTCCTAACTCCTTCCTAGCACTTGAGGGCCTGACCACATTCCCGCCCAGACCCGCCTGGAGCCATCACAGCGCACACCTCCCCACACATTTCTCACACTAAGGACAAGCAAAGGTACCCTGTTTCTTTTAGGAATGACTTTTGCCCCCTTGAAACACAGATTCAGCTCATTTTGTCAGGCAAAAAAAGGATCAGTTAGGCAACTACACTAGATAACAATACCAAGCTTTGGGTGAATTAATAAGAAAAGTATTTTTATTTTTCATCACAAATAAACAACTTTTCAATTAGTACCAGCAATACCCATATACCTTCTCCCAAAAACCTATTAAAAAAAATAGTTTTCCCATGGGAACTATAAAGTAATGACGAGCAGCACCAGGAGCCTCAGTGAGCTATTGAAACAAGATTTCTGGGAGGTAGGAACAGAGAAAGAAAGAGGATCCAGTACCACCCTGGTAACCAGAGAGGTTACCATCACCCCTCTGAATTCCTGCCAATGCCAGGTTTAAAGGGGTTGGTATTGATGAGGCCTTTCCCTTATACGTACCATAAACAGCCTGCAGGCTATTTAACAAAAACCACAAGCCTGGACAAATCTATTTTCAGTATTAAAAATAAGCAATAACAAAACAAAAATGCAAAATAACCGACTAAAATATTCCAGTAAGGATGCAAACACATAATATCTACATATTCAATACAAAAATATCATCTCTCAAGTAACTTCAGAACAGATCCTCAGAACCTAGCAGGAAAAATGGCTTGTTAAGACATAATGTTAACCATAATTTTGATATCTATTTTCAAAATAGAGATATTTTTTTTTAATTAATACAACAATGAGTTAAAGAGGAAACAATTCTAAAACACCAATGTAGTTACATACAGTAACATGCAAAACACTTCAACAGTGTGTGCTGGACTTCATGCAGCACTAGTTAAATTCTCTACAAATACGGGATTAAAAAGCACTCTCGACATTTTTAATTTACAACAAGTGGTTATGTTCACAGTCTTATCACTGAAACTAATTTGCAAAATCCTTAGCAAAAAACCCTAACACACTACCTCTTTCCATTGGCATTACCAACATACAAATAGCTAAATATTCCACATCAAATGCATTTTTTAATGTTAAAGTGATGCTCTGAAGCCTTCCAATGTTATAACACAGCACTTACCTATTTAAGGTAATTTACTGAGAGTTTGTACAGTTCCAAAATTAAACACTGGACAAATCACTATTTCAAGTAGATTTCAATTATGTATTAGTTAAGTGAACTGTTGACATCCTAATTTAATAAATACAAGATAACCCAAATCTATTTGGAAACACTTTCCTACTGGGAACTGATGAATGAGTACAGACCCAGACAGTGACAGTCGGGCACACGGCAAGACTCTGTTCTCGTGTGTTGTAAAACCACACGCTGGCAACCTGCAATCCACGCACACAACCGAGTCAGGCATCACAGGGTCGCCCATCTTTTTCCGCGTGGTAGGGAAAGCCTGCCAGCTACCCTACCTTTTAAAAACAGTCACCAGTAATAACAGGCACTCTGAGGAGCACATTCTGAAGGAGCCATCACTGCTACAATTTTGTTCGGTCGAGCAGGAGCACAGCAGAACAGCAAGGGGGGTTTGTGGAAAAGCCAGATTCCCCCACCGCTGCAACTTCTCGTTTTCCTCCTTGAAAACAATCATGTTGCTAGATGAAATGTAAATGTGAAGTTTGTTTCATAAAATGTTTACAGTAGGGACAACTAAATACACTTTTAATATGAAAGCAAAGCTGTATTTCATTGTATTAAAATACCAACAGTAGGTTTTTAGCTAATAGTGCCAATAACACAATTCAGTGAACGAGACAAGAGATACAAACTCTATTCCCAAGCCCTGCAGACTACGGTACCTTCGGTGATTCAGCATCTTCCTGTCCCAAACTTTCCTACATAAAGGAAGCAAGTTTCCCGTCATCCTGGGTTCATTATTATAATGTAGAACTTACTTTATTAAATACCTTATGTAAATAACCTTGCTATAACTTCTGTAATAGCTTTAAGAGTGTATTTTGCTACCCTCTAACATTTAGTCCATCTTTAAAGAGCAAAAGTCCCCTAATAAATGCCGTAGAGAAATTCATCACACTGACGAAGAAAGAAAAAAAGATGTCATAGCCTACCAGTAAGCCTCTATTCAAAAAGTCTGTAAAGAAACCTTGACAGCAAAATAAAAGCCTGAGTCTCAGCTGGTTTCTGCCCTCATCACAGCAGCCATCCCAGCATCTAGTTAGTTCTGGTAGGTTGCTCTTGTGAAATCAAGGCTCTCACTTTGCAAACTCTGAACAAGGGGGGGAAAAACAAAACAAAACACAAAACAAAAAAAAAACAAACAAAAAAGAGTGGTTTCTATTTGGCTATCTAGGTCTTTAAATACTCATCCAGTATTCTCAGCTTCTTAACTTTAACTGGTAACCAAAAAAGTTAGTTACATAAATCGGTGGACTTCCACCAGTGGAGAACGAGCCCATGACAAATGGTTTGTAATCAGTCCATTCACTGCTGCAGTCCGAGAAAAAGGTTTTAAGCCACGACAACGGCATGAGGAAATCTAGGAGTTGCTCCTGACAGCACAGCAGTTGAGAAAATGTTACCAAAAGGCACTTACAAGAAATATAGTACCTTTCTAAACGCTGCTGAGCTGCTACCAGGTTCTCCAAGGCAGATTTTCATTGCAACTATATTAGATCCCTTTCAAGTGGGGTCTAACACCACCATCTCCTTATTCAGCAAGGTCAAAAGGCAAAATTCATGCTCTTGTCACAAATCCTTGACCTCCAAAGCAGGATTACACCAACTCAATCCATATATCCAAAAGCCTCCTTTTCAATTCCAAACCTGTGAAATGATACTAAACAATTACCAGCAAGTAGATTTTGTGGGGGAGGGATTTTACTGTCTTTACACCATATTTGTTAAGCTTTTTATATTTTCCAGAGGGAAAAAAAAAAAACAAAACCAGGCACATCGTAGCTATATGAGAAAATAGACACGTTACCTCCCTGCATGAAAACTCTGCCTGGATATGGCATGCTATTAAAAAAAGTCTTTAAAAGTGCCTTATATTAGATGCTTATAGCATGTTTTCAGTTTGGTTTTAAATTATCAGTCTCCCTCCACAAATTTATCAGCTTGTTTGTCCAGAAGTCTAAAATTCAAATAGCACACCATTAAGAAAATATTAGTTAAAAACCAGCATTTTAACTTAATGCTATGAAGAGGAATAGCAATCAAACTTCGAGTGAAAATTTAACAAGTGAAAAAAAATCACTATAAAAAAATATTTAAAAGAAGCTGTCGAGTAGCAAAAGTGTTTCTCGACAAACACCACAAGGCACAAAGAGCAAAAAAGTCATTTCACATGAGAAATTAGGTCAGATGACTATACTGAAACATAATTAAGATAAAGATACTCAATTAATATACAGGATCAAAGTTATAGTAATAGCATAATACTGAGCTTCTTCCACATACAAAGCACAAAAATGTTTCCAGACACTGCAGGCAGGCAGTATGTCTCCTTCAGACGAAAGACTTCTACGCTCCATTCATGCCGGATTTCAGAGTCACTTCAGTGGCTCAATTGCTCTATTCTCATCACCACCTCACTCAAAGTCTAGATCAAAATCACACCTTAAAAAAAAAAAACTAAACCCAAACAAACAAATCAGGTTTGTTCCCCTCATTTTGGGTGTTTTCAGCCCCTGAATAATGGTATTCTTCCTTCCAGTTGCCAGTTCTGTGGAGAAGGAACTCACCTACTTGGAACACGACTGTAATTCAGTGGTTTAGTTTTAGAAATGCCTGACCTATATTCCCATTAATTTGCAATCACTATTATGTGATGACTGTTTTGTGATCCTTTAGCCAACTTTTAACAGAAGAGGACAGGAGACTTTTAAACCTTAGTTTAATTAACCTATTACTTTAATTAACTGTTCCCACCAGTACCTACTTAACTGCAATATTTTTAGTTGCATGAGGAAACCTATTAAGAACTGGGGAAAAAAAAAATATCCATTTATCTGGCCAAAGATAACCAAGTGCTTATGTGTTTCTGTTCATTGCATCTGTTAAGAATATCCAGAATCATGATAAAAAAAAAATAAATGTTAAGAGCTAAACACAGACAGGAACAAACTTCAAAAGCTCTCAGTACTCTATTTCCTACTTGGAGGAGCAGAAAGACTTACAGCTTCATTTGTAAATGCAGGAAGAGGCTAGGATTTTGTAGAGCTTTTGCTAAGAAGCAAGAACGCTTTTCTAGAATAAGTTCTGGGAAGAGTTTTAAATTATTCTCTGGTTTTATAAAGGCAGTTTGATACCCAGTAGTTTTTAGGCCACTGTTTTAGGTATCTGTTTAAGATTACATTAATCACTTGTATTACTTGAATTCCAGCACTACTTTACTGCCATAAAGATCAAACATTATCAGTTTATGCATTTTTTAATCGAGTTACATTAACTGAACATTTAAGTCTTAATAAACAAACCGAAAAGAGATCCTGAACCTCAGAAGAGCCCACCAGATAAAAATGCATCTTTAGCATAAGGCTACTTTGCATACATTGCAAGTCTTAGAATTTTATTTACCACTAAGTAAAAACAAAATCAAAACCTAAAGTCGAACTGTGTTTAGTAAAGTATCAGTTTACTTTTGTAAATGCTACTGTATTTGAAGATTCTAGTATCTAAAATATTTTTTAAAGAATAACTGCTGAATTTCTTTTCAGTTTTGGGAGTAGTCAAAAGGTTCGACCAACAACAGACTAGAATTCAGTCATTTTTAGATTGCCCTTTTTATCTGATTCACAGAAATACAAGTCATGCACTTGTAAAGTGTATAAATTTCAAAAAGCGTGATCGACACCAGATATTTAAAGTCATGAAAAAGTCCTCTGTTCTTACATTGTGTGTAACTTAAGATGAAGTTTACTTCTACAAAAATTCTAAAATATTACAACCCATTCCTAAAAGGCATTATCACATTAATAAGATTTTGAAAGTACTTATCAGCTAACATTTAAGCTTGTTAGGATTAGGTATTGTAATGCAAACAGCTTATATCATTCTTCACATTAAAGATATAAAAATGGAACTCATCCTTATTTTGAAAAAAATTAGTGGTTGGTTTTTGTTGTTTTTTGTTTTGTTTATTTAATTTTTTTTAAAAAAAAGAGTACTTTAAAATGAAAAGTACTATCGCTGTAGATTTTGCAAAAGCAATTCTCCAGCTTCCACTGATTTCACAAGGACCAAAGCTGCAGAACTTCGAGTATTCATATTCAGGGGACTTTAGTAATTCAAACTATACTCTTATTCAGTATAGAAATCTACTAATTTCAGCTTTACCTAGACACATAAAAAGACGGCTTACAAACAACCTGAAAAACATTGCCATAAGAGAGTAGGCTTATTTTCTAGGAAATTTTACTGAAAACTGCAAATCAGTTCTAGCACTCCACCCACTGTGTTACAGGATATTATGCCACAGGCATGTGGGAGGCTCATACACATAAGTTCTCAATATATGAACAGTCACTTTTTAAATCAAGACCTCAAAAAAAAAAAAGGCAAGGATTTTTTTTTTTCTTCAAAGATGTTTCACACATTTCCAGATTCTTAAGCTACAGTCTTCTTTCTTACAGTGATATCAGTGCCTCTGAGGTGTATCTCAAATCAGACATTGAAGAGAAACACTTTTAAAACTTTAGAAACCATTCTACAAGAACAAATAAAAGAACAGAGGTACATAGTCAAGTAGCCCCTTCCGAAACAAGAGATTTTTTTTTCTTTCCTGCTTATATGACCGAAGTCATTGTAAATATAGCAATGAGAGTCTTAAAGATTTGCCATTGCTGTCTGTATTGAAATAGCCACGGGTAAAAAAGAAATCTTGAATCAGATTTATCAAAACTACTTTCTTATCAGCACAAACAAGATCAATTTGACCACAGACAGACTTTTTTTTTTTGCATCTCAAGACTACTAGTTTCCCAAATTCTAAATTCCATAAATACTGAAATAGCCTAGTTAACTCAGTGCAGTCAATGCCTGTTTGATCTCCGAGTTTTCATGTGTTGGGCTTGGGGTTTTTTTGTTTTTTTGGGGTTTTTTAAAGTTGTATGTGACCTAGCTGAAGCTAACCGTTGGTTCAAATTAAGAGAAATAGATCAAAATCCTGCTATATGTCTCAGACAGGACAAAGACAAAATTTCCTAGTCTAACCAGAAAGCCTGAATCGTTTTGGCTGTGCTCTAAATGGGACAGAAGATGCAGAATATGCTCTTGTTCACGTAGAGCTGGAAGACAGGCAGTTGTGGTTCAGCAACTAGCTTTTAGGCATTCAAGAACAGCAGCAGGGAAAAAAAACCAACCAAACCACCAAAAAAACCAAATAAACTCACGCTACCACAAAATTCTACCTTTAGCCAATTTGATTAGAGATTGGTTCCAGTAACTAATGATAGCCAAATGCTAGTTTTTTCTCACTTCAGCAATATATTCTCCCATAAGGGTGTCTCAAATCTGTCTACAATCATCATCTCTCTGCAATCCTGGTCAGAGGAAAATGATGCCGATGTTCTAATAGAAGTCTAAGCTCTGTACATGACCCACTCAGTGAGCTCAAGATTTTTAGTCCTCTGCTGTAAACACTAGCCTATGTCCATATGAGAACTAATGACATCCCCTTAGATCACCTGGAGAGAAAATTACTGTCTCGCTGCTGAAAACACTGACAGCTGTAAACCAAAAGTGAAAAAATATTTGTATCTGTTCTGAATTCTAGACATGATAGCTTTCCAAGGTTTATCCTCACTCCTCCAGTTAGTTTTAAAAATGCTCCAACTACAGAAGCTTCTCCTCAATCCACATTTATCTAGTCACTCCTGACAAGCAGAAATGGTCCAATTCACACCCTTAAAGTCTTCCAAAGTGGTGGAGATAGTCTAGCTCAGGATTAGCAGTACCATTTTCAAAGCTGAGATGATTGACAGTTCACCTTAAAATTGTAAACAGCAACAATTCAGGATCTATTTTACCGACAGCTCAGCCATTCAGACTGCAATGATGGGGAGGGCACTGATGGAGACCAGGGGACACACCATGGCATACACTTACCAACTGTCCCCCAAGCAAAGGTGTCACCATTTATGAATCACAGTATTTTATTAATGGGCCCCTGCTGTAAACAAACAGGATCAAAAATGCAGAAGTTCAGTTTAGACGTGATCTGTAGCACCACTGTGGACAACCAAATACAGGAGGGGCTCGTGACATTTATTACCAGGAAGGATTCCTGCACTTTGCAAATCCTGCATCACTGATGGCAAGCTACAGTTGGGACTTGTGATTACATTTGAAAGAAGCCGCTGCTCAAACTACCATAATCTTCTCCCACCATCCCCATAATGAATTTGGATATTGTCTCTAATTTGCCCTTCTTTCAGAGGAACAGAAAAAAAAAAGAAAAAAAAAATCTGAGTTTTCATAGTATTGTTTTAAAACAATACCACTGACTAACATTGCTGTTCCCACCCCACCTCCTCTTGTAACCCACTGGGCTCTTTGCTTGGCAATATTAGAATTTGTTTTGTGTATTCTGCCATGTTGCATTAAGTTTTGTTAGCAAGTATGCAGAGTTATTCTTAAAAAAAAACAACACACAAACTGTTGAAGTTTTCAAAGTTACGCTGCATCATTTCCACTGTTCAATTACTTCGGAATTATTCACTAAGCCAGATCATTCGCAGTGGTGATTCGAACACCACCATAAAGCTTTCTGCCATGTCACTGCAAGACTATGGCCTTCCATTTCTACTCTTCCTATTTTAGCTCAGGCAAACAGGAGTAATGGTTTAAGTAATTTACTACACAAGTGACATTCACAGAATCACAGGGGTTGGCATTCATGTAGAAGTCTATTTTAGTCCTTACTACACAAAGGCTAACATTTTAAAAACTCTATAAATTAACAGGATATTTTTCAAAGGTTTCAGCATCACTTAAAGCATTTTACATATGTGGTACTAGTTATTGTAAGTATTAGAATCTTCATTTCAGTGACACTGGCAAACAACACAATCTTGTACTTAATGCCATTACAAAAACAGATTGTAATATTTGTACACACTTCCTTCTGAAGGGGCTTTGTTCATAACTATGCTGCCATTAAAACTGATACAGGAAAATATACTGAAGCTTAGCATTAAGACTAAGCTAAGAGAGTCAGGAACAAAGTATGTAAGTGTTACAATTTCCATGAGATATCCACAGATAATTTAAAAATGTTGGACAGAAATTAAGAAATAATTTTGTAAATTTACATCTCAAATTGTCCCTGTAAGTTTTACAGTTAAAGAAACACAAAATTGCTAAAAAAAGTATTCCCGAATGATTATCCTAATTTAATTTTACGCTAGTCAAATCTGGCAATTAATTACTGTCTCTATGTGTAACAGTCTGATTAACTCTATCAATCAGCTGATCTCTGTAATACACTCTTTATTGCAGACAGATTTTTATGACATCTGCTAAGTCTTCAAAAATGTGAAAACTGTATTGCTGTAGTAGAATCCCTGTATTTTCCATTACATGAAACGGCTTTAATGGAGCGGTGCACTGCTCCTCACAGACTGTTCTGCTGAACTACGGCATAGCTGCAAACTGAACAGGGGAATTAAGGAATCATAAAGGTAAGTTGTTTCCATGTAGTTTTAACACTGGAATGAAGGACAACAACTAGTAGGGAAAAAAAAACCCAAAGCAACTCTCCAGAGCCCAACCCAGAGTTGAAAACAATTTCTGCTTTTCTCTTATCTCACAAAAAATAAGGTTTTACCTCTCTCTCTCTTTTCTTCTCTGCTACACCTAGCATCTCCTTGGCCGTTTTCATAGCTATATATGGCCACAGGCAGGTCTAAAACGCTGCCAGGCTCCAGCTGGGTCCTGCAGTAAACAGATATGCACTCCCAAGTCCCGAGAGGGCTTATTAAGAAGAGTGCTTAGGGAGGCAGATGCACCCAAATGGCTTTTGGGCAGGTGTGATGCAGAAGTCTGACTAGCAAACCCAATGCAGTATATATCCAACTTGCTGGGTAGAGCAATTTAGGAAGCAGCCGCATCCACGACACTGCATACACAATCCTTTCACTGTTGGCTGGGGACTTTAACTGTACTGGAGAAACAGTCTTTGGAACACAAACGTACCTGTCATCTGAAGTCTTCATTGCAGATTTTTTTCACTGATTTACTAGATACGCTGGCTGGGATCACTGAACAACTTTAAGGTCTGAATTCTAGCCTAGATTTGGTTGGCTTGTGAAACAACTGCAACTTGTTAAACAGAGAAGGTAAATAATAACAGAGAAAGCTTCCAAAACTTGGGTGGATCTTTCTCAGGTCTCTCAACAAGATGAACACCATTCCAGCAGGAAATTCTTTAGTTTAACCAGAAACTCAGTGACTGCAGCAGAGACTACTCAAAGAAATTATTTATAAATTCTGTGTTCAGCTTAGTACGTCACAATTAACCTAACAAATGTTTATACAATAGCGACTCCCAAATCTCCTTCACACAAACTGGCATCCACACTCATTTCCAAAATGAGAATTTACCCACTGTTATGAACAAGCCCCCTTCAATCCTTGAACAACAAAACAAACTCTTTCAGTAGAGCATTTTTCCTTAATTATATAAATGTATCATGCAGAATGGAACCTGCTCAAAAAGCTAATTATTCCCAGCTAACATTTATAATGTTGGATCATTGCTCTCTTCTGGAGAAAAGCACAATTTGAGGTCATCATGCAAAGGTTTTTGTAGTTCTGCAATTAATGGATTTTAGCAGACTGGGGTGCCACAAATTATCTATTAAATTACCAAACCACATAGGTATGTAACATTGTCTCAATTCTCATTTTAGACAATAAAGCTTATTAATCCTAGAAGTAGTTTTAAATTTAAAAGGCTTTTATTATTCTTTAAAGAACAATAATATCAAGAATAACCAAATGTTGAAATAGTTTTAAATCAAACAAGTGTGAACATGAACTGTAAACACAGGAGCATATCGGGTGACTTCAGGCAATGTCTGCAGGAATGCAGAATAAGCAGTTTTCCATAGAAACCCAGTAACATGAAAGGACTAGCTCCAACAGTGAAATCAGCAGCCCAAGACTAAGCTTCGCCGTCACTAGAGCACCACACTGTTCTACCACACTGATTACTAAAACATACTGTCCTTACCCAGACTGCCTATTTCGGAGCTTTCTGATCAAGTACCATTTACTAATAAAAAGATTAACTATTTCACATGCTTAATATATATAAAATAGGTTCTACAAGAGACTCACATTTTAACATCAAATGAGCAACTGAGAGCTGTATTAGCTACCCATTTTTACAAGTAAATTTTGTGCCTCTCCTCCTTGAGGTAATCTCCTTCAAGAAAAGTTTTATGTGACAGGTAGGAAACATTAGTTTCTGTGATAAATAATGTGACTAAAAATCATAATACAGCCTGTAGAAGGCAATTCAGACTAGCCCAACTCTAGTGCTTGAACACACCTACCTGCTCAAACAGACAGGCTCAGAGCCAAACTCGGACATTTGTTAGATGCCTGCAGTTCCATATGATTAACTCCTATATGCCCTATATTTACTTTGAAATCAGTTATCTTTCAAAAAATAGAAAGTACTACTGCTTATGTCATATTTTATTTAAAAGAATTGCAAGCTATACAAATTATGACAACTGAATAAAAAGAAAAGTATTTGCTGTCACTGAGCAGCAAGATCAGCTTAAATATTCAAGATCAGAGTTCAGACGAGCAGAAGTGCAAAGTCTCAATGCTAGTGCATGCAAAACGCCATGAAGTACCAAATAAATCTTACCAGATTTTTCAGAGCTTTCACTCACTATCCACATGAAAGAAGTTCACTGCAGGACCAAGATCAAGTAGTTTTTAACTACAAAACTGCAAAAGTGTTAAATGAGGTAATTTTCATTATTATTGCACAAAAAAATCTTTTATATACTGTTTCAAATAAGAGAAGTTGAGGGAGGCGCTATTTTCCTGTCAGACCAATTAACCTTAATGCTTATTGGATTGCTATCTGCAGCAAACGCAAACAGTAATCACCAAAACTTATTCTTTTACGTCTTCATCCATCTCGCCCTCCAACTGAGATTTTTCTTTTTTTTTGTCCCCGACTATACCTCTGTTCTCCCAGATTCTTCACTAATACATCTCATGTCAGTACCGTATTGGTTCCTCACCCCTGCAGGTAAGAAAAGAAAATGTAACATTTGTTGACTAATCATAGGAAAAGACTCATTCTTAACCCGAAAAGAGTGCCACCTGTATACTGGGGAATGTCCAATATGTAGCTGATCATTCATTAAATCTGACTTTATAATGAACAAGTTTCAAACTGGTATTCTTTCAGAATTACATCTTTCCAGTGTGAAAGCCCATGAAGTGCTGGAGCTGGGGAAGAAGATTAAGAGGTTTCAAAACCCCTAGAACCAATAGGTTTTGAACTTGATAACAACACAAGGAGATTTACATACATCTTTTGTACCACATACTTCCATTTAATCTGAAGAAACTTGTATTTATTGGCCCTCCAGACACAATGTATGCCTGAGATAGACCACTCCCAAAATAAAGCCAATAAAAAGTTCTGCACTACAAAACCCTTCCTTCTACACATGTAGCACCTTTGAAGAAAAGAAAGTCTTTAATGTTCCAGGGTTTGGCTTTGTTTACTGCATGTCAGATTGCCTACAGATCTGTTTATCTAACTCCTGTATGAATAAGAAAAACTACTTTTCCATGCACTACAAAGATAATCTTCCACGCATGAAACTACTGTCTGACAGATCTACCGATTCCAATTATCACCGTTTTGCCATTAGTGGAACAAGTCTTAGTGCTGGCATCATTCAGAGCATTACCTCTCTGCAACAGCCTGAAAACCCGCAAGTATCACAGCGCTGCTTCAATTTTTGAAGAGCAGAAAAGGACTTGGGATCCTGGGGTTTTTTTTTAATGCTTCTGTTTACTAGAATAATTTTGCACCTAGACTAGGCGTGGCATCAAAAAAAAAGAAAATTAAAAAAAGCCTCCTCTTTCCTTTCAGCAGCAACAGGAATGAGAACTTCAAAGAGGAGTGCCTTACAGATTTAACTAGTAAGAGAGATTCATACCACAACTGCAGTCAAAATCCACTCAGGAAAAGAATCTCCATACCCTCTGCCTTTGGAGAAGCTGTGGAGAAAGCAGGTATCTCTACAGGCTGCTGATTTCTGAAGTGAAGGCATGCTCACAATCCCAATCTCTACTATTATTTCTGGTATTTCTGAGTATAACCTCATCATATGAATAATACATACTTTTTTAAATTTTATACTTTTTCCAATACCTCTATTACCATATTATGAAGTAATTTCTATTATAAAACACACTTCAAATCAATAACTACTTACATTACTTCTTAGCTTAAGTTTTGCCAAAAATAAGAAACTGCTGTGTAACTCTCAAATTGCATTCTATAATGGTAAATTAAAATAGGCTTGTCTAATGGTTCTTCCCAGTGAATTTCAATATAGCCCCAGCTTCCAAATAAAGCCCAGAACTATTTAACATTACAAACTATATTGCAAATGATCAGTCCCAAGTATAATTCACATTGGAAGGGACCTCAGGAGGGCATCTAAATACCTGATATAGAAACGCTAGAAGAAATCCTTTGTGATATTATTTCTAAAGAAAGTAGAGTTATTCCACTCTGTGCTAGCATGCATTAAAATAGGCAAAGTATAGTTTCTCAAACAGGCTAAGAGGAAGACTACACTGCAAGTACTTCCTTCCTCACCCTTTACATACACACAAAGGGCTTTGGATCTTCATTATGATAATATGTATTTTTATTGTCTAGAAAGAGCCCTAAACCCAAAGCTCTCCAAAACCTACACAAAGCAAGATCAAGACCTGTTCAAAACAACAAAACTACAGCTGATTGTTAAGAATAGGCTAGGCTATACAGCATAATTATTGTACCTATACACCTGACATGATGGGGGGATTATCAAGGTCACCACCAATAAGCAGCTTAATAATAGGTTAATCAGCAAGGTACAGTTCATTAGAGAACAAACAGAGATGAACCCATGACCACTGCAACAGCACAAGCAAGCAAGGAGATAGACACCTGAAACAGTCCTTACTACGCATCTCTGAATACTAAAGACGCCATGGCAATGCTACTAACTACAGCTTAGTGTTAATGACTTTATCCTACTTAAAAGGACATGATACAGAAAGCTAAAACCAACAGGAACAATGTTTATAGTACTACTTTTAAGGAACTGTTTGAGTGTATGCAATGAAAAACCAGAGGTTGGATTCAGGTCCTAGATAAACTCCACTTTGTGCTGATAATTAGTGCCTACCATCCTGCTCTAGTAAAAGAAATCTATATGAAAAATACAGTGTTAAGTCAAGCTATGCCAAGGGGCAAGACTGACTGAATATGGTTCCTGAGAGTGCCAGCATCAGATTTTGGGACAGCAAGACATAGCTGGTGGGTCAGTGGCTGCCCTGCAGAACACCAATAGTTGACATCACAACCAACCAACAGGGAAGTCAAGGCTTTCCATGCTCATTCTCAAGCTCCATCCACCAGCCAACTTGCCTTAGAACTAAAAAAGGTATAATTTAAACAGTTAATCCAAGTCAAACTAGAGTTAGAGTATGTAGAGCCAAATAAATGATACCTACAATTCTTTGTTAACTTACTGAGGTTAGGGCTAGCAATAAAAAAAAAAATCTTCAGTTATCTAGTTTCTCAAGAGTGCATCAGAACTCATGTATATTGGAGAAAAACAATAAATAAATTGTGATTTTAGATCTTCCCCACCTCTGAACAAGAAAATTCTGACAGACCACAATGTTTTCAGAAAAGCAGTTTGCATTTCTTGCATTTCTATTACAAAGCAGCAACACATACATTAAGATTAGTTAGCTATAAAACAGTAAAAACTCTTGCTACTAACAACTGAATTGCACAAATCCTTTATTAATGATGACTAAAAAAGAAAAAATAAAAGCCTACAATTCACTGAATTTTACCAGCAGCCTTGCTTTCAGAGATTTAACCAAATTCTACTATGAGACAGTAATTACCATTCAATGGCAGAGCAGCTTCAAAATAGGGTGTTTTGCCAGATATAAACACATTTCTTAAAGAGCCAAAGAAAAGTGGTTACACACTATTGGAACAAAACACAAATTACTACTTATTTGCCTAGACAAAGTGCATCCCTCCTTTTTCAATTAGTAGACAATTGCTTTTATGGAGAAAATTGTATGTAAAATGCTAGGCAAACTTTAAAACGCACTTACTAGTCTACATTGCCTCCCCTCCTAGACACTTAAGAGTGCATCGGGAATGCAAGATGCATTCTTCCACTTTCAAGCTACAGTTATGCACATCAAAGTCAGTCCTTGCAATGGATGCTATAGAAGAGGATGATCTTACTTATCACTGCTTTGCTGCATAAAATCTTCTACATAACTGGAAAAAATGCAAAAGTACGTGTGTAGTAATTTGGCTGCAGCAACAGACAGTACAAGCATGAAGACACAACGTATTTTTTAATGCAGTATTTTACAATTAAATAACAGAGAGAGGTGGATCTGCTTTACACAAAATTAAGTTATAGAATTTTCAAAATCAACTATTGGCAAAGTTCTCTTTTTATGCCATTCACTACCATGTAATAACCTCTAGAAGTTGCTTAATACAAAAGACAAAGAAAATGGCATATTTTAATTTTTAATGCTACTTAGCATCTTTAAACAAGATAAAACTCCTTTGTGGATTCAATCTGGAAGCTAGCAAGATAACAAAGTGCCCCCTTTTAACCAGCTGAAAAGAGAACTCCTCACACTCCAAGTGCTTTTGTTTACAAGGTTGTAATTACCGCTGTTCAATGATTTACTTGCCAAGTTACTTGAGCACGAGTAGGGATACATCAAAAAGGTTTCGAACTACACATGGATGCAAATACTGACTATGTACTTAAACAAAAGGCATATAGGCCATAGGAAAAAAATGGAGAGAGGACAAGCACATTCCCTGTAGATGAGAAATTAAGCTGTAAGTAAGGTAACAGGTTATTATGCAGTTGTGAAACACTCCTGACTTCTTCCTATACATTCTTTGCTAAGGAATATATTAACATACCACAATCCCAAGCCAATGTATTCTTAAAAGTTCTATTAAAAATACCAAGTTTTGCATCTTATCAGCAGGGGGCTTGATTTTCCAAATCAGTTCTCCATACCATCTAAAACATAATATCTCAATTCTCAACTACACCAACACGTAAGAGTGTATTGTTACTGCTCAGCTGTTACCAAGTCTTGATGTCTACGGATCTACCTGCATAAGGTCATCTGAGACACACTGGTGGAGAATATGTGTTTTCAGTCTGTGTTCCACAAAACCTTGGAAAACTGGACAGCTAAAGGCTCACAGACAGCTAAAGATTCCCATGCAGGGGTCTGTGTTCCCACTTGCAGCTTTAAAGGCAAACTTCTCGACAGTTAGGACACCAATGACCCAATCTTCCTTCCTTAAGACAATTTCATTAATGCACGTTAAGCTTTGTGTCCTGCCTTCCCCCTTCACAACACCTTGGGTCAGAATTACACATTCAGAACATAATGGCATAAAATTTAAAGGTCAAAAGCACCATATACAGGGTTGGATACTGTTTCACTGAACATTTGCCACCCCGTGCTACTAGCCTACTATCTAGTATGAAAACCAGCTATGGTACTGCATTTCCCTCTCAAGCATTCACAAATTCCCAACCCCTTGTAACAGAGAGAACATTTTAAATTAACAGTTTGTTGTTCTTAGTTCTATAATAATTTATCCTTCCTATATTGTTCTCAGTGTCAGTTACCTTCTATCCTTACACTTCTACTCATTTCTGTCCCGAACACCGCACTCTGCTTCTTTCCTTATTTTCCCTTCCAGTCCCCTTAACACCTCAATGGCTCACGCATGCCTCATCCATTCTTTCTGGCACAGAAAGTTTGAGAAATACGTGGAAAATTCATTACCTCTAACTAAATGATGAGAGTGCCCTACTGCCCAGGTGCTTCTCCCAGAAGAACAATGAAGATGCCTGTCTTCCTCCGCTGAAGGGGAGGAGCACACCATCACTGGTTCCACAGGCACCCTAAAAACCTGCCTAGAGAGTGTAAAGATCATTTGCTCTACTTGCTCTTTCTAGGTATGCCAAGAGTGCTCACTCTGCACCACAACTGTGCTCTCCTCCACAGTTAACAGCTTCAGTCTCTTTCTAACAGCTCTTGACAGCTTCCCTGCTGCCCAGGGATTGCTCTCTTCTGGAGAGCAAATCAGTACCTCAAAACTTGAAAGGACCACCACGTTACTCAAAGAAACTACTTATTGGTCTGTCAGGGCTTTCCAAATCTTGCATATTTTACACATCCACTTTCATGAGAACTCTTATAAATTCGATTGCAGAAGAACCGGCTGAAAAGTCTTTAAAAATTACATCACTGCAAAGCTAATTACGCTTCAAAATTCAAGTAGGCATTTTCAGTTACTCATCCCTGATGAATTTCAGAGAAAAGGCTTATTGCAGAAGAATGTGGTAAACAAAACAAAAATCCTTACTTAACACATAATACAAGCTACAAAAAACAAACAAAAGAGAAAAGAAATAATAGTATCCCAGGAGTGGTGAGACACATGACAGAAAGGGAACATGGTACCTGAACAGTGGTAAGACATTCAATGTCATTTAATCAGCAACAAAGGGTGGAATCAAAGACGTCACTTGCTACTTCTGCTACAGAAATATCACTGAACAGTTCATCAGAGTCACTATATAATGCAGTCTGTGCTGTAATGTGTGTATAACAGAAAACATACTATCTTACAAAAAAAGACCAAAAAAACCGCAAGAAGTCCCCCAAAATTTTATTTACCACAATAGTGGCAATACTTCTCTTAGCAGCTTTTAGATTTCCCCAAAGTTACTGAAGAAATTCAACAAACCAGAAAAGAAGAGGACACCATCTATCATAGGGTCTCAAAAATATTCCCTAGAGTGAACTTTATCCTTTCTCACATTAAGGAACAACCACCTTGCCTCTATAGGTAAGCATAAGCCACAAGTCTTGCCAAGGTGGCTCACCAGTGGCAGAAGCTTGGGAGCAGGACACCCCAAACCCACACGCTGTCCACAGAGCCATCCTTCTACCTTTCCCAAAGAAGGGTATCATGGTTCTGTCGTTGGACACCTGACAGGATCGCAAAGTTTTCCGATACCTGCTAATTCTGTCATTTAGTTACACATAGCTCGGGGCACGTCACAGTCTCACTGTGCAATGGCTTCTTCACCTATCATAAATGGAAAATGATGCTTATCTTCATGGAAAGCTTTTGATATCAGACAAGCAATGTACGAGTACCCTTACTGTAGAAGGGCCAAGAGAAATCTCTTTTTACCTATTAAGAACAAAACAGCTATTCTAATGCACGCCACCCAAAGTAACATTGAGGACGCAAGACACCTTACCTGATTTTATAATTGGGTAAGGTGTGCTTGCGCTTAATAACTTTCTTGAACTGGTTCACAATGATGGAAGTGAGCTGAGGCATGGGCCTCCCTTCAAACTGAGACTTCACTTCAAAGAGTATCACAGGGTCATCCATAAAAGAGAAGTACCAGTGCGTGAAGGGCAGGCGTGTGAAGACCAGCTTCAGCTTCCCCGTCACCTGGGAGATCTTGACAAAGAGGTAGGCTGACTTGCCAAAGACCAGGTCGGCATCGATGGCCAAGTGGAAGCCACCGTTGTACTCCAGGTCTACCTCAAAGCCTAGCTCCTCGGGGCAGCCCTCTTCGTTGCAGACCACCGGCCGAATGAGCTTGACAGCTTTGAAGACAGGCAGGACGTTGCCGAGAGAGACGTCCCTGAGGCTGAGTCCCTCCAGCACCTTCCCCGTCATCTTGGCCTGGAGCAGCTCCTCGAACTCCACCTTGATCTTCTTGGTGACCCAGTTCCTGACCAGGGCCGTGTCCCTGAGCTCCCTGAAGAGGAAGAGGAAGATGGCATTGAGGAAGTGGCACGTCTCCTCGCGGGAGGAGGGGGCCGGAGGGGGCTCTGGCTGCTGCGGCGGCTGCTTGGCGCTGGGCTCCGGGCCGGCGGCGGGAGCCGCGGCGGCGGCCGGTGCTGAGATCGGAGCCGGACCGGGGGCCGGCTCCGGAGACGCCTGGTTGCCGGCC
>VYXH01012159.1:152087-220769 GCA_013397275.1 Burhinus bistriatus
CCCCCCGGGTTTCCTTAGCGGCCCGCTGCCGGGGAAAGGTGCCGCCTGCGGGAAGGTGCCCGGTTTCGTTAGGCACTCGGTTGCCCTTCGCTCCGTAGGAGGAGTGGGGAGGGGGAAAGGACGTTGAGTCTCCTCAGAAATCGGCAGGTGGATGCTGGTTGCTCCGGAGAGGGGCAGAGAGACAAGGTCTCTTTTTGTGGGAGTTGTGTCACCTCCTAGGACCTCTTTGTTTCCTGCTGACGAGAGACGCTTTTAGCAAATTTTGAAAATACTACCCAAATGACGTTTTGTCAAGCTCTGCTATTACTGGTGATAAGATGTAAATGTGTTTCCATCCTCTTCAGCTCTTTACTAATGCTTAAAAGCTGTCATTGCATAAACAAAGTGAAGAAACCCAACCAAGCATACGGAGGAGAGGAATACGAAGAGAAGAAAGCCGAGAACTTTTGCGCAGCATGGTGCCACTGCAGCCCGTGGTGGGCCTGCGAGCGGGGTTGGCTGGTGTGCAGGACTGAACTCCTGCGACAGTCCAGGGCAGCGGCTTCGCTGAAGCGGGAGAGGAAAGGAGAGGAGGCCATCTCACCTCCCAGAGCCCGCACAACCCCTTCAGGGGAGGCAGTCCCTGCAGGAGGCAGGGCGAGGGGCAGGAAGACATTGATAAAAACGGCTGTAAAAGCAGCGAACAAGGATAGAAGAAACGTGACGTGAGGCAGGGCTACAGGGAGTGGGAAGAACGCGTGTGGAGACTCTTCAGCAAGAGTCGTTTTGAACATTTTGAGAGGCTAAACCAGAAGACCCATTATATTCAAATTTAGTTTACAGGAACGTCATTTAAAATAACCATATTTTTACTGGAAAATATAAATATACTTCCAAAATAACTTATTCTAATGCAGCAAACTCATTTAAAGGCCAGATCAAAGCTGGACATGCTGCTGGAGAATGTACCATGACGGCTGCACATTGTTTTTCCAGGTGCTTCCCTGTGTCAGGGGTAGTCTTTTCTTTCAACCTTGAAGTTTTATAATTTCTGAATGACAGCCACAATTAAGGCAAAAGTTACTTAAATGATAAAACTTGCTTTTTACACCTGTTTTCATTGTTAGTTAAATATCTAGCTAAAAGGTTCTTGGATAATGTTATATTTTAATAGAATAAAAGAAGACTCAGGCTCACATTGTTGGTTGGGTTTTTTTTTTGCCAACCTCCAGAACTGCTTAAAAATGCAAACGAGGAGAAGAATATGTGAAATTTAAATGCCAGGAAGATAAAAGCCCTCTTTCCCCTCCCCCTTTGTAAAGTGTGTGGGGTGGGAGGATTGAAAAGCTCTTAATGATGCAGTGCTGTGGTTTGAAACTAGAGATTCAGAGTATGAATTTTTTATAGGTCTTGTGACTGAAAGTTGAAATGCCTGGGTGTTTAACAGAGCATTTCTATAGAAATGCCGGAGAGGTCATTAGTCCAACATTTGAACCGCTCTGTTACGGGCCTTTAGCGTGGCTAATACAGGCATATGCGGTAAGAATGGAAAGGTTTTGGATTTGCAACTAAATAGCTTTTCAGATAAGGAGTAATATATTCCAAAAGCCAATAGCAGCCTTGGTTTTGGGTCAGGAGGAACAGCAGGAGAAAAAAAAAAAGTCATGTTGCAGATGTCTCAATTGAGTATTCTGTTAAACAAGCAGAATAGGAAATTTGGCACTTTTTGTGCACCTGGTGGCAGCTTAAGAGCCTCTGAAATGTTCAGCTCAGTAATCGCTTTTTCCTCTCCCAGGAATGTTTTCAACAGGAGCCGTGTTATCTTTAAGACATGTTATGAAGCAAGAATAGGGCGTGCTTTAGCATTTTCAATGAGAATGAAAGAATAAAGAGAAGTAGCAGCAAATGCATTAACATGAATACAAAAAGGATGTGCAAAAAGCGTTCTATAACATAAAATAGGATTGAAATAAGAGAAAATTATTTAAACTTGTCAGGTAGAGGAGAAAAAAAGATTCATCTTAATGCCATCTAAAAAGGGCCTTTAAGAGCATATTTTACTTTGGCTTCAATTTGGAAGTTGCTATTTGCATTTTCTGGAATCTTGGATAAATAGAAAGGTGTATGCAATCTCACCAATTTCCACCCTGGTTACAAAGAGCTTTGTAAAACTGTGTAGAACGTATTAAACTATTGCACTTTGAACAGCTGGAAATTATTAAATAGGATGCAAATGCAAAAAAAAGAAAAAAAAAAAAGACCCTATATGTATATTTGATTTTTTTAAAAAAGTAGTAGGGGAGAGTTTATTAAAAGGAATGTTTCACCTGTATTTAAACAAGGAAAATACTCCTTTGTTTTGCAAATCAATTTAGGATATGACAGCAACAAACCTGAAAGTCTAGAACTTCAAAACCAATTTTCAGCATTTTGCAGGAGATTGCAACAGTGCTAGTGTACAAAGATTGCAAAATATGTAGAGCCCGGTAATTTGAGAACACGTAGCATAAATTCACAGAATGTGTTTGAGCCCATTCTCCTGTTCTAAGCAAAGAGTAGTGACATCCTGGGAAGATTTGTCTTGATTCATCTCATCTCATGACTGGTCCAAGGATCTTTGGATTTAGGAGCATTTGTATGACAAGAGGACCAGTCAAAGAAGCACACTTTAAAGTTCACGTCATGGCACCAAGGAAAAAAACATCCATATCACAAGCTTAGAAAAGCAATTACAGGTGTTTGGGGTTTTTTTAAAAACTGCAAAGTAGTCTTAAGAGATTATTTTTCAAAGCAGGAAGTGCTGGGTTGTTTTGTAATGAGCAGTTTTAGTAATTTTCTTCATGACTGGACTGGAGTCGTCGCCTGCTTTTGTAATATCTGTTAGCAAAATTATTTCATTCTTTCCTGGGCCTCCTGTTGTTTTTGTATTGCATGTCTCAGAGACCAAAATTAGATTACCATTCTCATGGTGCTGCATGAAACAGGATTTAGAAAGTGCTTAGGTAAATTGATGAGGAAAAAAAAAATCCATTGAAGGCTATTAAGTACAAAGATTGCTGGGGAGTTCCACTAGTGACAGTGTGGTGGGGGCTTTTCTTGTAACTCCTCAGACATCTACGATTTTGGAGGGAATACACTGGATAGAGAGCAGCTAAAAAAGAAATGCAGTGATCAGGACTGCTTCCAGTTCTAGTTCTGAACCCTGCCAAGCACAATATTGTCTTATTGTCAGGTGATCCTACATTTTTCTGGAGTAAACCTCATTAAAAACACTGAGGCTTTGAAGCATGTTGGATTTCCTTTGAATAATCTAAATTCCTCAATTTCCTTTTTTTTTTTTTTTTAAATTCTGCCATTTGAAGAGGCAGGTTGCAGTATGGGTTTATTCCCAGTGCCGGCAGAAAGGGCTCACCCCACCTCCAGCTGGTCCCTTCTGTTCAACTCACCTGGGGGAGCTCATCTGTCACGACCCCTCTGAGCCCATTCCTTGCACAGAGGACGGTCCATCTCTTGTGGGTCCGTATTCATTTCCAAATCCCTCGAGTACATTTCACTGTCATGAGCTAAGTTCCTCCACTTAGAAGTGGAGGAATAACATCCAGTTTGGGTGACTCCGTGGTATTTAGGCTGCATATAGTTATGTAGAGAACCACCAATGGATCATGAATTGTTGGATCCATTGAGTTGAATGCATCCATTTATCCTACTGAAAAATCTGACTCTCCAACTTTTATTTATTTTTAAGGATGGCAGCTGAGAATTTTAGGGAGTTTTATTCCTATCCTAGAAATGACTCACCGTATGAATTCAGAAAAGGATGCTTGACCCATGTTTTCAGGGTTGGCATGCACTTTAAATGCTGCTTTTTGGTTGGATCCTATCTGAGACACCTAAACCTCAGTTTTCAGAGGTAATGAGAAACTGCAGAGTTTACTTTGGAATTACGAACACTGTGTGCAGTGGCAGAAAAAAAAAACCTCTATTTGCTGCCCAAAGATGCAAATGACCCAAATTGACATTCACTTCTGAAAAAAAAGAGGCTTTTAACTTTTTGTCTCAATTTACCAATCTAATACGATCTGTCTCACAACAGGGATACTCTGGTTGGTTACGAACAGCTTTGCAATCTTACATGCAACAAGTAAAGCGCTTGAGTTGGTTAGTAAGAGTGGCTTAGAGCCCAAACGGTTTGGATCAGAACGTGTCAAAACAAAAAGAAAGTGAAGGTTTGCATCCAAGGTTTAGTTTGGCCCAAATACAAATCCAGTATTTTGACTGAAGCTCATCTTTAATTATCATCAAAAATATGTTCTGCTTGTTTAATCAAGAGCTTAGTATTTTGGATGTAAAAGTGCTTTGGATACTTCAAGAGGCTCACGATCAAGCTTAAAGTAGCCTGTCTTTTAATTAGGGATTCTGTTACTCTCTCCATGGCTTTTATTATGTCATGAAACAAGATCCTCCAGTTAGGAACTGTAACACTGAGATAACTTTTCCAAGATTTTTTTTTTTTTTTTAAAAAAGCCATTTTGAATGTAAATATAACAAATTCACGCTTTTTATATTACCAGTATCCATGGCAAACTGAAGATTTCCTTTATTCCCTGCCTACTGTTATGTCTTCAGTCCAGAAACTGTTCTTTAAATCGCAGGCGCAAGTGAGGTTTGTCACACGTATTTTGCTTCTTACTGCATTTGCTTCCCTGACTGCTGCTATTCATGCAAATGCTAGCTTGCTTAAGCTTTACAAAGTGATATGTTTGGGGTAGCTATTATTACATTTGTCATTTAGTGTTCACTCAAGAACTTTTTCCTTACACACTCTGAGGCAGATTCACCATCCCTCATGAGAACTGCAGGCAGCCTCCCCGAGGCCTTCTTGCACACTCCCAAATCATCTTTCTCGGAGTGGAGATTGTTTTAGCTACTTCCCCTAATACATTTCAAGTATAATTACACTATGATCAATATATTTTAGAAATTCCACAACCTCACATTATTTTTTTTTTAATCCTTGGCTCTCTTCCTGGATTAGTCCGAAGCAGCCTCTGGCTGATGGAGAGGCTTCAAGAAACTGCATTAAAAACCAATTTTGAGTTTGTATAAGGGTTCAATGGCTAAAGAGTTAATACGCACTTCAGGGATGAACATAATTTTTGAGATGAGGGTCGCTGTGAGGCTTTGTGCCTCACTTGCCCTTCATTAAAAGTGTAATTCCCTGCACTGGTCCGCAGGTGGTTCGTTACTGGGCTGGGGTTTCTGCCTCGATTCCCGGCAGCAGCCGGTCGCGGGGTGTCTGCTCCGTCTCGTTAGCCTCCAGATAAGCTCGGCCAAATCAGGCCACGGCGAGAAGCTTCTTCCCTTCTGCTGGAGGTTACCACCCCTGCGGTAAGGTCAGAGCTGAACACGTGTCCGTGCTGCAGCCGTTTGGGTGCAGAGCCGAGACTCTATATCGGCCTTTATGGCCAGGAAGGGGGAGGGAGGGGGGAGCGAAAGGGCTGCACGGGGGGAGTGGGAAAGAACCGCCCGGCTCTTCAACAATCCGAGCCCGAGATCCGCGCCCTGGTCTCGGGAGAGTGCTCGCTTGTGCAAATACTCGGTAATCCAATTTCACCAGCTACAGTCCTGGGATCAGTGACATGCCGTGGCAGGTCTTGGGTTTCTGTAGCTGCTCGCAGCTCCCCTGTAGCCTGACACGGGCTCAACTGGAAAGAAAAACTAAATAAGGGGACAGCAGGAGATTTGGGGGAAGCTGCCCCAATTCTCCAAGCCGGAGGGAGCATCTCAGAAATTTTAGCCCGGATCCGTGAGGTTCCTTGGAAAAGGAAGAGTCTGAGATTTCTCTGTTGTTCACCTTTGCCTCTCTGATTGCCTCTAAGTTTCATATGTGGTATCAAGCCACTACAAAGGAAAAAAAGGACTTTACTCGTCAGCTCATCTGCTTACTCTATGGAGAAGGTTTGGTCTGCTTAAGCGTGGTGGGCAGGCGTGCCTGTGTACCGCTGCTCCGGGGCTCCTCGGGCTTCTCAGCGCGGATAGGCATCCCCACGGGGCCGTCCATAAAAGCTGTCCGTCTAAGCATACGTAGACGTGTTTGCAGAGCTGAACCTTTCACAAATGCCTGAAGAGATCCTTTCATTTTCCCTCCTGTTTGGCCAGCCCCCCCCCCTCCTCCCAACCTAACGCTTTAAACTAAAATGAAGATTAACTTGTTCCAGGCAGTCGAAGCTAGACTAGGCATTTTGATGTAAATAAATCTGGGGGAAAAAAATAGGCATTTTAGAGTGAGTCTAACAAGCACCAAGTAAAGAAACGGTTTTGTCAGTTCCCACCGCAAAGCTGGAAGATGGCCATTTCAGCTCCGTTCCTTGTATGAACTCAAGACCATTTGAGCATGGAAAAGTAGATTGGCTTTTTGTTGTGTGATCTTTCGTATTGGCAGGAAGCTTGGGAAAGGTAAACGGAAACACTTATTTACATATTCTCATTTCTGTACCTTCCTACTAAGAGGTTTTCACAACAGCCTTCCCATGTCTGTATTGACGCTTCTGTATTCAGAAAATGGAAAGATGCATGCGGACTCCCATGGCTAATCTTTACACGTGTAGTTTTATTCCCTTCACAACCTGTTTTTGCACAAGCTCGAGTAGCTTTTCTTCAGGAGATGGCCCGAAGACTATGTTTAATGACAAATAATAATCATTGCACGCATATCTGGACTACACATTGGAATACATATACATATGTATGCATATGTAATGCATATACATATCAATCTGGGCTACATATTTGTAATAACATGTTACTCTGTTCAACTATGTAAGACAAATAGCTGTATTACTGAAATCTCTGTAAATACCATTAGTAACACATTTCAGCTGAGAAAGCATAACGTTACAATTCCTGTCTTTCTCCCTTTGGAGTTTATTTAATAGTCTGGTTTCATACTACGCTGTCTGTGCTGCTTCTGTTCGGAGTCTGTTCAGCGCAAGGCAAACACCAGCCAAATTTAACTTCACCCAGAAACACGACCTCATGTTTCACACTCAAAAAGTGACATTTGAAAGGACAGAAGCAACTCGTAGTTTCACAAATATTTTGCAAGTTGGAAAGCTGCATTACCTCTGTAGTCACAGAGAGATCTGGCCTTACCCTTTGATGCTGAGTCTGGGCAATAACTACCTTGTTTGTGTGTAAGACACTGCAGGGGAATGGGCTAAGTGTAATGGCCTACACAAGAAAAGTATCAAAAATAATTAAGAAAAATAATCAGTAGAAATATTGGGGGGGGAGGTGTTCTAATATTTGGATTATCAGTAAAAATAGATAAAAACCTCTGGCAGAAATGTGATTTAAATCAATGTTCCTCATGTTCACTTCCAAACTACTGACAGAGAAAAAAACTCAAATCCCTCTTAACTGAAGAATAATTTCCCCATTTTCAGACAAACTGTACTCTTGTAGCTTCATTAAGCTAGAAGGCAAAATTCATGGATATTCATACAGTTGTGGTTCTGTTCAATTTTTTCCGGGGCACTTAGTGATGCTGAGGATACTGGATTGACTGGGGAGGTGAAATTCTAGTCTGCGGGCTAAAAAAAGTGAGGAACGTGTCTGTTGTCCTCGGTATCACAGCAAATTAGGCATTCCTCCCACTACCAGCCTACAACTTTTCAGTTATTCCAATAATTTTAGAAGCGTGTCTCTAAAACCACAGCTGCCTGAAATGCAGCCTATACACTTCTATTTGAATTTACTTATTGAGCTCTCTGTCTAACAAATGGAAAAACTGAAGTAAATATTTTCAATATGAAATTTAAAACTTCTCTGAAATAAGCCCTAAAGAAGCTTGGCTTCCTGAATAATTTCTGCTAAAATTTGTCATCCGTACAAGGTTATTTAATCTGAGTCAATATTAAAAAAAAAAAGGCAGGAAGATGAAAACTGTCATATAAAAAGTGAAACTGAAGTTCTGTGAGGGCTGCATTTCCAAATACCGTTATTTTTATTGGAATGGGTAAAGCTTAGAATATGGTAATGAAAACTTGGAGTTTTTTTGCCAAGATTTTGACTTAACCACTTTTGATCAGCAATGTTTTCTCAAAAGCATTTTTAAAAAGCAGCCCATGTAACTACACGAGCACCAGCAATACATTTTCTGCTTTCAGTACTGTGACCTAATCAACTAGGCTTAAAGACAAATAAAATCTTTAATGCAGTCAATACAGTTTTTGTTTGAATGCCATGTGTTGAAACTACGCAGATTTAACCGAGGGAGCTCCAGATGCATGCACTGCCAGCCATTGGAATGATAGCCCTTATTTTTATAATAGGATTGCTGCATTTATCACCCTAATTACAATGATCCTAAGCACTTGTGCCTTAGAAAAGGCAGAATGTATTAAACAAGGGATATCTACAAGGGTAAAAAACTGTTAATGGAGTACTAAAACTGCACGTTTACTTTCAAGAGTTGAAAAACCAAGAAAACCTGCTCTCAACTGTTGTGTCATTCCACAACCTGTATGCTCCTACATACATCTCGTCCAAGTGGGAGTATTGTCAGCTTCTACTAGTCTGAGAGAGAAATGTTACCTACGTGGAATATAATCAATGCACATCACGTACCATGGCTATAACAAAGGTCTCCGTAGCAACATTAAGAACAGTTATTTTTAAATGTTCTACCTTAGTCTCACGTTCATGTTTTTTTAAATACGACTATTAACTCTTTGCACTGCAGAAGCTAGGCCTCCAACACAACTCCTTTGTCAAGGCTTGAAACGATGATCCCTGCCTTGTTTTTCCGCAGATCACTGCAGGCTTGCTTTTCTTTTGCAGTCAGCAAATACCCACTAAATATTGCATCATTATTTATCAACACGCAGCTGGTCTGGAAAACGAACCTGTAAGAGCTCCCTCTCCTCTTGGGAGGAGGAGGAAGGGGTATGGGAGTAGAAAGGATCTAACGAGCAAAACCTGAGCAGGTTGTGGCCCAAGATCCCCCAAACTGGTAGCACACAAGCGATGGGAAAAGGGGAGAAAAGAAGAGGCTGGGGAGGCACATCGTGCTCGGGAGCGGGGCTGGGGGAGGCAGAGTCAGGAGGTAAGGTGGGGAGGAGGAGGAGGAAGAGGAGGCTGGAAGGCACCTCCCCAAGCCCCCATGAACATTGCCGCAGGTGCTGGAGCAGAAGAGCCGCTGCGGGACCGGAGCTTGGTTAAGACAGGAAGAACGACAGAAAATAGTTGGGTTTTATCTCAGGGATCAGAAATGGCTGCTTCTGAAAGAGGAGCAGGAAGGACGATAACATTTTTCTGAGAAATGAAGCAGCACGTGGGTTTTTCCTCCATACCCCTCCTTCAGACCTGTCATCCCCTGCTGATTCCAGCACAAAGACCGAGTTAAGGCTGGCATGGATTCCCAGAGCTCCTTATACCCAGCATTTTTCTTTTTATCTCAGGGTAATCCTGTCACTTTTCCCTGGTTTCTCACCCCTGCAGAAGGCAACGCCGTGCACGGGGGGAATGCAGATTTCAGGGAGGTAAAACAGGTAGAGGGTGGGCTAAGCTCAGCCCCGTGCTTGGGGTGGCGGTGAGGCTTCGTTTCTGGAAGGAACAGAAAGCTCTTTTTCACTGTTAGCTTCTTAAGAGACAACTAGCAAGGGCCAATAATAGGAATAATTTATACGCTGCTGTACACAGGAGTGATATAGGAGTAATAGAGGCATATACTGCAAAACTCTTGGATTTCATTAATAATATATAAACGCACACATGAGGTTAAAAAAAAAAAAAAAACAAAAAAAAAACCCACCCAGAACTCCTAAGTTTGTTAATAGACTTCTGAGATGCTAATTTTTGTTTCATTAGCTTAAACGCTTAAAACATAGTCTGTCGATATTGTTTGTACCATGCAGAAATGATCTGCTTCCGAAGGAGCATGAGCCAGGGAGCATGAGAGCGTACTCATCCGTCGTCTGCTCTATTAATATACACAGACCTCTGCTCGATCTCCGGAGCAGCTTAGGCACAAAGGATGTCAAAGGCAGGGGAAGAGAATCACAGGTAAACATGTATGAATTACATGGTAAGAAGGACGGCAGGAAAAAAATGGGTGGGGTTTTGACAACAGACCTTGTCAAGAACAGGGTGCCCATGGATAGGTAAAAGGAGTGAGCTCTGTCCCGTGCTCAATCTCTTCCAGGGAGACCAGAGGTCTTTAACAGAGGTACGCAAAGAGATGAGTTTGTGCAACAGAATTGCCTGGGGTGGGGGGAGCTGGTATAGTTGGGAGTTCCTCTCTTTCCCTTCTGTTAGGAAGGGAACAGAGATTTCTTCAGCTAATTACAGCTCTATTCTGAATGGCGATTGTCTAGGAAGTTCTCCTTCTTCAGGACTATATCCCCCTTTCACTTATATCCCCCTTTCACTTATACCCTGCGCTCTTTTACTGGGAAAGCGTGGGAGAGAGCCTGTCGACAGCGAATTTGGCCGAGCTGCCCGTATCTCTAGGAAAAGGGCAGCCATCAGCAGCTACGTGAATGCTTGATGTAATCGGGACGGCTTCTAGCCAAGGGGGTGGGGGAAGAGGAAAGTATCTGAAGATTTAGGACCAACTGCAAGGTCTGTTCAGGATCTGTGCCAAAGAGCAGCTGGTCAGGCTGCTAGCTGAAGCCTGTTACACCACCGTGGTTCATAACCAAGGTAATTGTCTGTGTTTGATTTTACACAGGAGATTTGTGGGCATTAATACTTCCTCCGCACCAGTTGCTCAGCATATCTGATGCTGTAACATGAGCTTGTCTGCTTTCTTGTTGGTTAAAAGGGCACCGTCAAGGACGGTTTCAAAGGGTATGCCAAGTTGTTTGTGAAACCCTCTCAGAACAGTGGAAATACTGCTTTTCCACAAGGCCAAGTTCTTCTTTGTTTCCTACAGTTACTGTCATCAGCATGACCCTTCCCACAGTAACTTTCTTTTTAGCATCTTTTATTGGAAAGATGCGTTTACCAGGGGAGACTGTTCACTTGACACAAGATAGGTGCCGCTAAGCACAGGTTCAAATTTAGGTGAAGGAGGAGGTCACAGAAGCAATGAAGATTTAAAAACAAGTTATTGCTGCTCTACCACACACCATCGACATTTCCCTTCTGCTTCCCCCACTTTTAACTTGTAGTAGTGTTAGCTACGGTCTGTGGTTGGTTTGCATTTTGCGTTTCTTTTTGTTGTTGTTTTGGTTTTTTGACACTAGCATTATCTACAGAAATAGATTTTGGTCAGAATTCAGCAGCACAGCCCTGTCTTCCCTCCCTACTCGTTGTTCTGGCTCATGTGTTGTTCTGTGTCTGGGCTCAACTTACCCAGCTTCCAGGGTGGTTTTGCTTTGAATCTGTCCCATCTTGACATTCAAGGACAGTATTATAACAATTTGGATACCAAACATGGAGAGGACAGCCCTGTTAGACAGCAATGCCAGGATTCCTGCCCTAACTCTCACCACAGGCCTCAGCTGGGCCGCTTGGTATCTTCAGAAGGTATGTTGTCACCTGAATCCTATGAGAAGATGGGGCTTAGCTCTTCAACCTTGAAGTCACACCTGTGAGATCAGGATAAACGTACTTACTAAAATTACAATGTTTGAGTAGGTGATGTAGGCACATCTGGGGCAGCCGGAATAAATATCCGTAACCCTCATCTGCACTAGCGAGCTGAATATAGCTCTTGTTGGAGGCCACGGCTGCAGGAAACTGTTATGCTCTATCGAAGGACCACAGGGCGAGTGAGGGTGCTGCGGTTGCTCACACTACATTTTCTTGCCCTGTGGCTTGGTGACTCATCTTTCACACTTCCTTATTATCCCATTTACCGACAATACAAAGTACCCTTTTCTAATAGAGAAGCATTTAGAAGCACTGGGTTTTGGTAAACAATATAAAAATGATTCTTGGTAGCCATTAAGAGTTCAGGTTCACAGCTTTTCTGAGGAATGCTTCATGCAAGCACATCTCCTTTCCCTAGCCCACTGCTTACACATGGGACCCAACTGTTAATAGTTTCAGCAATACCACTGATGTACTTAGTGCTTCTCTAGTCCAGAATTCATGATGGATGGTGAGAATTTGCAATATCTGGTCCTTAGCATCTGAAGATTTCATGCTCAATAAATCTCATGCGTTTCTTTTTCCTTATTTTTGTCTGAGAAGAAAACTTCCACTGACTTTTCTGAGATTGCCTTGGTTCATCCTGCTTTAGCTGGCGCCTGTTTGCTGATTAGCTCATCTGAGGAAATTAAGTCCTGAGCTGGTCTAGCAGACAGTGCGTATGTTCTTGTGCACTATGATGAAGAAGGTGGAGAACTTGAAAAACATAGCCTGTTATTTGTAAATGCAGTAAAGATGCCAAGGAATAACTTGCAAGATTTTGCTGGCCACGTAGATCCAAACAGGCTATTGCTGAAGAGGTACTGTAGACTAACATGGCCGAGTGGATGGAAAGGCACATAGAGGGTGGTCATAACAAAGAAAATACATTTTCCTGTAGGTAAGAATGGAGAGAACCCTCTGTCTTCTCATATTGCAGATACTGGGGTTTGTAATTTAGGTTTTTTTCTTTTTTGTTGTTGCTTGGGGGGTTGGGGTGGTGGGGTTTTTTGTTTTGTTTTAAACTAAGCCTGGAATATATTATTCCAGGACATTACTTAAGTGCCTCAGGAGTTAACCACATAGAGACTAATAGCTGCATCACTCAGATTTCCTGTGACATTAAAAGCCTCACTGACTAACCAGCACAATAAAAATACATGATCCTTTGTACAGCTTCTTCTGGAGATTCAGGACTAATCTTGGCTTGAGGAGACAAAATACAGTCTAAAGCTTCATCCCAGTTCCTCCAGGATGCGGGGCTCTGACAATTAGTTCTTTTGGAATAGCAAAAGGTGCAAAGCCAGCCCATATTTTCTCCAAAACAGAGCAGCATCTGCATGTCAGCCTGTAAAACAGAACATTAGATCATTAGATCTTGCCAAGGTTTGTCCAGTCAGGCTTCCTGTAATGTGATACTAAATCTAGCAACAGAGGAATACTGGAAAACCTAAGTGCAATTCCTTCACATGCGATAATATGCCATTATATCTTGTCTAAATGGTTGGTTTTGGTACTACTTATTGATGTTAACAGGAAAGCTTTGTAGTTGTGTAGGCAAACTCAAGCACTCATTAAAATGAAGAGGACTTTTCAGCTTCTTCCTTTTTTGCCCCCAGATTGAGCCCCCAGAGACCTAGAATCAGCACAAAGAGACTTGACCTCATGCATAAAAATATGCAGCATCGGATGCCTTTTTTTTCACCTATGGCTAATGATGCAACTGCTACCGTCACCAAGGAGCACAACCCTCATTTCTTAGCAGTTTTGAAGAGCATGAGTACACTTCTGTCGTGGTTTGGGCCAAACCAGGACAATTTCCCAACACTCAGCTGAGTTCCCTCACCTGTAAATAAGTAAAGCTACAATGAACTGTTTTCTAGAGAGGTCCTAAGAGGACAGCTGAGAGAAAATAGCAAGCAAATGTTAGACTTGTCTGCGTTCAGAAGAGCCAGGGAGAGGTCTGCTTAAAATCAGCTTTGGATCCAGTGACCCTCATTCCCCTTGGGGGATCCACTTCTTGTGGTGACACTGCCACCAAGCAAGTAACCTATTTCCCGGTTGTCTCAATAGCTGAGGCTTTTCTGGACAGATGCAGAAATTTGTTTAGCATAAGTTAATAGAGAGTTTTGTACCTTATCAGTCCTTCTGTATTTCTCATATGTCTTCACTGGAAGCTGGGTTGGTACCTTCACATGGACTGCACCACAGACTTAGGGTCAGGGCAGTATTTGCTCCTCAAGGTATATCCTTACACATTGTTTGGATTTCCAGTGGGTAAAGTGACAGAGCTTTCCAGCACAGGGATGAGAAATCCTGTCGGGAAAAAAAGGCACCTTCTGCAAACACTGTTTTCTTTTTTGGTGGTAGAGTTAGGAGAATGAGGCAAAGGGTGAGCTCCAGCCTTCCTGAGGTGATTGTATTGCTAACAGTCACCCCTACTTTGGCCTGGTACTTACCTTCCAAATGCCTACATGAGACCAGATATCAATAGAGTTTTATTGTTTCAACCATGCTCAACACAAGCTGGCCTTGTCAATGGATTCAGGCAACACCATAACATTAATTTACCTTTTTTTTTTTTTTTTTTTTTTTGAAGGGGGGGAATATTGTTAGGAGAGAAAGAAAACCCTATTTTCACCCAACAAAATTTGCTTTCCAGGAGGCTCAAGGGATTCCACCTTTATTTCTTGCTACAGGAATTAAAAAAAAATTAAAAATGGAGACACAGCTAACAGTTGCTAGCTATACAAGCAAACCAGTTCCCTCTTCCACACTTGTAAGGACTAAATCTATATGCCCTATATCTCCAGCAGCAGGTAGCTATCATGGATCCTTCCCCACGGTACGAGCAATGTCAAGGCTTGGAGAAAGACCAAGGCACCCAAGCAGAAATATGCCACGCTCCAAGACAGTGCAGCACTATATGACCAGTCCACAGCCTTTTTACTTTTCGGCCAGCAGCCACCCTCCATATATATTACCTCTTCTGCAGGCAGGTCACCTTAGGACCATATTGCTGCCAGGGATTTGAAAGATTAATAATAATAATAATCATCATCATCATCATCATCATCATCATCATCATCATCATCATCATCATCATCCAATAACCACTTTTAAGGTTTTGTTTCTTAGTGAACTGCCAGACCTCCAAATCTCAAACCTCTGAGAAAGCAAATCTCACTATTTTTTCTGAATTCAGCCAAGTTTAATCCTATTACTTTCTATTAACCCCTGCTAGACTTACACTGCCTCATACAGACTCTGCTAGAGACCAGTATTCTCACTTACTCCCTTCTTCCTTCCTTTCTGCCAACCTGCTCTGTCCCCCAACCCAGTGCCAGTGACATAAAGGTTTCCATTTTTAACTCCTCCCTTGCAGCCTAATATTTTTCTCAGATGTTATCCTGACATCTGGTAGTGGTAATCCCTTTCACATCCCATGACAGTGGGGTACCCAGGTAGTAGCTCACACATAGTAGCTCGGAGCAGCTATGGAGACGGTCACTGCTTGCTTTCCTCTGCTGTCTCCTTAGCAGGAATCAGACTTCTGGGTAATGATGAACTTCTTGATCTGTTCAGCACTTCAGGAGCGAGGTGGTAATTTTACTGCTGCAGTGTTACTAAGTTCCTTGCGTGTCTTTGGGAGGTCATCCCAAAATTTTCTGTAAGGAGCAGAATCCAGATTTTCTGAAGATACCCACCTCTGTTGTTAGAAATTAATATGATCTGCCATATGATTGCTAGTAAGTACTAGTTGAGTATAAATAGTTGCATGTGTTTGGTGCTGTACCATTAAATAATATGAGGTTGCTGCCATCTGTGTTCTATTTGTAGTCTTAGCATCTTTTAGTCCTAAAAGAAGACTAAGCATTACCAAGTAAATAAACAAGCATTACAAGAAATGGAGGAGAAAAATGACAGCCATCCTGACGATCACAAAACAAAAAGTGACATGCTAGAAATCTCAGTCATCGTAATGTCCTTAAGCAACCATCCTAAACAGACAAGTAGGATGTTTTATCAGGCTGCTATCTCAGATAAGCATCATCAGGATCTGAAAGGCTGGCTTATGTGCCTCTGCTTTTTAGTTTCAATACATACGTTTTTAGACTCTGTACATTTTGTCATTCCTTGAAGCATCCATATTCTAAATGCTAACAATGAGTAATGAGCAGGGGGTTTAGTCCAACGCTTCCCATAGCTGTGAATTAAAGATTTGGATCTCTGTGCAAAATTTGTTGCTCAAGCACCTCAGTACAGTACCCTGGCTCAAGTGCAAATCAAGTACACCAGCGCCACAAACCAGGCAAGAGCATTACCCAGGCCCAGGGCTCAAAAATGAGTGAGCTTCTGCAGCCTAATGAGTTACTTACTGAGCATCAGTGGAGCCAGATGCTCTCGGCCTGTCACATAACCAAGAAAAATGTGTTCATTTAAATGTCAGGGAAAAAAAAAAAAAAAAAAAAAAAAAAAAAAAAAAAAAGATTTAAGATAATGCATTTTGGCCGTGTGTTTTTGAGGGTCTAGCAGTATGCATGTGGTTGAACCCCCAGCCTCGACGAACACACAGTAACTCTCCAACCAACAGTAACTTGATTATCTCTCCCAACCCTGAGCTGAACCGCAGCAGTCGCTTCAGATTAGAATTGAGCGAGAGGCACGAGGCTGTCAGAGAGGGTGTAAATTTAACTTTTTAAATTGCGAGTGAGATCAAGTGAGAAACAGTATTTTACTGAGGATTTACTTTATGGAGTCATAGTGTTAGCACTTTTCTAAAGAAAAGCCTATTGTTTCTGAGGGAGAGCCGAGCATTTCCTATCGCACATTTAGTCAGTAAAAAATATTCCGTGCCTGGCTCACACTGGGCTCTTCCCCTGACCACATGCTGGGCTGGTTGGTATTTTTCTAAGACACCAAGAAAGAGAAGCAAGGTCTTCTCCAAGTTCCCGGAATCGTACAAACCAGCTGATTCACTCGTCGGTGGCCTGGTGTGTGTTCCCCACGAGGAGCGAAGTCACTCTGCAACCCTGGATCAGCAAGAAGTGAAGCAGGCTGCAGTCCAAGACAGTGCTCCTGCGTCTGCTTGCTCAAGGTCAGGGAGCTATTTGGATGCTTGAAGTATGGGCTTTGCTGTATTTAGCACGTTGTGGGTTGGAACACCATGATAACATGATAAGAAAAGAAAAAAAATCTTGATGTAGAAAAAATCATTCATGATGTACGATTGCCAAGTTGGACTTGGACTACCTGGATCTTCTGGCCATTTCTAAATCTGTGGAAAAATTGCTGTGAAAGTTTTAATCGGTATCTGTGCTGGGAAACTCTATATTTCATACACATTTCCCTTAAAAAAAGCATTATCAGCGGTTCCCTCACCCCATCATGTACAAACCACGGCATCTGTAGGACTCTGTAGTGCAGATAGCCCCTTTGCTCAGACGGCATTGGCAGAAGAAGCCTAAGAAGCTGAGCAGATAAATAGAAACCATCTGAGAGCCACAAAGCCCTTTGAAAAAACTGATAAAACAAGCTGCCAACCTGCATAGGCAACCCAAGTTCTTCCATAAGACCTTCACCTTTAACTCACTTCAAAATATCTGGTTGAGTGAATTAAGCTTCTTCCAAAGGCCAGCCCCAATGGGAGGGAACGTACTTCATTGTGTGGGTCAGAGCAGAGCAATAGCTTCAAGGACAAGAAGTTGTTGCACTAGCCCTCAAAAAGATGATTTGGGTGGATATGGTGTTTTTCTTCACTCCCTGGACAGTGGTACTTAGAAAAACTTGTGATAGTTTCAGCTGGGATGGAGTTAACTTTGTTGCTAGCAGCTGGTGTAGTGCTGTGTTTTGGATTTGGGATCAGAAACAGTGATGATAGCACGCTAATGTTTTTGGTTGTTGCTAAGCAGTCAAGGCCTTTTCTGCTCCTCGCACCGCCCCACCAGCGAGCAGGCTGGGAGGGCACAAGAAGTTGGGAGGGGACACAGCCGGAACATCTGACCTCAACTGACCAAAGGGCTATTCCATACCATATGATGTCATGCTCAACATATAAAGCTGGGGGAAGAAGAAGGAAGGGGGGGACGTTCGGAGTGATGGCGTTTGTCTTCCCAAGTAAGCGTTGTGCGTGGTGGAGCCCTCCTTTCCTAGAGAAGGCTGAACACCTGCCTGCCTATGGGAAGCAGTGAATGAATTCCTTGTTTTGCTTTGCTTATGTGCGTGGCTTTTGCTCTACCTATTAAACTGTCTTTATCTCAACCCATGAGTTTTTGCTCATTTTTCTGATTCTCTCCCCCATCACAACTCGGGGGAGTGAGTGAGCGGCAGCGTGGTCCTAGCTGCTGGCTGGGGTTAAACCACGACAAAACTGTGTACAGTTTTTTGCATGCAAAAGACTTTTAGGATACATATAACTAGTAGTAAATCCAGATCACTCTATTAAAACACAAAATTACTATAGCTGTCTCAGTTTGTGGCCACTGGATGTCACTACTGATCCATTTCAGAAGACCAGCAGATTTTTATAAGAGCAAAACAAAAACTCTCCTAATTTGGAGAAAATGAAATATTATTTTACTTATTATTATTATTTATGAGAACTTGTCAGTTCATTTTCCTAAGTCAGCGTAGCATGCCTGTCACCTTGTCTGTAACTGCGAAGGAGCACACGCACAGATTGTTTTCTTGCGCTGCCGGACAACTTCCTCTCATCGGGGAAGAGACCTCGGCGTCAAGAAGAAACTCCAGCTTCTAGAGTGATGACAGCACGTCGAGGCCAGCGTGGAGCAGGAGCACCTCCGTGCAGCCTGGGCTCGTGAGCTGGGGGACTCCAAGAGGCAGGCAGGTGTGGGTGCTGGGATCCCAGGAGGCAGCTGTGGGTGCTGGGACCCAGCTCTGTGCTTTCCTGGGGCTGCTGCTAAGGGCCAGCTCATCACCACCCTCTTTCCTTGCCTCTTCTATGGAAGAGGCATTTTTTGGGGGATAAAAGACTGATCCCATGTATTATAAATTTTAAAAAGCAGTAGAGACAAAGCACCTGCCAGGTCACTAAAGATGAGTTCTCTATAGATCCATCCCACTGTGTTGGACACTTGCATAGATATCAGGTGAGAGGTGAGTCTGCTTCTGAAGCCCAGCAAGGAAGGAGGTAGCAGAGATGAGAGGACAAAAAGATTCTTTTCTGTGATATCTTTGCTCTGCTGTGCTGGCTTCCCCACAGACAAGAAGGGAGGTGATCTGATAGGAACAGCTGAAATGGGGCACGGGGGAGGGAAGAGAGAAGATGATATCAAGATTTGGATGAGACTGGCGTTTTATGGCAAGGAAAGGGAAGTTAAGGAGATACTGGAACAATCACATAGAAAACATTGTGAAACCAGGAGTCAGCCTCACTTTCCTGAGACATCAGACCAGATCATTTACATTTACATAACATTTACACATTCAGTGCAGTGCTCTGAAGGGTCTGACACCACTCACCAGCCTGACTGGTAGAGCACTCTGCTGAACGCTCTGCCAGTCCACCCTACACCGCCTGAGCCCCACCTCGTGCCAAGGTTGCTCAGCAGTTCCCGGGAGAAGGTCCTATTTCCCATTCAGTACAGCTTCACTAAACTTTCATCATCCGAGCTGAAAATTTCTGTTAGATTTTCTGCCTCAAGCTCAAAAAACAAGGGGATAAAACTACTAATCTATTTTTAAGAAAGAAAATTGAAAGAGAAATCATACATACTCAGTAGAGACTTCTAGAGATTAGTAATTGGACTCTTCTAAGATTTATCCCCTTTAGGCAGGTGGAGATCCCCAAGCCATTTAATGACCGGGTGACAGCCTGGGAGGAGAAAGGAGAACAGGACCAGACATCTAGAGGGATGGAGAGTTGATTTTATGCACAAGGTGGAATTAAATTGTTACAGGTAACCCAAAACTATTGCCTTTGAGCTCCTCCTTGCCACCTTGAAGTGTTTTGAGTGTAATTCTTGCAGTGGGTATCTTCCCTTTGTGAACCGGTTTGTGGTGGGGTGTTGTTCAGGGTGGATCAGGTATTTTCAAAAGCAGAGGACTTCTGAGCTCCGAGGTTTCTGAGCAACATTACAGGCTTTGGAAGAGCAGAGCGTGGCCTTCAAGCCTCCTCACCCAACCCAGGAGCTTGGTCCAGTGTGGATTACATCAGCTTGATGAATTCCTTGCAGTGACATAGCCAGATAAAGATAGCGGTGACTAACACCCAGTTATCTCACGAAGCTGTGGATCTAACGGGGCTGAGCTGGGGCTCTCCCCATCGTCAGGCTCTGCAGCAGCCTACCAGCCCACTGAGCTCATCGGAAACCTGAGAAACTCGTCTGATTTCTGCTGGGAGGTTCATTTTGATTTAATCAGTCTGGCGTTTTGCCAGCGTAAAAATTTCCTCTCTGAAATTTCCAACCAGTTTCCATGAGAGCTAAAGGATAACCCACGGAGGTCTTCTGCACAGCTCCTCTTTGCCTGCTATTTCCTTACATGCAGAGCCATATGAATGCCGTGGGGAAATGGCATTACGTGCAGAGCGGTATTAATCTCATGGGAAATGAAAGAAGTACTTACAGGTAACAGCAGAGGGGGTGTACAGAGCAGGTACTTCACTGAATCAGCTGAGTTTGCTCAGAAAAAGAAGCAACAAGACCATGCACATGGGATGCATCTTTTTCCTCTGCTGGTGAAAAAGCTACATTCTTTTTTTAAGACAGGGTAGCCAGTGAAGTACTGCTCACTTTGCCAGTGTGACTGGGAGTTTGGCTGGAGGGAGGAAGAAAAGCAAAAAAAAATCCCTGCCCCCCCCCCCCGCCCCCCGAAAAAAAAAACCAACCAGAAAAAATGCCATTTTGGCCAAAATTGGTCCCTGGATTTCTTTTCGTACCCTGGGAGATCCAAGCAGGCAGCAAAGCTCAGCCGTTGCACCTCAGTCCCTATACCCTGCAGTGCCTGTAGGGTTAGAAGCTTCGTAATACAGAAATAAACAAGGTGAGTGGGTTATTTGGAACCAAAGCCAGCGACCCTTACACCACTCTAACACATCTTTCAACTCCAGAAATTGTCCCATTGGTTTCAGTAGGATTACTCACAGAGGAAGAAGCTGCTCTGCCTGAGAGAGGGAACCTGATCCCTTGTTTTCAGCTGCAAATGTAAACTTTGGGGCATTTTGATTTTGCAGAGGCTCAGTTTGGCTCTCGCTCAAGCTGGGGGAAAAGGTGACCGTTCTGTAAAGCAGCGTATTGCAGGAAAGCCATTTATCAGTCTAAACCAAGAGATTGAATATCAAATTTAAATCGTCTTTTCGTCAGCTTCATTTCACAATCACGCTATATATTAGGCTAGTAAAGTTGAATTTTCCTAACAAGAAGGAAGAGGGGGAAGGAGCTGGCCAGAGCTTTCCGAGACACATTGGCAGGATCCTTCCTTCCCCACTCCATTGCCTGGCAGATGACTCCCCAAAAGCCTTAGCAGCAACTGCGTATTTTCTCCTTCCTTTCCTGGAAGTGTCGCTTTGTCCTGTGGAAGCGCAGATACATATAATAATATGTAAGGAGTTCTCACCAGCTCTTTTTATGACCGTTATGAAAGATGCCAGATGATTATCTGAGACCTTCCCACCAAACCCACGGCTTCAGGGGGACGCATGGAGGCTGGCAAGATAGGGAAATCCCGCGGCCAAAAGCTTTTGGAGAGAGCAGTTTCTCCTCCCACTTGCAGAGACCACACTTAAATATTTGTGGTATCATAAATATGCTCTTTAGCGTGCGCACTAATAGATGTCTGGAACACATCTGGATTTGGTGGCTCTGGACCCTCAGGCTTGTGCAAGGCAAGGTAAGAAGTGTCCGGTGGGGGTGTGTGTGCTGGGGGTGTTGGGTGGACGTCTGCTGGGGCTCAGTGCCCTTCTGTTTGACCCCATCCTGCTTCTAATGCAGCCTGCCACCTCTACAGCTGTGGGAGTTTGAAAATAAGTTTTCTGTCACTAACGTGGATGACTATAGCTTAAATATTACATATAGGGAGGAAAAGTTAGTACCATAGGGAGAAAACTTAGCAAAACAGACCTCTAGTGCCTTGTAGGTTATGTAGCCACTTACGCATGCGTGAAATGGATATAAGAGACTCTCAAATTTGATGATATAAACATAGCTGATAATGCCCTGCTCTCCCTCAGTACAGTGGTTTTATGCTAAAGGGTGTCACTTGCATAACGTGGTGCTAAAGCCTCGATGGGAAGTCTTAATTCCCTTCTTCAGGCGTATTAAATCTCCTCCCTGGGGAGGAGAACTTCTCTTTTCCCCCATGCCCTTGCTCTCCCATGGTGCTCATGGCTTCAGAGAAGTCTCTTCAGTCTCAAAAGCTGAGGTCCTTCCTAAGAAAAGCGACGTGGAAGACATGCGATAGGCTTTACCTGTAGAGGTTTGGTGGAACAAGACAGCAGTCCCTCAGGGGAGAGGGATCAAGGATGATTTTAATGATTTCCTTCATGTCGAAAGGAAAGTTTAAATAGATTGCTGTGCCCTGAATGCGAGGGCAGAAGAAATGATTTCTGTTTAAGTAGGTGTTAGGAGGTAAGAAAGAGCGTTGTAATAACAACCTGTCTCATAAGCCGAGGAAGTGAGATGTTGAATCCGTACCCAAACAAAGAGCGAACCTGAGTCACAAGAACACTTTGTATTTATAGGGCAGCTTTCATCAAAGAATTTCAGAGTGTTTTACCAACCTGGAGAGCCAGGGATAAACATACCAACTTACACCGAGTCGGTGATATCATGGAGCCAAACAGTTAAGGAGCACAGAGCAAGGGACTGTTTCAGTATGAGTAAGAGGACAGAATTTGGCCCCACATGCTTAACTTTCACATCTCTCTTCCCTCGTAAAGTAAGCTTTCGTTCCACTTTATAGATGGGCAACTGATGCACAGAGATCCCAGGGAGTTTATCCAAAGTCACAAACTGAGGAAGTTAATGAAAAAGGACCCAAGAGTTTTGACTTTGTGCTCTAACCCCAAGGAAAACTTAACTTGGCACTAGCAGCTGATTGATCTTTAGGGCTTCTGCATGAACAGGGAGTAGTTTGTTTAATGAAATAATATCCCAGGCACATATGAAGAGCAATTACTTGCTCTCATATAAACTCTCATGTATTCATCTAGAAAAAATGTTCATGACTCAGTCATCTGGGATGGTTCAAGCTACTCACCCTCCAGCATGAGGCGTAGGCATTACAGTGGTGAAGTTAAAAAGGAAGACACATGACCTCAATTACTCACAAGGAGTCAAATTATGATCTCAGATACAGTGGTATAAATCCAGAGTCATTCCCCCCTGAAGTAATTGGCATCATACTGTATTTCTTTAACGTACGGGAAATCAGAACGCAGTCTACAATCTCAGTATGTCTGTAGAGCTGTATGCAGAGCCAGGCCGGGCTCTCCAGCGGTAGATGGTAGCGATGGAGAAAAATAAGGTTGGAAAATGTACAAGGTCGAAAAATGTGCCAAGCTTCCCTGTAGCAAGAGCAACAAATTATTACCTAGTTTTAACAGTGTACTTAATAATGATTTCACTTTTTTATCAGGTTTTCTCCATTTTTTAGTAAACAATATAAATTAACTGATATACAGAAAGATTTCCTAAGGGTCTATCCGGTTGAACTCTATCTTTAATTCCTTGGTTTTGCTCTGGATATCATAAACTCTGAGGAAGGAAGGGTTTGGCTGTTAAGAAAGGCGAAGAAAATTATGAACTTACAAATTTACAGAGGGAGTGTGACTGCAAACACAGATCTAGAATTAGGGATATTGCAAGTTCAGAGAAAAGAATGATTAATGTAACAACCAGAATGAACTGTCCCGATGGGACATCTGAAATTGTATGAAACTGTTTCCATCAGTGCAGAACAAAGGACCGACGGCTTGAAGACCAGGGACACTGGATTCAGCACAGCAGGAGACCACATAACAAAATATTATAAATAGACCCTCCATTTATAGTTTCTGAGCTTTCAATAACTGTGATATTCTCAACCTTACGGTTCTAGCAATTTGGAACTGATAGATGAGGACTTTGCCCCTTTGGGACTATGGAGAACCTGGCAGAAATGAACAGGGAAATGATTCAGTTTGACAGAGGAAATGCATTATAGGCACCTAACAAGTTTCCAGCACGTGAGGCAACCCAGAGTTTTTACAAATAGGCATGTTTTTAACATTTTCGAAGCCTACAGAAGCAGTCCAAACACATGTTAAATTATATTCTAGGCAAATCGTACCAGCAGCGTACAGAGGGACACCCAGGGGACCTTCCTTAAAAACTCTGGGTGTGCAGGAGGACTCCTGGGGTGCCACCACAAAGCATCCTGCCTGTTCCCACTGCCGGCACTGGAAGCAACACAACACGCGGCTCCAGTGCATGTAGCAGTACTTTATGGGCATATATTGCTATTTCTGGCTTGTCTTCCAGCTGTTACCCAATTCAGATTCCTTCCTGAAAAATCTTGGCACGTACATCTTGTTGGTATAATTTCGAAGTATGCAGAAGACATGCATGTGCGCCAGTAAAGCTACAGATCTTGTAGACTTAGGAAAGCGATACCTATATTACACGCGTGAATGCAAAGTAGGTATATTTACATATGCATAAGACGTAGATGTTTTTAAAATATGTGACAGCATATGTGTACTGGAGTGCAAAGCAGGGTCCAGGAGTATCATTAGGAGGCATTTGAGTGAAGGTGATTAAGAAACTGTTTGCACTGGCACCGCTGAAATACTGGAGCCTTCTGCCTCTCTTCAGAGCGCGGCATTGTAACAACTTGAAATGTTTTTGTGACAGATCCAAGAACAGTAAGCCTTTCCCAGCACCAAGTACAGTTGAAGCGACAGTTTGCAATCACTTGCTAGGTGCAATTAACAGCTACCCGTATCTGCATCAGTCAAGGCTTCTGCTGTGGAACTTCCACATACCTGGCAATCCTGTCAGAGAAGAATAGGTGAAGTGGCACCCAAATAGCACCCAGCCCAGTGTAGCTGAGCGTGGCCAGCTGCTCCGTGACCACAGCTGGGGCCTGGTCTGGTTTGGGCACTGTGTATATGCAAAAGCGTAGACCAAAAAACTAGGTACTTTAGCTAAGTGGCCTGTGTTACTAGAGTAATGAGTCTTTCTGAAGCCTAGTCCACGTGCAATTTTATACAATTTCAGTTCAGGGGTGATTTTTTTACTGAAAGAGTAAACCAGCCCATCCCTGCACATCTGCAGTGGGTGCGGTGTTATCAGCAGAGAAGGTGCTGTACCAGAACAACATACACCAGCCTCCCACAATAAACTCATCTTCCCTCTGGAGAGGTGGTTCTGCTTTCCCGATGGAGACATAGTTAAAATAGTATGACTTGGTAGTGCAAACAAATCAATAATCGGGAATTTTCATGGGACATTCTCCTTAAGCCTAGCCGTGTTGCTGCTAACTTGTGACAGTGCTGATGGTGGGGCTGAGAGAGAAGCGTGCAGCATGTACATGGTTGTGTTAATATGGCTCTAAAAAGCTCCATGGGGGCTTCAGAGCAACCTCAGGTAGGAGGGAGGTTGCCATCAAGATGGTTACCTTCATCTGGATCCACTTTGAATGAGATTGGAAGGAATTGAAAAATCGTATCGAGTATTTCTACTGAAAAATTCCTGGGTGCAGGGGTGCAAGATGGTTGAGATGCAGGTCGTGACTGAGGAACGGTGTTGACTTCTGAAGCTATTACTGAGAAGCTGCCCCAGGAAACTCGCATGTTGCAGCACTTGGTGGGCATGGGCATCTCTGGAGGGTCACAGGTGACACAAGGGATGGTCACAGGGTAGACTTGGGTCCACTGTCCCATCCGTATGGGATGAGGTAGGAAGGGCAGGTGCATGTTGATAACCTGCAGGCACAGCCTCTCAGCTGCCCCACAAAGTGCTGTTCTTCTGGCCTGGCCCCCCAAGGGGAAGTGATCATGGTGCTTTGACTAACAAGCAGCATCCAGGTCTCTGAGCCAGCGAGAAGTGGCAGGGTGCACGGCAGATTCATGAGATGAAGGTGACTGTGAGGACCCTGAGAAATTAAAATGTACCCTGTCACACCTGAGAGCATTGCTGACAGTTGTGGCTTTGCAACTGGGAGAAAGTCAGGCAATATAGGACAGTCTTCACAAACAGAGGAGGTTCTGGTCTTTGAGGAGCTTTAAGGAAAGGGGTTCTAGCTAGTGTTGCATGAAAAGGCAGTGTCATCTCTGGAGGTGACAAACCTCCCTTACTTTTGCATAGGGAGCTTGTGTCTCCTCATCATCGCCACTATCCCTTGTAGGCTCTGATGGGAGCACAGGGCTGCTTTCAAACACCGCCATCCCAGGCCCTGGTCAGGATCGAGCGTGCAAGGCTATATTCTGGGAAAGTTAAATCCCTAAAATTGCATAAAGATCACTCTGCAGCTCTGTTCTCCAAAGCTTTGGTATTGATCTAACTCCTCTCCATCTGAAAGCTATCTAAAACGCTTTGGTGAGGGTTGCAGGGCTGTGGCAGAGCACTTTGAACTGCGTTTTCCTTATACTCTGTGGGTAGAGAAATGCTTAATTGGGTATTTATTTAATGTGCCAGAGCCAACAGGTGTAGGTAATTTGGAACTGCTGAGGACAAATCATCACGTGTAATGTTAAGATAGTTACTCCAGGGAGGAGAGAGGGAGGGGGAAAATGGCATATATTAGCGTAACTATGTCCCCACACATCCTCTCTCATCTTTGCATAATATGAGAGTCTTGTGGGCCCCTGCCAGCAAAATAAAACGATGATCCTAGCCTCATGGGCCTATTATTATTGATTTATAAAATACTCACAGCTAGTTGTGTTAAATGTGTCCTTCCACTGCAAGAAAGAATTACTGGGGGTACAGTGGTGTAAGGCTGCGGTGTCGTTATTATGCTATATGAGTTACATATAAAGGCATCTTCAAAATGTCTTTTTTTAGGCATTTCAACTGCTTTATGGAAACCCATCTGGAAATAAATGTAGCTGGTCTAATGTATGTAATGAATTTAATGTGCCGTTCTTCCACATTAAGGAAAAATCTAATAGGATGATTGAGTGGGGCCAAACTTCTCCAGGAAATTCCTTTATAGTACATGATTGAATTATTGTTTTTCTATTAGGGCAGCCAAAACATTCAGTGTCCTCGACGATACAGGATGTGTGCCGTAACTTTTTTGCCACTAAGCTAGGCATACTGTATCTGGACATGTGCCCAGCAATTTGAGTATTTCCATTTGAATGATTTATTTATTTTCCAAAGAAAGTCTACATAAGTTATACCAAACTCGGCAAATTTCTTTCAGATCAGACGACAGAACTAGGTGCCTGGCTGCCAAATGAATGAAATCTAAGGAATCCAGAGGCATTTACAGCAAAGCTGAGATTTTCCTAATGGGTACCTAAAAGTTATACTCATGAAACTCCTAAACCTTTTCTCAATAGAAATTAGGCACCTAACTCCCTTCACAAATCCTCATCTCAAGTCTGCACTCAAGCCCCTGAGTAAGTATCCTGATTTTCAAAAATGTTGGCCTTCCAGCTGCAACCACGTAGGCTAGGAGAAGCTGCTGACCGTAGCACTTGTGAAAATTGGATTATTTATTTATAAGCCTAAATATGATCCTAAGAGCCTAACTTTAAATGCCTTTTAAAACCTAGGACCAGTGCTTTTGCCCATTTAAGTTGCACAGAACAAAGTGTTTTACAAACTTCTCACTAAAGATATGAAGCTACTAGTGCATTGATAAACACACTGAGAAATTGGTACAAGATATTCTAAGCTGGTAGTTCAAACTCCCTCCTCCCTTCCCCCCTCAAAAGCTGCTGCTGTTGTCTTACACAGGAGTAGGAAGGCAAATAATTCGAATGTTTTTTCTGTAAAGACGTTGTGTATTTGAGACATCTACCTGCACTCCCAGGGGTTACAGCTATAAAATGTATATAATTATCACCGCACATTATAAGAATATGCTAGTGACTTTGAGATATCCTGGAAAACCATACATAAGTAAGTATCTGGCTATATGCAAGAGGAGACAGGGAGGAGAACTCTGGATTTTTCAAACTGTAGCTTGGGAAAAGGTGGTGTATATTAGTGTAGCCTCCTAACCTTGTCTACAAGATCTCATGGCTCATTTCCCATAGCAGTAGAAGCCTCTTCCCTTCTGCCTTCATAATAGGGGAGGGCAATTATTTTTCTTCTGTGAACAAAATATTTGCCCCCCAAAAGTAGTCCCAGGTCAAATTAGTCATACAGTTGCAGCTGGAAACTATTTTTGGCCTAGGTTTACAGCACTGCGGAGGATATCCAGATACTTCACCAAATATTTAAGGCACTCAGCCAAGGTGTGGGAGATGCAGGTTCAGATCTCTCTGGGGAGGTGGATTTGAATCCACCCCCTGGGAGGTAACTATCATCAGCATCCTGCTGTATAGGGAATGATGGGGTGAGAGAGAATGATTCAAGCAACCTGAGGTTTGACCAGCTACTTGTCTCACTTGAGCTGTGTGTCCTTCCACAGCTCCCAAGCTGCAGGGGAGCTGGGACAGGGTACTGAGCCAAGCAGGAGGCTCAGTTTGCCCTCACAGGCTAAACCAGACCACTTTTGTGTCCAACCATCATCTGTTTCAGCCATGCAGAGGCAAGGTTAGGCTCACCTTCCCCCCACCCCTGTCCCAGAGAAACCAGTGTGTAATTTCTGTGTTTGATTCCCTATTAATCCTCCTTAAACTGAAACTCAGAGGTTGTCTACCACTGAGCCAGGATCCTTACTTATCCTGGCAGAGATCGGGTTCTGACCTCTGGGACATCAAAGAAAAGCAAAGACAGGAGGTAGTATTTTATTTGCTTTGTTATTAACACAAAGTGAAAGACACCAAAGTGGGTAAAACTGGAGTGACTCAGTACCTGCTCTGTGCACAGAAAAGACTTGACCTCTCCATGGGATATCATTTCATTGCATGTGCCCCACAGCCTTGCTCCTCATGTTTATATCGAGTCAAACGGCTCACCAGGTTAACCCATACTTTTTGTGCAGGATTCTGAAGCCAGCCGAGTGTTTATCATCCTTGAGGAATCCAGCCCGTAGAGGCTTGATTAATTTTTTTCATATACACATAAACAGATTCAAGATGTTCTTATTCAGCCAGAGGATAAAGGTTTCTCCTGCTATCTCAGTTCTCCATCAGAAAAACGGTCAATCCCAATGTGCCAAGATTCTCCCAAAGGCATAATTGCCATCATCTGTGTTTACTAATGCAGGCTCACAGGCATCCTGAAAAACAAGGATGGGGTCCTTTCCCAGTGTGAACTCAGAAGTCCAGATAGTCCCAGGCTTGAACTGCTCCTTAAGAGTACCTACAGCCTGGACACCTCTCAGAGAAGACCAGAAGATCCCATCCATGTTGCAGAAGTAATGCTGGTCAGCTTCAATCAGTGGCCTAGCCTCTCAAGAGCAGAAATGTTAAACCCATGATCCCAGTTTGGACAAGCATGAGGCATGACCTAAATCTCCTCAGTTCGCTCAGGGTCTTCACTTTCCCTCCTAAGTTGCCAGATCATGTTGTCAGACACTGCATAACTCCTGGTGTGGTTTTGCACTGTTAGTGCCACGTGTGGATGGATGCTAAAAAGAGTCATTATCGTTAGTGAATCCTCATCTGCTATAAAAAAACACTACAGCATCATTGAAACCTCATCAGAAGATCGAGCCATATACTTCCACACAGATCTCCCCACAGCGTCCCAGACCCGCTTCTCCTTTCCTTCAAGGCAGAGGGCGGGCTGTTTGTCCAGCACAAATCCAAACAAACTAACAGTCTTTAAGTGATTTCACTGATCTTAAATGAAGAAAAGATTATTGGGACTAGGATTCAAAGAAGTGAAAAATTTCCACCCTTCCGCCCTTCCCTGCCAAACCCCAAATATTTAAATTGAATGCAACTGGATCAAAAAAAAAAAAAAAGTCCTGAATATTTTGGTTATCTGGGATCTCAGCCTTGTTACTGAGAAATCGGGGTACAGAAGATGGGAAAGGAAATACATCTTAGAAAATCCTTGATCCCAATGCTGCAGCCTTGCCCTTATGTCAGTGTCCTATCAGGACATGAGGTCATCATCTGAGGATGAAAGGCTTTTCTGCCCAATTCTTTTTTTAATTCTTTGTGGGAGCAAGAGGTGCCTGCCTATACAGTCTACTATAGCACACCTATACGGCCTGGTGTAGCCTGCCTATACTGTCTCATTTATGGTCTAACCGTCAGCACAGCTGTTTCAAGCTGACAGCACGTGCATCCAGGTTCAGGATCTCTGCTCTTTTCTTCCTTTTTTTTTTTTTTTCTCCTTCTAATTTGCGTGCATGCACATCCACACTTCAGAGATACTCAATTACATCAGGTTCTGAACTTTCCCCCGTCATGTGCTCTCACAGAGAATTGTGCAAATTCGAATTCTTACTTCTGACAGCCAAGAGCTTGTAAAAGCACTCCTCTGTACAGCTTCCTACTGATATGCTAGTGATGCTTTGCTGCAAGGGTTCTTTCCGTTTCTTGGCTGAATAAAAGCTTAAAAAAGTGGTTATTCCTAAAATACATAAGCATCCAGTTTACCAAGGGTGCAAATATAATTCATTTTGAAGACCAAGAGACAGACTTTGAATATTATTAAAAGATGAGCAGGTTTAGAGAGATTTAGTTATCTAAACAAGAATGGTTTTTTTATACTCCAAGCAACCTGGCGGGTCTTAGGTAATCAGCATTTTTTGCCATGTTTGTCTACGCAGTAAGTGTCCCAAACAGAGCCGCAATGCCTGCCATGCATTGTATTTAAAATATACAACTGCAGCTCTTCATTTTTTATTCCATTTGCTCTTTCTTGTCTGGAAAACTGATTTATGATGTGGGGAACGCTAACATGGAAAAGAACAAAAATATAGCAGAATTGTTCCTCAGTACTGTTATTTCCAAGATCTCCCATGTACAGTGGTGTGTCCCATACCTATAGATAATACTTTCATAACACGTTAATTCAGTTAACACAGCCACCATGTGTATGCTGGCTGAACACATGACTTAGCAGTTTAAAACAAGCAGGAAATATATACCTGCTTTTCTTCCCTGGGGACCAGACTTACAGCCAAGCCGGTCAGAAAGCTGTGAGAGTAAATCCACCAAAGCTACACCAGAAAAGGACCTACCCCACTGCTAATTCATGTAGGAAAGATGTATCTGGGAGGTGCCACTTGGCTACCTAAGACAGACTGGTGATGTGTATGTAAAACATCACGAGTGGCTACTTACGCCCTATATCTATGCTTCATTTAGTCCAATACCTTGGAAGCAAATAGTCTGGAAATAGAGGCAGCCGGGAACCCATCCAAATTGTCCTGGGAGGCAGGGTCTGCGCAATCCGGCTGCTTTCAGTTTTCACGCGTCCTAAGGTCACGCCAAAAATGCCCTGCGCTGCAAACAGGTGCTATTCCTGCCGGCAGGGAATCGAAGAGGTGCTGTAAACTCCGGGGGCGAAGAGCTTCTCTGCTCAGCGGCACCAGAAGAGGCGGCGGTGGGTCCTTAGCAAAGGAAGATCTAGGGTAAAGGTAAATTTCCCATGCATGAAGACCCGCAAACTCTTACACAAGGGACAAATTTAGAGCTGATCCCAAATTACCATATTTTTAACATGTTTTCATGTTAACAAAATAAAACGCCAGAATTTGGGATTCTCTGTAGCACGTGGATGGCTTTCCAGAACAGTCTGGGGAAGGAACTTGTTCACCAATTGCTACAGCTATACAGTGCATGTCCTTATTAATATATTTGCTTTATTAAGGAAAATAATATGAATTCTTCCCTCATAAATTTATACAGTAACTCCTCCCTGCACAGTGCTGTAGCTGACGAGGACTGTAGGTCTAATTATCGGAACATGTGCTTTAATGTGTTTTAATGTCATGTTTTCCTTTAATTGTATTATACTGTAAGCCTGCTCTAGAAATAACACTATTAAAGTTTCCTTTCAAAACAAAGATCAATCAAAAAGACAAGCAATTATTTCATTATCCTTAAGAAGCTCATAACATAATGAAAGGAATGTTAAAAATAAACTAAATGGGTGTACTTGATTGAAAGAATAGATCAGTCCTAGTGACTTTTTCTCAGAGAGTAAAAAATTATCCAGGATTAAGTTTTCACAGCTTTGAATACGTTATGGATTCTCTGTTTCTAGTAATTAAATAGGGAAGGCTTTCTCCAATAATAAACTAAGAATGAAATTAGCAACAGTTGTATCTGAATAGAAGGAAGCGCGCAGGATTAAAAGCCAAAACTGCAGTTCTGCAGAGCAGGCAGGGTTAGATAATGTTTGGGTTGATGGAGTCCTCTCCAGCCTGGCTTGGAGGACACTCCACAGGTGAGGTCTTGGCCTGCTGCGCTGGGGATGCCATCCCCGTTGGCGGGTCCCGGGCAGTCTCAGCCCTGCAGCTCAAGAGCAGGTCGAGACGGCATGGCCTGAGGCTGTGTTCAGTTCCTCCCAGCAGGTCTCTGGCCTTCGGACTGCCTTCAGCACAGCTTGGGAGGGAGTTTGAGGTGCAAGGTAAGGGGGGGCTGCAGTGGAGGAAGCTCCGCTGGGATGACTGCCCTGCAGTTGTGCAGCCGGGGAAGAAGGAAGGGGCCCTGCCATCAGTACAGTGATACGTCTCCAGATAACACCAACCATGGATGTGGTCCTCCCTGTCCTACAGGACATGGCATCTGTTTCTTTTGAAGAGGGAGTGAGTGAGGTTCCCTTCCCGAGGAACCCCTTTGAAGGGAATTTTGTTGAGCTTGATTTATGGGCCCCGCTTTGGTTTTGCAGCTTACTGTGATATTGGAGCCTTTCAGAAGCTCAGATACTGAGGGAAGAAGCAGTGTGGAAGGACATTGGAGAACTTTTGTAACAGAAGAGCTTTCCCAAGAAACTGTAAGAAGAAAAATCCAGGCAGGTAGGAAATGGATCACAGGAGGAGCTTGTCTCTCCTCTCAGTCCTCAATACGAATCTGAGTTCTCTGGCCAGTAACTTAAATTTGAGAGCCGTGAGGCAGCCTGTTTGCAGAAGGCGAAGGTAGCTTTGCTGAGCTCCTAAGGAATACAACCCGTGTCACAGTGGTGCCAGACAGACCCTGCAGCACAGAAGCCAACGTTTTAAAGAGACAGAAAGAGCAAACTTCTCATTTCATGGGCAGTGCAAAACACCTTGCCTCCTGTCTGCCTTGCTCAGCGAACCGGGAAAACAAGTGGGAGAAGAGGGATCTCAAGTCACCCCTCCGTGCCATCGGGCAGACCAGGTGAGCTTCATTGCTACTCCTGTGCTCCCCACCCAGCAGCCATCCAGGACCAGAGGAGCCACCAGTAGAGGTTTGCTGTTGGGTCACTCTGAACAAGCGGTTCTAGGGGCAGCTGTTTGGACATCAGCGCTACCTACGTGGCCATTTTTACCAGCATAACTCTCCCAGACCGATGTGATTTTTTTCTCCTTGCAGCAGAATGGGGCTGGCAGTGCCTTCCTGACATTGGTTTGACCCGTGCTTGGAGTGGACTGAATCATCCAGCCAATACTGTTTGCGTTGAAGAATATTAAATAAATTAGACTATATCCAGGGATATTTCTTTTTGTAGAATAAAATGTGCCAGACATTGAGATAAATGCAAGAATAGCTGACTGTATGTTACATATTTGGATGTCTCTTCTAAGCTGGTTGGATTTTTTAGCTCCCATTGCTCCCATTTCCCTGAGCGGGGTGAGGAGTGGGATCAGCTGCACGTGGCCATGACACCAGGTGTGGAGACAGGCGGCAGACTCTCGTAAGAGCTTCGTTCTGCTCGCTGATGGCAATGACGAGGGTTTCAACAGGAGTAAACTAGGTCCCAACTTCCAGAAACAAAATCCCGCTTGGCATCACTGCATCCCAACATGGCACCATTGTTGGGTTAACCAGTTTCTCGATCTATATAACCAGTTCATCCTGCTTGAGGTGCATGCGTTAGCATTAATTAAAGTAGACTCTTGTGTCATGTGTTTGCCGAAGCAAACTCTCTGCCTGACCCTTTGCACCCTTTTTTTGCTGTTTCTTTCTCTTGGGGAGGCCTTGCTGTGGCAATTTTTTCACATGTTGAAACTGTTGTTTTTCTAACACAAAATACTATGCGTTTTCAAAAGCTTAGTATGGAAGATATATTTCTAAGTCACGTTTCTTGCCAGAGGAGTAGTGAACACTAAATGTTGGCTGTAGACAGTGGTAGACTCGGGATTTGGTAGTTAACCAGCAAAAATATTAAAACAGGCAAAGTCTGTCATCACATAAGAGACAGCTTTCAACTTTACTAAATGTCTTTCTACTTACAAAGTTAATGGAAACCAGCCACAATGATAAAATCTGTGACTGTCTTAAATAGAAAGAATTCTTGGTTCCTTGTGGTAGAAAGAAGACTGGAATTTAAATTCTTGGGCTTTCCCTCCTCATTTTTAATTTCTTTCATTTGATTAAAAGAAAGTTTTAAAAATGAGCAGTCCAATGCAGGAAGAAAAGAGAAACATACGTCTTAGCGAGATAAAAACCCAACCCTTAAAAACAGAATACCCAAAACTTGCAATTATGAGAAATCCAACAGCCCCAAAAACACGCGGACTCAGAGCAGATAGAGAAGGTAAACAAAACCTTGGGCAAAAAAGAGCAAATGCAGGAATGTTACTGGAGGATGCCTGATGGAAACATGACGGGAGAAACCACCATGCAAACCACTTGCAGCTCAGGGAAAAGAATAGCAACCAGGCAGAGATGGGAGTTGCAGATAACAACGTGCAGAAACTTTCTGAGAGAAATTGGGGTGAAAAATATGGGCGATATTCACATGAAGAGGAATCTAAGAGATCCAGATGTGCTGAAAGGCCAGCAGAGAGGAGAAAATCACAAAGGCAAGAACTTGCGAGAACATGCAGTTGAAAAATTGCTAAAGCTCTGGAGAACCTCGTCAATTACTGAGCATTACGAAAGGAGGAAAAACATGGCAGATCTTCCGCCTCACCTCAAACATCTCTGCCTGAAGACTGAAGCTAGACTACAACATAGTGCTGCTGTTGCCACCTTACTACAGGTCAGCTCTGGAAGCAAACCTCATCCCTTGCAAGCACTTGGTGACAGAGGCTGTCCTTCTAGTTATTTTTGCCCACTGCAGCACACTGGGGGCTCAGTCCCCTGCTCGGGCTCTGAGACAACTGCAATGGCCCAAACAATAAATAGCAGAGTATGGCCTAAACCTCACAGTGTCAAAACTGAATGAACTGACTCTTGTTAGCCTTGAAAAGATGATATTGGCCATGGCAAGGAAGCCAAAGCACAAAGTCAGCTGGTATTTAGTGCAGATTTTTTTCTGCCCTCTGGAATACGCTTTCAGAGTGATGAAAGCGGAGCTAATATTTTCTACCCTATGAAAAATTCTATTGTAAAAGTGGTCTGGTCTGGTCTGCGCTAGAATGAAGCCGTCACTCTCTGGTGTTTTACATGAACATCCTGAGAAAGAGAAATACCTTCACCACAGCATGTATAAGCCCAGTGACCATGACACCTACCTTGTTAAGACCTACTGTTAAGGCCAAGTGCATCACCACAAGGTTTTCATGTGGTTGCGGTCCTTTCTTCATTCTGATAACAAATTCCAGAGAAATCTTCGCCAGTCACCATTAGAACCAACATGGTCCCCCTACCCTGACAAGAAAAGTTTTAATTTGGACAAACAGATACACAGACATTTCTCTGAATAAAAGGGCTCAACTGATTTTTTCCTGGCAAACTCTACTTCCATACGCACGTGCCCTTGTAGGGTCTGATCCAAACATGTCAAAGTCAACTGCGTGGACTCTTCTAACGAAACATTAACCATGTGCGAGCTGGATGTTTAATTTAAGCAAATGCTTTACGTTCCTGTTCTGGTCTATGGAGCAAGAGAGGACTAACCATCCGTACTGACTCACCCGTTTTAGGTACCTGTGTCAGGGTGGCATGAGTCATTCACTGGAATTTCTCATAGTCTCATTCACTGGGGACTGTGTTTCTCCATGAATGAAAGAAGACACCTAGTTGGTTACCTACTAGTTACCTAGTTGGTAAACCACACTGTCAAAGGTCACAGAGATTAATTCCAGTCTGTCTTGCCATAGACTTGGGTTAGACTCAGGATCCTTCAAGTTCCATTATAAAGAGCCTCTTATATATCAAATTAAGACAAAAAAACTGAAAGCTACTGCAGCCATAACTGTTCCTGTTGGAGGAGCCTGAGCTTTATTTGGGAGGCCAAACCATCATCTGAAAGCCGTAGATACAAACCTGTCAAAATGGCATTTACTAAACATGCAGCTCATCCTTGTCTCTCCTCTTCCTCATGCTCTCCTCCACTGGCAGACCTGTATCTTAGTGATGTTGTTGTTAAAATGTTAAAAAATGGCAGTTACCTGTGCAAAAGCTTATAATTTCACTTAAAAATCTCATCAAATGGCTAAGTGTAGCAGAGGCACACAGGCCTTTATGCTGCAACATAGCTCTTAAATGATTCCTCTTAAATGTTTAAACTTAGTAATTCTAGTGAATTTTGAGAAATATTGATAGTTTTTCTAGTTTTTAGTAGTAATGGACAGTACATAATTACTGAAAACGTAATATTTTTACACCTGGGCTCTTTTATGATAGTGTTACTCCTGTGCAAAATTAAATGTCAGCAAAAGAAGAGTGATTCTAAAATGAAATTTTAAATAAATGTATTATAACACTGAGGAGGTAGTATGGTGATTTAATATGGTGACTAGTCACACCTGAATAACTAAAGAGTTTGTTTTTACAGGGAAGCGCTAAGTTTACTAAAGTGAAGGGAAAGTATTTTATTACAAATAGATTATCTTAGCGCTTTCACTCAGTTTGGTGCAAAACTTCATGTGGAAACTGGGATTTGACAGAAGTGTAGCTGGGGGGAAAAAAAAAAAGGGGGCAAGGAAAAACAAGTAAAAAGTTATCAAAGCAAGGTCCCTAAACACGAAATGCTGTGGAAGACGTCCAGAGCAGCCAAGCTCCTTCCTCCACAGCTGTGGGTCCAGGCTCTGCAATAAGACCCCATGGGGTCCCACACGGGTTAGTGCAGCGGCTGAGCCAACAGCAGGATCAGGGATGCCCCGTAGCTCTCCGGGGTGAGATGGGCAACTGTTCAGGGCTGGAGCATCTCCCTTTCCACCGCTGTCGGTAGTCAAACCCCTACTGCCAAAGGCTACTCTCCACCCACTGTAATTTATAGGACCGGAGAATTTATGATCGCTCGGTTTTGATTCTGTTTAACCAGTGTACTCCAGGTGCTGAAGCAATGCAAAAGAACGTTATATTTTTTTCATCTAGAAATTTCTGGAAGGAACCGAATTTCTTGACAGTGCAAATTCATAAAATCTATTTCATGAGTACACGGTTAACCGGAGCTCAGGACTCTGCAGTGCAGGAAGCTGTTCTTATTCTGCCTGGGAAAGGGCCTGTATTCCTTGTGGATCTTCTCAGAGCTGGAAGGCGGGTTTCTTCTTGGACCCGTCCACCGTGTCCCCCTGCCGGAAGGAGAGAGGTGTGGTAGGCCACATGGCTGAACCGCTGACGAGAGACAGAGCATGCTTACCTGCTTTTCTGACTCCAGACCAGAATGTGTCACTTATTTTTTCCTTTTTTCTTTCTATTTCAGCATCACAAAAGCTGTGCAGGAGGCATTTGAGAATCTCAGCCCAATAACAGCAGAAAGATTCTGAATATCTTTCAGAGCAAAAGAAGAACGGGCATTTCCTCTGCTATCCGCTGCCCCCTCAGCTTCCCTTACCTGCATCACTCAAACAAGGATTCAAACCATTAGGAGAAAAGTCTTTATCTTACAGAAAATTTTTCTGCTTTCTCCTGAAATGGCCTCTGTGTTATTTTTTGCAGCTTCCTTATTTTCCATCAGTGTAGTTTCCCTTCTTTTCTGATTTCTTGCATCAGTCTATTCATTAGATAGGAGGATGTAAAAGGGAATTAAAAAATAAAGCAAAAATAAGGGTCTGTTCCCAAAGCCAGTGAAAACAATGGGAGTCAAAGAAACTGGCATTGACAAAACATTTTCTTTTCCTCAGGAGAGTAAGAATGATCCTAGCCAAAGTTTTATAGAACAAAGATTCCAGTAATACATCCAACACGGCAAAACGTAAATTGACATCACATTTAGGTTCTTCCTTCCTCGCTAATAGTGACACTCACCTCAGATTATATTTGATGACTACAGTGACAGTCATCATTATTGTATTAACTGCATACAGCATGGTCTTTAATCTTCCTGTGGGATTTTAGGCTGACTACTGTACATATAGTTTCTGACTGCTGAAAGCTGAGGGTAACCCCTAAAAAAGATACAATCTCTTTTTTTTTTTAACTTTGGAAATTACAAACAGAAGAACTTATGATGTAGAGACACACACAGAAGGAAATGATCTGAGAGAGGAGACTTTAATAAGCTGAATAGGTTCAGCCTAATGTACGTTCATGTCTTCATTAATTTAGTGGATGATTTTCAGAAGAGCGAGCCTCTCTTCCTCTGGTGTAGGCAAAATGCAGCTAAACTCACCCCCTGCTGATTTTCTATGGGCAAAATCATCTAGAAATCACTTAATCTGAAAGCAAAAATCCTCTTAGGTATCTTCCCAAAGACTTCCTTGAATAGGCTAAGCATAGGCAATCGTCTATGGAAGATAACGGTTTAGCTGAAGATTTGCCTACAGCGCAGTCCCTGCATTGCTTCTCTTCCCCCAGCTGCAAGCCATGGCTCTCCTTCCTCTAGCTTCGAGGAGGGAGCACTAGCGGTCTGTTCCCCAAGTAGCTTACTGCTGGAATTCAGATTTCATAAATCAAGTTAGAGGAAATCTCATGAGAGGGAGCCGTCACATGGGGTCACATAAATGAAGAAACAGCTCTTAAGAAGCGGGCACGTCTTGGGATATTGGTGCCAAAACACCACTCATGAGGAGCTGACTGAATGGCAAGAACGTCTCTGTTTCCATCCCGTCTGCTCCATGGCACTCACTCATTCATCAATAGAGAGCCAACTTCTCCCACGACATGCAGAGTAAGACAGGCAGGGAGTGAATGAGCGCCCCAGCCTAACGCGTCACCCCAGCATCCCGCGCGCAGCGGAGGATGCGCTGGAACGGCGGAAGGCGATTCGGAGTTGTATAAAGCTCTTAGGTTAAAAAAAAAAAATACATATTACAGTATCAGAATCATCCACTTTGGCTGAGGAAAATGTAATGCAAAATAACAGTTTGCTCAGATGCTTTTATTGTTTTGGAAACTATTCAAGTTTTGGGAAATAACTGCCCTAGGGTAGCTGTTGGTTTTGTCCAGAGGTTGTGGTCAGGAAGCTTTCATTTGCAGGTGCCATACCGTAAGTCTGGATGGAGTCCTCTAGATAGGGTACTTCATTCTCCTTATTATACTTCGAGCATAGAAAATACACTAAGCCACATGAATTAACTTAAATAAATAAGGCCTTTTATCTCACTGGTAATCTGAGTGCTATAAACTCTATTGCTTAACACCATCCTAACTCTGACCTACTTTCTTTTGGGAAGCCTGATACCAGAAATGGATTTCAGCTTCCCAAGTACCAAATATTGCTCTTGCAACTAAACGCTCCTGTTTTTTCTTTTTTCATTTTTTTTCCTTCTTTTTTTTTTTTTTTTTTTCCCAAGGCTGTTTAAAAGACTCTCTCATTAAAAGGCATCACATTTCAGTATTGATTACCCATGCAGCTTGTAACGGATATTATTATTTTGCTTTGTGGTTTTAATAGTATGCTTGACCTCTGCATTTGTGACCTCTGCATTTGGAGGCTCCCTTAATGCTTACAACTTTTTATTTGATTGCCATGATCTTTTTTCTGATTTCTTATTCACTGAATGTCACCAAAAATTGTTGATCTGTAGTGCTTGCCTACAGTGAGGTAAATATTTTTCTGTGCGATGCATGCCCCCGTGCCTGTCTTTGCTACACGACAGTAAGGCAAAGATCCTTGGTGTGATCTGATATGGTAATGTGCATGAGCTAATTTCTTTTTTGGTCTTGGTTGATCAGGTTAAACCACACTGAGAAAGACTTTTTACCCTTTAGTGGCTCGTTTGCCTCTGGAAACTCTGCGTCTGTTGGCAGCAATGTTGGTGCCGTGGATTGACTAGTGAATTAGTATTAAGCTTCAGTAGTGAAAAATGAGCCATTCTTTCTCCTCTCCCAGTCTTTAAGTGATGTTGCTGGTCCAAATCCATTAATGTTTTTGCTACCATCCTCCAGCAATGTGGGAAAACAAAAGACAAAGGCTATTCATGTCAACAAGAAATCTGGGAAGAAAAAAAACCAGCCAGGCTTTCATAATCAAAGAAATGTCTCTGTCCTTATACAGTATAAAGCAGGAGCCAAAAAATGAAACGTATTTATGATTCCCCAGCAATAAACATGCCTGAAGTCTGAAAAACAACATCAATACACACAGAGATAATGGGCATGCCATTTTAACCGTGCATGTTTCAATTGAAAAACAAACAGCCTTGAGAACTCACTGAAAAACACTCCCAATTTGAGGCATACAGAGCATGTGTTCACACTGCCCCATGATGGATGCATAATGGTTTCCTCCAGACAACAAACCTTAAAATATCTTAGACCTTATTGTGTTACTGGTGTTTATAGTTCCTACTGCAGTCAAGCCTAAGAGCCCTAGGGCCCCAATTGTACTGGGGATGGCATGAACAGAGCGAGAAGACAGACCCCGTCCCCCAGATCCTGCAGTCTAAATGAAACCTTGTCCGTCACCTGCTCTTCCCTCCAGCCTAGGGTTTGCGTTTTCTCGAGCCTGAATCTTCTGTGCGTGTTCTCTCTCAGGTAGGAAAGACGTCTGCATGGCGCTCTGGTTTGAAGGGTTGTTGAATAAACAGTACACTGAGTAGAGCTTTGTATCTGCCTCTTTTTCTTTTTGAGAATGGACTCCAATGGCTTTTGGAATATTTACACTGAGATTGTTTTTTTGGAACCCACAGAAATACAAGCCATAATAACCAACAAATTTTATTTTCTGTGCTGTTGTGTAATTCCATTGTAATTCTCTGGAATTCTATTGAAATTCTTCTCGGAGATGCCTCTGTCCTTTGCTGGATCTGGCTAAGGAATTGAATGTGGGCTAGTGAGGAGCCTTAATACGATGGTGGAACACGTCCATCCACACTATTGTGATTCCAGGCAGCCAGCTTCTTTTTCAATGCCTTTCTTAAAGGCTGTGGCACTGAATGAACCAGCACTAGAGTCAAGTAGAGCATTAGAAGCCAATACATTTTCTGTTATCTGACGTGTGAAAAATGTTTTCTCATGTTTCCTTCTGCCATTGTTTATTTTTAAGGAAATGAAGGTCCAGGCAAGTAGCAATCCTACTGCTATGGATCAGTTAGGCTTTAAACTTACCCAGTCAATTCTAAAAACTACTTCCATTTCCCAGGCAGATCCACCTGAAAACTAATTGATGTCAGCTGTGTTTTAGCACACTCTTTGGATCAAAGTAGTCTCCTCCCTGCTTTGCACCTCCTCCAGCACTCCGAGGATAGCAGGTAGTTAGAAATCTCCACCATCCATGGCCTTCCCCGAATCCCTTCACTTTTACCTTTGCTCTTTCTCTCCTTCCAGCCTCTCACAGCCTGTTTTGTCACCTGTAACTTCTTGCTAGACTCACCCTGCAAGGAAAGCTTCTTCCAGGGAACATCTCCTCTTTGAGAGTATAATTAGTGATATGTAATAAAGGTACATCTCCTTCCCTGGACAAGCCTGGATGGCATCGCTGTGCCGTTGCTGCTAAGCTAACACCAGTGCAACTCCACCTGCCTCCACGAAGCCTCCATGAACTCCCTGGAGTTGATGGTGATGAGGAGGAGGCTGAGCCTTGCCTGGCAGTGGAGGTGTTCCCACCCTGTTCCCACCACCCCGCTTTCATCTACCCACTCCAGGCAGTGGCTGTTTAACTCAAAATCTGTCCGTTGCTCCCTGAGCAGGGCTGGGAACCCCATTACCAGGGCTGGGAACCCCATTACGAGGGCTGGGAGCCCCACCACCACCGCTCTCCTTTCAGCGTGGCTCGGGCCATCAGGCGCTGCGGTGAGGTATACTCCTTTAAAAATCTGACCCAGTACCTGAAAAATCAAGGCACGAGAGCCCTCTTACGAACTCTAACCTGAGGCTAGTGCTTCCGCTTGTTACTGACTGTGAATTGGGTTGCACGTTAGACCCCTTGGATAATCTCTTGTGTGAAGCCCCAGCCCCGCTGCTGGCCTGGCCAGCCCCGCATCCCGAGTTCTCCCCTGCCTGATCCGTGTGGCAAACTTCAGCCTGAGTACCGCTGCCCTGATTTTTGCTGCTTGGTTCTCCCCCTGCCCACTCTGCCTTTTACTAAAATTGCCTACGAGTTGTTCAAACCCACAGAAGTCTGCTTCGTTTCTTCACCCAACCCCATCATGATCAATTGTTTCAGCCACTTTGAGATTTCTGCAGAACGTGTGCCAGTTTTATTTCCAAGAATGCAACATCACCAACATTTTTCAATTATTCAGATAGGTTTTAGCTTGTCATCGTCTCCATCTCACTGGAAGGAATTACGCACGCCTGCCCTACCTCTGATCTCGCTGACACTAATGTGATGACATTGACTCTGCAGAGGTTACTTCCAATTTCAGCAGGAAGGAGAGAGCAGGATCCGTCCTTAGCATGCCGCCTCTCCTGCCATGTGGAGCAGCGCTGAGCTTCTCAGTGCATCTGGTTTCAAAATAAACCCTCTACAACAGACAAATATGTTAAACCTTTGAAAGCCTCATTTCCAGGTTTCAACAACATTCTCTTCAGAAACGAGCACTTAATGGAGTTCATTTAAGGTTGTTGAAGCCACAACTTGCTGTCAGCACTATTTACCACTTCAGTGGCTCGGCTAGAGCCTCAGCTGTTGTAAGCCAGTTCAGCGCTAATAACAGAGTCCTCCTGATTTACATCAGCTGAAAATCTGACCGAGCTTCTGCCAGGCTGACAGCCTTCCTCTGCTGGGTTCCAGTAGCTGTTTATACACTCACTCAGTGCAGACAGTAGTAAAAGCAGTTTTTCTTCTGACGCTCCTGTCTGTGCCCTATTTTTAATGTAAGACCAAACAAGCGCGGCAGATGTTCCAGCGTGGTGTCCTCTATTGACTGGGCACTTCAGCCGGGCAGACGCCAGGATTTGCTTTGTCGGCCCCAGAATGCAGCTGGATCCGTTCGTCAGTGGTCCCTTGTACTCCTCCTTCAGGGACTGCGTTCAGGGGATTTTTTGCCCAGTCCTGGTTTCTCCTTTGAGAACTAGTAGAGGCAGATCTCTTCATTGTGCTGCAGTCCCCTGCTCCTCCTGCACTCCTTGGCATTGCTCATCTTAACTGGGCTGAGAGGAGGGACCTTCCTTTTTCCAACCATTACTTCTTAATTCTCTCTGCTTTTTTCCAGGCAGAGCAGCTCAGCTCCTTTACAGCCACTGGGCTTTTTACTGTTGCCGCTGTAATTTCTAGTCCTGCTCCTTTTTGACTCCTCTAAGCTCGACTACCGCAGACCCAAATTAACTTGGGGGTACTGGTGGATGTAAAGTGGGACATGAGCCAGCAACGTTCATGTGCAACCCAGAAAGCAAACTGTAACCTGGGCTGCATCAAAAGAAGTGTGGCCAGGAGGTCGAGGGAGCTGATTCTGCTCCTCCACTCTGCTCTGGTGAGACCCTACCTGGAGTACTGTGTCCGGCTCTGGAGCCCTCAGCACAAGAAGGACATGGACCTGTTNCTTCCCAAAGCCACGGTGCTGACCCATTTCCAGTTATACAGATGAAAATTATCAACACTTTTTAGTTTAAGCCATTTATCATCTTGCAAGGTTCTGCACTGGTTAGTGCTGTATCTGGAGCCTGTAGAAAACATACCGTCAACTTACACAGCCAAAGCCCCGCAAAATGGCAGCCATCTGCTTCATGGTAAACTGGCAACACAACAATAACTTTCAGTAAGCTGAGAAGTGGATGATTTTAGCGAATAAAACCGCTGCGCCTTCTGTCTTTTATTTCGATAGTAAATTTAATTTTATTATCTTTCCCCCAATTTGCCACAGAATTTTGCTGAGAGCCATCATTATTGAATTGCAACATGGGAGGTTTTGACCCTCCGAGTTATTAGGTTGATAAAATTGCAGTTTTCACCTCCTGCAGAAGCCCAGCTCTTTTAACAGCGGGAAACGACCGCTTGGAGTCAGATCCAGACATCCTATTTTGGAAGCTGCCAAGGGAATGCTAACTTCCATAGCTCATCCGCATTATTTACTAGGTGGAGAACGGTGGCATCACCCAACGGGTCATGCTGAGGGACTGGGCTGGAGCAGAGGGCACTGGGAGCTTGGGGACATCACACCAGTGGCCCTGGGGACACATGGGGAGCTGTTGTTTGGGAGAGAGAGCGAATAACTTGCCTGGGAGTTAACCCAGCTCTTGGGGTGGAGAAACCAGGATGCAAAGGGGTGTGGGGACTTGTCACTCCACCACGTGGCCCCAAAGCAAAATGGTGAGAGGTAATTTTCGAGATTGCTGAAATGTTTTAAAGAGAGAAGAGTCAAGTCCCCAAATACATGGGATTAGCTTAATAATAAAAGCACCGTGTTTGGGGCTCTGTCTTAATTTCCCTTCTGAACTTGAAAGCTTAGAGTTATTTTTACCATACTTTGAAGCTACTTTTCTCCAAAAAAAATTGTTTTAAAAACAAAAATATGAGACTTTCTCCAAATTGCATGCTTTCAGCGGCTGGAGCATTAAAGGAAGGCGTTATATATGGCATGAAAATACTGGGAGAGCTGACAACAAGAAATCGTGCTTAAGAGAGAGCTGTTCCTACCAGAACATTTGTGATTTCTGAATTTAATCTTAATGTACAGATCTCACATTTTTGTGTCTTTATGAGCTGATTTTAAAGGGCATATCAGGATATTGTACTCCAGCCCTGTATGTTAATAGTTTCCTGCCTCCCTCCAGGAAAAATGGAATATTTCTTCTCTGAGCTTTTCACACACTCTTCTGCCAAGTCAAAGCAGAAAGGAAAAACTGTGTACAATATTTTATTAGGCCAAATGTCAATTTGTTTTTCTGAAATCTTTACCAATCTTCCTGGCATTTAATATTCAAATGGGGGGGGGGAGGGCAGAAAAAAAATAAGGCTTTCATTTCATGCTGCAGTGCCTGAGACATCGAACAGGCCATGATATATAGAGCCACATTTCTTTCATACATGGGAAAGTGGGCAGTTAAACACACTAGAGAAGGTGGATAGCATCTGGGTAAAAAGGAAAGGGGTGGAATCGCTTTCTATTTGTGAGCCTTTCAAATCAATTTTCATTAATCTCTGCTGAGCCTGGCTAAAGACAGTGTGCCTCCCATTTTGTCAGACCTTGGTCTTGCCCACAAAAGATGGGTTTTTTCCACGTGTAAAAAAGGTTTCCATTTCCACTCCACTTGGAAAACTTCCCACATTTCCAGCTCAGTTCACTGTTGTTTCACTAGACAACACAGCATTGATGTAAGCTGAACCTTTTTGCCTATCAGCACTTTTTGGTACTTAATATATGAAACACATCAGCGCAGACACCCTGCTCAGCCAGGAAAGCCCTGATGGGTCAGGTATAACATCTAATGTAAGAGCCCAAGAGTTTGCAACCTTCATTCCCATCCAGTCAGGGACCAGTGCTTGATCACCCCACTGAGAGATGCTCTTGAATCCCAGCCTCCCACAGCAGCTCTCCTGGCCATGTCCAAACTGTACCCTGGCCATATCCTTGTATTAAATCCAGGCATCCCAAACGCATGCCTCTGCCCCTCATACATCTTTGCTGTACCCCAGTGAACCCCAATGCACACAAAGCAGGGGCAGAGCCTGGGTAGACCCCTGCCTGGATGGCTGGAGGTGCAGAGCCACTCCGTGTGTGCCCATATGCCTTTGGGATTGAGCCTTCGGCTCCAAGGAAAACACTGTCTGCCCAGGGAGTCCTTTCCATAAAAGAGAGACAGAAACAGTTTTGCTTTTCTGCTTTCTGAGGGCTGTGGAGAGACTCAGATAAGCCATGGTCCTAAGGATTTGAAACAAGAGCTAGTTTTTAATCCAGACTTGCTTTTGACAGGGACAGCTCTGTACCTACAATTACCTGCCGGCAAGATTTTTGTGACCTTAAGAGTACGTCCAGCAAGGCTCAGGGGTATCAGCCGCACATTTAAATGACTTCTATGGATTGGAACTCTTTTGTATTCAGTCCCACCAGTTTTAAGCACAAAAAGGAGCCTGGATTTTACTGAAAAGGTCTTTACTCCAATGGCTCGGTGCGCTAGCAGCCTCTGGGATCACTTTTGTCCCCTGGCTATTACGAAGGGATTCAGTTTGGGACCTTAGCCCATGTCAGGGATGTATCTGGGAAACAGAATTCAGATGAATCTTTCCCCTTGAGCATGACAGAGGTTTTTTGCATTAATGCCATGCCCAGAAGAGTGGATTCTCCCCAGAGCCCCATTGGCAATGGGCTATTGGCACCAGCTGGTCTGAAAACATGCGCCCTTTACCTACCAAATGCAACTGCCGTCTTCTGTTGGACCGTAAATTGCTGCTACTGGAGCAGAAGTTCTTTTGTCTGCCCCAGGAAAATGGGACCTTGCTGCTTTGCCTCTTGCTATTTATTTCCCTTGCTGTCGAGAGGACACTGAGGTATGTCAGGGACAGCACAACAACACAGGATGGCAGCTAGCATATCTATTCACAAGCGCACGTGTTATTCCTCCTGCTGCGTAGGAACATTTGCTCCATTGAGCCCAAGTCAAACATCTACAGGACTCTTGCACTGAAATCCCAAATCAACCTGCCTTTGTGGATCATCTTCTTAATTTTTTTGCAGGGCTGTACAAGCAATACCTCATCAGAGGGAAACAAGAGGTACTTGAAAGGAAGAGGTTTGTCCAAGGGTACAGAGTAAGTCAGTATCAGAGCCATATGCTGGCTTGAAAGCTCCTTCAACATATTTATTATTTTCATAACATCATATATTAACAATTACTTAGGAAGAAGTTTATGAGTGTTAATATTCATCGGGTTAGTACAAGAATAATCATTCCATCAAGTAATGCAGTTGGCTTGATAATGTTAAGGGATTCCTAAGACTGAATGTCAGCATCCATAAATCTATAAAACCCCAAAGTTTACGTAGGCTCACATGCCAGGGCTGCTGCGTGGTGTTATTGTGTCACTGTAGCAGTCCTCGTTCTGCCATAACGGCTATTTCTTCATCACTGCTGCCTCCCCCTTCCTCCTGCCCATCTGAAAGTGACTCCCGGTGCCAGGTCCCTAGAGACCTTGTGTAAATCAGCCCACAGCCTGGAGGGGGGCAGGGGCAGACACCTCTGTGCAGGTGCTGACCTGAAAGCATTTCCCTTGGTAGCACAGAGGACGCTTCACCAGCCTGCCAGGAGGATCCACTGACCAAACCTCATTGGAGAAGGAAGTTTTTCAGAGTGCTAAAAGGAATATATATATCAATGACACCACAAGTAAGAATTCACAACTTTTCCTTCGAAGTAGCACAAAAATGTGTCCAAAGGGTGAGATGCTCCTTTGCCTGATGCTCTACCCTTCTGAAAAGATTTCACTTAAAAGTACCACTCTTTTAACAAAGAGCTTTTTGCCCAACTCGGATCTTTTCCATCTGGTGTGGTCTGTGCAGGATCCATTAACATTTTAACCTTCTTGGGTATTAGCCTATTGAAGTGATCTGGCTAGGATAAAAGAAAATGGTGAGATTACATTTTCCCCTTCTGGCATCCTCACATTCTTCTATTTTTTAGTAATAAACCTGTTTACAGCAGAGAGGTTCCTAAGGAGCTACTGTATGTTAGACACAGCCAAAAAATTAGCCATAGGCGAAAAATTGCTTTGAAATATATTTCAGAGAAATTTATTTTTTTATTGAACTCAAAAACTTCTCAAAAAATACCTGCTTTCCTCTACTTTTTTGGGGAGAGAGGAGAATCACTTGGGGGAAAAATTAATTTCAGCTAAAATATGTTTTGTTTTCTGCTAAAAAAAATCTGGATTTGGCCAAAAGAAATATATATTTTTAACGGAATGTCAACGAGCTCTCCTATACATGGATAAGTAATAAGAGGATGGCGCATGGCCCAGACAGTGTGCAATCGAAGTGATCTTTAGGCATTTTTAAAGCCTTAGCTACCACAGAAGTCGGCATTGATTCAAGCTCCCTTTTATCTTTTCTTATTTCTATGCCTTCAGCCCCCAGCTAAAGGATTATCACAGCTGATTCAGGGTAGAGGAAGGAAAGGTACAGCTCACTGGGTTTTGGCAGTGGCCTCCATCATTGCCCCAAGAAGAGCTTTTCTGGAATGTCACATTCCTGCAGGAGATGAAGAACAACGAGGCAGGAGATGGGGTCAAGCCCCTTCCTTCTCCTCGAGATTTCAAGGCTCGCACAAAGGCTTGTGGTCTTCATTCTGCCTTCTGCAAAGATGCTGGCTTTGGGTCTGAGTTCAGCACGTGGACCTCCCCAAGATCTGGAAACAGGAGGATCCTGTGTTTTGGTTGGGTTTCCCCCTGTTTAAAACCTACTGTCATTGCCTTTGGTAAATTGTGATCCATGTATATTTTATAAACCACAGGGAATCATGCAGCTATCCAGTACCTTTCACCAGAGGCTCTCAAAGTACTGCACAAATAAATAGCCAAGTTTTACCAAAACTTCATATTCCAGGTTTTCTAGATAGTAGGCAAGCTGGCATCCAAATGGCTTTCCCACAGTCACACAACAAAACTGCACCAACTTATGAACAGGACTTATAAATCCCGATTCCAGCTCTAGTTTCATCTCTCAAACAAGATTTGTTATTTCTGCACTTCTTATTCATCCAAGGTTGCCATCCCTGCTAGCCAGAGATAGACATGATCTTTACACCACCGCACTTTTTCTTCCTCAAAACTTCTCCCCTTCTGAATAAATAAAATGCATAAACTCAAGCGATGAGAAGAGAACCTGTGCAAGGGCAATGAGGAGCAACAGATTCAAACACCAACTGCAAATACCAAATCCTCCTGAGCTGGTGCATCGCCTTTGAGAGCTCCCTTGGAGGTCACCTGCAGGCACACGCCTCCTTCCTATGCAATGTAAATATATAGGTATGTATACCTGTATGCATTTGGTTATTTTTATCGCTAACTGCCACAGGGTATTTGCTGAGTGACGGCTACTGCCGTGCTGATGGTAAAGCTGGGAAGAAGCGTGGCAGGAATAGTGGAAAGCAATAGGCTGTGTCTGGAAAAACTGGAGATAAATCCAGTCCTGGTCAAAGCAGAGGTAATTTGGAGTGAGAGGAGCAAAGCTGAGCCCTTTCACAGCAAAGTCATTTTGTAGTTGTTGTTGTTGTTGTTTGGGTGGTGTCCTGAATTCCTGCCCTGCTGTGGCAGGATGAGATCTGAGGCCAAGTACTTATTAATAATAATTATTAATTAATAATAACAATAGCGCTAGTGGAAAATTTCAGGTCCCATACTCATCATTCACTGCCAAGCTAGTCACTTCCCAAACTTACTTCTAAAATTAGAAACAAACAGGCCCCTTCTAAAGGCAATAAACAGCATTTTAATTGGACTAAAACCTATAAATCTGTCAGCAACTAGTTACTCTGGCTCCCTTGTGTGATCAGCAGCTTTGAATGCCCTTCTGGGTCTTTCCCAGAGGGTAATGATGCGATCTGATGTCATCACAACAAAGGTGTGATCGAACAAGGTGGCATGGTGTGGTGGCTCAGCACTGGGCTGCTGGGACCAGTGTGCCCAACTGGGCGTGCTGGAGGGAGGGTGGTGCTCCAGCCTGGTGTGGACATCATCAACAGTACAGGAGGGTGAGACTTGTGCTGCAGACCTCTGATTGTGTGTGGCCCATGAACCCATCAACATGAACCAGTACCCTAGGTACCTCTCAAATCAGGGCCACGTGAAATGCGTATTACAATGCATTTTCCTTAGCTAAACCAGCACATTTTCATCTCTGTTTTTTTATGTGACGGAAGACTTTTAAAATGAATCCCACTTGGCTCAAAGAGATGCCAAGTATTAGCATCAAGATGCAGGAGATCCCATCCAGAGAACGAGTACTGACGCCCTGGTAGCATCACCCCTGGCAAGAACCTGCTTGTAGCAAAAAAGAGCAAATACATAAATACAGTAGCTGGTATTTCAGACACCCCAATCATTCTGGAGGAGAGAGGGAGGTGACAGCCTTGTTGCAAAGGGCAGGACCTGGACCTTCAGGGTTTTCTCCAGTTCAAGAGGAATTCATGCCCTGATCCCTAACAGGCCTAAACCACAACAGTGATGGACAGAGATGTGTCCCAGGCAACACGGTGCTGCCTCTGAGATCAGGGCTGCAGCACTCTTGGGCTTAGATGACCTCCTGGAACCCAAATGGCCTTAATGTATCATCCAACAGAAACAAAACTGCACCAGAGACAGAATCAACCAGACGGTCAGCAAGTGGGGGAATGAGGATAGGACACACAGGTGACCACGTTTCTTCTTGCCCCCTTATGCAAGACTAGCTTCAGGGTGAAAAATAAAAATACCTCTTTTTTAAAAAGGGCTTGAAGGGAGGGAAAGAAAGCGATATTTTTAGTGCCACTTTGAGAACAAATCACAAAACCTTGCAGAAGGTTATTATTAAGTAAAAAATACAAGATGCTCACAGTGCAAGAACAGAGTGTGCTTCCCTCGTGAGGGGGATATGAACCTCTTACAGGCAGAGTTTCTGAAACTGTGGGAATAATCCCCAGGCCTCAGAGGACCTGCAGATGGTCTGCGACTCCACATTATTACGTGAGACACCTTCATTCGCCACAATGGCAATAATCTCCTTGGAGACATCTGCCCAGTCCTCCACCACAATGGTGGGGGCTTATAGGGAGCACGAGCATCATCACTGCCTTGAGTAGGGAAATCCTAGGGGATTTGGGAAACAGGTGAGTGGTGACCAGTATCACCCAGAACCACCCTCTGGATGCCCAAAGTACCAAGACCTGAGGCACACATGCGGTGGGACTGAACAAGGCAAGAGAGAGCCTTGTCTTCCTTATCCCATTCCCTTTCACAAGCAGCTTGGGTAGGACTTAGGAGGTTCCTTGTCCCCAGTAGCAGAGGGCATGATCATGTCCCAAATAGTGCGAGAATTTCACGTAAACAGGGGAACATGACAAATGAGAGCTGACATAGCAATAGCTGTTCAGTGCCACCTAGCCTTCCCCAAATAAATCAGCAATAAATACGCATTAGAAATATACATATGTATACATCCAGCATACATATACACTCACTAAACCTATGTAATGCTATCATCTCCCCTAAGGAGAAATTGCTGGCAACCTTTCGGCTGACTATCCTTAACTGCTAGTGATGAGCAGGTACTGCCTTTCTTGAGGCGTGTGGCACTTCCTAAATATGTCCAAGCCGTTCCTGTGGAGTGATTGCTCTTAAAATCCTTCAGATGCCATTCTACCTGGATAAAATATTACGACAAACTTCACGGGCTGAGAGTAGAGAAGGGTAGTCACTGTAACAGCTGTGGTGATTTTAGCTCTAGAAATCATGAACTGCCTACTTAAAATCAAAAGTCTGGCTGAATTTAATCATGAGATTGTAACAGAAATCATACAGTCAAGACTTTCTTCTTTTTTGTTGTAGTACTAGTTTTGGACTTACCTGCATCTGCAAGTATTTTCTCTATTTTTCCTGCTACTGTGACTATTAGTGCAGTTTCCAAAAGCTCAGAGTTTCCTAAATACAAAAAAAAAAAAAAAAAAAAAAAAGGGTAATATTTTCATTCCCTCCCACCCCCCAATTCTCAGAGCTTTATGAAAAAAAATCTAGTATCCATTCCAGGAGACCTGGGATAAAATCCGGAGCCAGCAACATTTGGATGGCAGTGAGCACCCCAAAGAGGTGCTCAGTCCACTGCATGACGGATCAGGCCCACCCTCCCTATGGAAAAGCTAAAGGAAGAGAAATCAGGGCAGGACATGCTGGGGAAGACCTTCTAGAGGAGGCTCCCCACCCCATCAATCCATTAGAGACTCATTTTTCTTTCCTATTCCTGTTTCAGGAATGGTGGGGGCAGAAGCTGGACAAGCTCTGGAGCTGCTCCAGGTCCCACCATGGTGCTGGGGTTTCCAGGACAGTCCAGCTGCTGCTTCCCAGGAGAAGGGCTGCTCCAGAGGTGGAAAAGCTCCTCATGGGCTGCAAGAGCTCATGCTGGGGAGACACATGGGGACTGGCAATTCAAGTGATGGGGAGGAAGGTGGCCAGACCGTCTCCGTGCCTGGATCTCAGGAAGGGTGGGGGTGCGCCTGTGTGTGGATGAACTCTTCAGCCTTTCAAACACAAACCTGAAGGGAGGAGGGAACAACCCCTTTCTGCTAGAGCAAAACTGGGAAAAATCATCATACAATCTCCAGAACACTAGAAATAATCAACAGTAGCTACAGATCCATGCTACTCTTTAAACTTTACTCACTTTTTATTGCTTTAATTTTCACTCTCGAAAGAAAAAAAACCTTTTTCACGGCACGAAACTGAGTATTTTACTCCAAACTGTCTTGGTTTGAGGCTCTCGCACAGTGCAGGAGGAGACAGCCCGTTTTGTGCTTCCCAGGAGGCATGCAGCATCACTGGTCACGACGCTGGGCCGGGCTGGGGGTGACCGGGTAACCTCCACCAGGCTGTGACCGTTCGCGCTGCTGCGAAGCTGGTCCCTAACTGCAGATGTGCTCGATGCCTGGCTCGAAAGAAAGATTAATAATAAGTTTCAGCAACGTGCCTGTGAAAACAGCTGATTCTGTGTACCCTTAAAATACCCTGTTTTTATAAACAAAAGAGGGGTTTAGTTTTTCTTGTCCTGGAAAAAACACACTGGAACATTTCACCACCATTTTCTTTCACTTTAATTAGAAAAGAAAGGGGGAATGTCAAAGAGCAATTATACAAAATATATACTGTGCTGATTAGGGATTTCTTTTCTGTAGCACGGAAAGGCAGCTTGAAGTTCACATTAAATCTCTCTCTCCCCCTCTAATGAGATATGCCTTATCCAACCCAGAAAGATACAATTAAATCAGGAAAGAATGCAGCCGCTTTCTCGGGGCGGGGAAAAGAGGGGAGGAAGGAAGAGTTCTTGTTAAAAGGTGAAGTATGAAGAGCCGATCCTGCAGACCTTGCACATGAACCTGACTCGAAAGAAACATCCTGGTCAGCTGCAGAGCTTTAAACAAGCCCACAGCCTAACAAGGCCCAATCCTGGCCCCAAAAACTTGCGGGATCCAGCCTGAAACCAGCTCTCCTTCCCCTCTGGAAGGGCTGAGCCCACTTGCCTCCCCTCACCCAGGTGATGGTCATTTTGGGACTGGGAAATCAAGGAATGAGGAGTCTGAGGGTTGGGCCAGGAGGGCTTAAGAGCACCTCCAAAGGCCACAACCGCTGCAGGCTGTGCTCTCTGGGGGCTGCGGTGCTGGGATAAATCCCAGCTGCCGGGTTCGATGCCCCAGCTGCCCATGGGGATGTAGGTGCTTGGGAACTGCCTGCCTTGCACCGCAGCCCGGCCTTACAGCTCATCTGTATTACCTTGGGGTGTTTTGGGGTTTTTTTATTATTTTTGTTTGAAGAGGCAGGGCATCCCCCCTCCTCCCTTTGCACCCCCCTCCCCTCCACAAAGCCCAGGGGTGGGCAGAGGGTCCCACTGGGGCCGGCTGTGCCAGAAACGGGCTGGAGCGTTGTGCTCCTCCAAATCCCTCCTCAACGTATAGCGGGGTCACAGGGAAGGAAAAAAAAAAAAAAAAAAAAAAAAAAAATTAAATAATAAAAAAAAAAATAAATAAAAAAAACCCCAACCCAGGAACATAAATTGGACACAGAAGGGCAGATGCAGACTGAACAGGAAGCGCTGGCCCGAGGCGAAATGAAACAGCTGTTGCCATTGTTCTGCCTTTGCAAACTCCGCACGGCTCGGGCTGCGGGAGCAGATGTTAGCAATTACTGCACATGAAAAGAAGGGCACAGGATTAGGCAAGTGACGAAAAAGCAAGGGGACCGCTAGATTTATCACTGACGGAGCCAGGCAGACCCTCTCCGTAGGGCGCCGGCAGCCAGCGCTGCCCCTGCCCCGGGCGGGGGCTGCAGCACCGGGACCCGCAGGCAAAGCCCTACTTGCCCCCGCACCGGTGGCCCTGCCACCCCCTGACCCCCGCCCCAGGAAGAGCCGGGGCTGCCTGGGGATGCTTTTTCCCAGGCGGTGTTTAGCAAAGGAGGAGGGATGCGGATCCAGTGGCAGGGATCGGGCCCCGGGATCCCGCGGAAAGCCCAGCTCTGCCACTCAGGATCTGCCTGGGGTACACGGAGCCGCAGCAGATCTTCACTTCTCCTTGGTGGTGGTGGCTTGGTCACCCACCCCCTGAGGGATCCCACCGGGAGCGGGGTGGGCAGCCAGGCTAAGCGCACGGACAAATTTCATCTCCTCCCTTTGTACAAGCAGGAAAGAAAATAAGCAAACGAAACACAGGCTTTACATTCCTCGTGAAATTTCTTCGGCTCTTCCATATAATCAGAGTGGTAAAATAAAAAATAAAATAAAATAAAAAATCTCTCTCAGCTTTCTTTTTGCAAGGAGCGATGAGTATAAGAAAGGTTAGTCAGAAGGTAAAGCATGTGTTTGCCATCTTAGCTCCTGATATGGAAACCATATGCTTAAATACCCCACCAAACATACTCAGTATAACACTCTTTTTTATTAAAGGTAGTTTTATAAAAGCTATCCACCTTCCATCCACTGGTGACTCCCAAAGAGGTCACATATTCCTCATTGCAACTATCAATACATATTTGGGGTAAATTAAACTCCAAATAGACTGTTTCTGATTATTATTGCCAAGGGAGCAAGAGGCCATCTTATTTTCCCTCACTGATAAATTAAAAGAACTGTAATGGGTGATTTCTGCAACCTGTAAAAGGGCAATACCATCTGTGACTCATTTAGTGTCGCTTTAAAGAAAATTTATTTGATTAATTCGGGCAGAGTATAGAAAGAATAAAGATTTTTATTTTTTTTAAACTCTACTGCTAAAGAAAAAGAAGCAGCAGAAGAAAACCCTGACCCAGAATAAGCATTTTGGGAATGAAAAATGCCTAAAGCGTTATTGGAAGTGCAGGTCTGCTGCCTTGCTCTTGAGATAGCTGGTTTTTGCCCTGCCAACCAGAAGACCTCAACACGAGGTGGCTTTAACAGGGCCCATGTCACAGAAGGAGAAATCGGCTAGAAGCAAAACACGAGAAAATGCAGAACTGAGGGTTAGGCTGCTCCATCGCTCCTCTCTTTTGGAGTTAAAAGGAGCCAGCCAGCCATCCCACTGGAGTGACGCTTGCAAAGATGCACACAAGATAACTTCCTTAAGGTTACTCAGCCAGGAACGGCCCCCTTTTGTCAAATGGACTATTCGTTAATGCAGCACCTGAAAACACCAATGAAGAAGAGTAGGGAGAAAGAAGAGGGGGAAAGAATGGCAATTTTCCATCCTTTAAACCGGGGGTGATGGAAGCAACCACAACGTTACCACCTTTGTCTGGCCTGACAAGCAGGAAGTGGAGAAAAGATCAAAAGCAAGTGGAAATCAAAAGTATTAAGATACTGAAATTCTTCTGTTTTGCCACAGGCTGTCACCCTAGCTCCACGTATCGCTCAGCCGGACAGGCACGCTCCATGCAAAGCAAAGAGAAATAGCTCTAGAAGTCCAGAAGTTTGCTCCTCCTGAAATTTAATTGGCCTGCAGGTTACCCACAACCTCAACTCCCCTGCTCACAATTTGGAGAATAATATTAAATAGTAACGATAATAAATACTAATAGATTAATCTTTATAAGTCATGCCAAATTCTACAGGGCCTGGGCTTGGTAAGAGTGGTCTGCCTCAGATGTGGAGTATCTAATGACATCTTTACTGTTGCAGGGTTTGCACGTGGCAGACGGAGATGTCGTTTGCACTTTGACACAGGCTAAGTTACTTACGACTGTTGATATAACCAGCGGCTCACTTTGGGCCAGCCTGGGCCCTGGCCAAAACTTGTTTAAATCAAAGGATAAATTTGCCTTAACGTCTCTGGACTGCTTTTCACTCGCCCTGGGAAGAAGCAGGAGACAGGCAGTGTTCCAGCCCGCTCAGCTGAAGCTCTGGGACTGATCTACTGAAACCATGAAAGATCTTTTCATTGACTTCACTGAGCCGTACAGCAGGACCTCGGCAAGCCCGGCGCTCTGCTCGGTTATTTGTACTTGATGACCCCATACCGTTCCTTGTTCCTCTCTTCTGGGCTATCCTAGAGTCACCCATTTTGTTTTATAGAACTTGGAGTCTGAGATCTCTGCTCAGTTCTCAGATCCACAGAGAAGGGTGTGCTTAACCCCTCTGCAACCGATGGGCGTGATATACCTGTGCTGCTCCAAGGATCTGGGCCCAACAGAGTTAGGCACCTCTGAGGAGCTGGATCTTCCTTACAAGTTGGGACTCATCCAATTGTGTTTATTCATCACTAACATCAACCCCGGGACAATCCCGTGGGAAGTTCTCCATCACCCATACCTAGTATGTGCCACCTCTTCCTGAACTCTGCTGAACTCTTCGTGCGTTGGTTGGACTGGATCCCTAAAGATACTCAAGTGGCTCACTCCTCTTTGGAGACCTTGGACAAAAACACCCTCTCCAGATGGAAAGAGGATAAGGAAAGTGCCAGTTTCGCAACTTGCTGTGGAAAACATAGATGGACCTTCAAGCTGTAAATGAGAAGAGAGGAAAACGTGTGAACTTTTTCAGGGCATTTTGGGAAGAAAGCAGTAAGGACTTCTAAAACGTGATAATGCAATGTTTGCTCTTCTGAGAAACTGGGGAGAAACCTGAGAAATACTCATCGGGATATTTTATTGTTGAAGATCTATTTTGTTAAAATGCTGCTTGTCAAATACATTGGTTTTCCTGGTTAATAATAGCTTAATTTGGTTTAGTTTACTAAAAAATCTCTGGCCCTGCTGTAATTTATGCAAAGAAAGATTTGATGATCTCATCATGCCCTTCAGTTGCTTTTGCCACCATGTCAGGCCTGAAACTGCACAAACCATTCAGCTATGTTTTTCATGCACAGACTGTTGAGGTTTGTTTTGTTTTCGTCGCTGGCTCTTTACTCTGAACTGGTCTGGTTTTGTCAAGTGGAAGTTGGGGGATAGGGAGCTGGGATTATTAACTGGATGTGTTTCTCTAAACCTGGTATTAAAAAAGGGGGTCCATTAGCGCAGGAGAAAACAATACTTTTCATAGTGCTCAGTTAATTAGGCTTTTCCAAAGTAGCCCTGGAGCTACCAAAATAAAAAAAAAAAAGTAAATTTGACTTTATGGTAAATTACTTTCATTTGGCAACTACGTATTGTTAAGTATGTACATGGTACCAGTACAGGCTCCTGACCTGTAAGACAACTCTGATGTGTATTTCTTTGTGCTATTGCATCACACCACACACGGGGAAACCTCTGTCTGATTTTTGCCCAGTGCAACCCCCTCTCCAGCAGAAGATGGTTGATGTCCGAATTTGCAGGTGATGTAGTGGCTTGGGGAATTAAGTCTTAGTTTTTCTTTTCTCTTCACCTCTCTCCCCTTACTTCTGTTTGTTTATTTTGTTTTCTGCTATGTGAGCCTTTAGTCAAATATCCCACGTACACACTCGTCACTTGGACAGCACAATAGATGGGCATGTCTGGGCACTGCATTAATACAACTTCTTGTTGTCTCTCTGTAGATTATCCTCTGTTACTGTAATTCATAACTCCAGCCCTTTGTGTACATGCTTCCATTCTGAAAATGTAATATCACTGCTAATTAAACAGTGTTTTAAGAAGTCGGCTGATAGCTCCTCACAGCATCTAGGAATTAACCTCACCTGGGAGCAAGCTGCTGGTTGAGGCTCAAGTGAAGCTTAGATAAAGGCGGGGAAAGGAAAAGACATCAAAGAACTAGTCAGCACCAAAACCTCATCCTCCACAAATTCTAGGTGTGGAAATGTTTTTCAGCCATAGGGATCCTCCCTCTGCTGGATTTCCAAATAACTATAATCATCAGAATTCCCTCTTTCACCTCCCCCTGGCCTGATTATCTCATCTTTCTCATTTGAACTTGCTTGTTACGAGTGATACATTCATGTCCTCCACGCTTTATTACCTTGATCCCAAAAAGGCTTAATTTGGTTCAGATGGTGCTAATTTAGTGATGCAGGGCTTAGGGACAGCACTGTCCTGGTGGTGTGCTTTCACCCGTGAATAAGATTTTGTTTATAATCTAAAAGGTCTCCTTGGGATTTGTTTCTTGTATCCTTTCCTGGAGCTCCTTTAGAGACCATGGGTCGATACTGGTGTATGCAGAGAACAGAGTTGTCTTGGTAGCTGACCAGTGCTTGAAATTCATGTCAGCTTTGGGATTCTAATGTTCAGCGGCCTCCAATTATTTTTTTCCCACAGTTAAATATGCTTCTTAGCAGAAGGCATGGAATAAACAAAGAAATCACAACCCCAATTAGTCTCTCTCTGAGGAGCCTCACGTCGAAATCCAGATATCAAAATCACTAATCATTCTGGCTATAACTTTTAGGATGTTGACAGAGCATATACTCTGTGATAAAGAGTGCAGTACAGATATACAACTGAGATAAGGAGATGATTTAATTCTGAAACAGATAAGAAGGGTAAATTTCAAGGGCTACACAGGGAATTCATCCAGCTCTGAGGGTGGAACAATATCACTCCTGGGTATTAATAATGCACCTCGATTCTTTGTTTTCTCTCCTTTTTTATTTTCCCTTTTTTTTTTTGTCCACAATTCTTAATAATACGTTTGGAAACTTATGAAACTTACAAATCAAGACTTGGGGTTAAAGGCAACCCTGTCTAACTATCTTATTATTTATAAAAAGATTATCATTAAACATCTTGCAGAGAAATTCTGAACCAGTGCAAAATCTGAAAAAAAAGTGCAGAAAAAATGGCTAATGTGTCTACTTTTTAATTAAATGTAAATATAATTTGTAAGGCTTATGGGTTTTAAACAGAGAAAATTTACCCTGCATAATTTCCTGTCTGGTTAACCTTATAGACAGAAGTGTAAGTAGGGTTATTCAGAAGAATTTTGTAGCTATTAAGCCAGTTACAGCCTCCAGATCCATTGTCGCAGATGACTTTGACGCATCCAAGGTTTCACCTGAAGTTCCTAATTTACAATGACAACATAGTGATTTTAAGCATTAAAACAAACTTTGTTAAACGACCTAGTTTACAGCTTGCTTGGGATGTCAGCAGATTTTTCATCTTTATTACTGCAGACAGATAGCAAGGCTCTTATCCGTACGTACCTCATCAGAACGGCTCAAACACGCAAAAGTGAATTCTTCGTTATTTTAATGTGACAAGTAAATATAAACCAGTTACAAATACAAAGGCAGGATAAATGTGCCTGACAATACAGCAATGCCTAAATTACTGCCAGCTTAGTATTAAAAGTTCTGTCGTGGTTTCTGGTTCAAAGAGTCCCATAAAAATCAGAGTTAATTTAAAACTTAGCCATCCATGGGAATATTTCTCATTCGCACAATACAAGCTCTCTTGTACAGGTCTGTTTATAGGTTTCAGCTATGGAGCAATTTTCAGTTTCAGTTCAAGAAAGCACCCATACTCACTCCAGAAAAGTAATTAAGTACGTGCTTAGCTATGTGCTTTAGTTAGGCATGTGTCCATAACTTGTCATCATTTCACCTGTCGCATCTTTTTGAGTCAGTTACTTCATTATTTACATTTTTTTTTAAAGGCGACTAATTTTGATACCAGGTTACAATAGATCGTATGTTGTAAAACACCACTATTTTCGTACCAGATCATGGTCCAGCCAGTATGGAGTCTGCTAGGCATCACTGCCCAGAGAGACTTGAAAGTCCTGATCCTTCTAAGGAAATCCGTGGAAATCTTTCCCTAATTTCATCAGGAGAGGCACCCACCAGTCCTTAGCAGGCAAGAGGAAGGAAGGAAGGTGTGCTACCAGCAGGCTGATGGTCCCCAACCCTACAGAGGCACCGCAGGAGATCAAATGCAAAGGGTTACCAAGCTGACCTACAGGGTTGCAGGCTGGCTGGCTGGTGACCATTGGGACCACCGGCACCCCAGGAACAATACCCCCCAGCATGGGCAGGTTTCTCTGAACACTGCGCTGTCTGAGTGACAAAAGAGATTCTTCAATCAACGGGGTCAGAAATAAAAGATACTTTCACCAAGTGGAGGGGGCGAAATAGCTGTTCCCAACCCATGTTCAGTCACACAATTACGGTCAAAAGGGACCTCCAGAGATCTCCAGTCTAAGCTCCTGCTCAAAGTAGGATCAACACTGAATTCAGACCAGGTCGCTCAGGGCTTTGTTCATCTGAGTCTTGAGAACCTACAAGGATGGGGATTTCACAGCCTTTCTGGCACCCTACTCCACTGCCCAATTAGTCCAGCACCTTTGTGCCGTGGGTACCCCCGTTCTCCTCTAAGAGCAGCAGGATAGATCCCAGCCCAGCTTTCAGGCTGTTTGGTCCCAGCTTTCAGTTGCCTGTTATTCTAAAGCTGCCTGCTGTTACCATCTACTTCCCTAGATTTCCCAAAACCCTGCTGCTGCTGCTTACACATAGCTCCTAGCTCACCCTCCAGAGCCCTGCAGAAGCCAAATAGTTCCTAAGTAGGAACTGCTGGCCCTTCCCTTTCCCAAACCAGAGAGACCTTTCCTGGCGCGCCGTCATACGGCTAACACATGCTGTGTCTACCCTGCCAGAAGCTGTGATCCAGAGCGCTTCTCCCAGCTTGATCCCGGTGGTGGGGAATTGGCTGGAGTACGTCTCGGGTCCCCACAACCCACCTGCTGGGTTTCCTTCTCACCCACTGCGGGTGGGAAGGGGCAGAAGGTGTAGGCTTGTGCCTGGCCCCAGCACAGAGCAGGGTGCGACCGAGGCGCATACCCAGACCAAAGAGGAGGAAAGCTTTCCTACATTCCACATTTTACTGTAGCCTTTGTGCCCAGAAACAGGACAGAACTGGCACCAGATTAGTCAGAGAAGGAGGAAGGGAGGTCTGGCAGAGATGAATGCTTGCGGCCTTCTCCCTTCTCACCAAATATCTCGTGCTGCTCCTTCTCTTAACCTAACAAGCTGCGGCTCCAGGCAAAGGTTTTGGATGCCTTTCCCTGAAACCAGTGTCTTTCACAACGGTGTATTTCCTCCTCAGCCCACACCCAGTTGTGAGCCAGGTCCTCCAGGCACAGTGCACCCTTGCCCAACTGGAACTTAACCCATGGAGGGAAACCAGGACTCGCCAGCCTGGTTGAGCTCTCCAAGGGCTGTGCTCCATCCCTCCCCATGGCAAGAGGGACTCCACAGTGGGTGCACTTCCTCTGGACCTCCTTCCACCAGGGGAAGAAAGGAAAATCTCTGTCCCAGGTTGCAGCAAAGTCTTGAAAAACTCCTTTCCCGTATCCTCCCCTCTGAAGGAGGCAAGCAGGAGCCCGCTGTGAGGAGTCACCAGTGGCCTCTGTCAGGCTCGTGGGGGCTCTGCTGCAAAAGAAAACACCTTTTCTCTGCAAGGAGCAGGGAGCCAGGACACAGAAAGGCGTGTTCCCAGCTGCTCGTCTGGAGAGACCGGCAGGGCTCTTAGGAGGAGGAGGGTGTGGGAGAGACGGAGGCTAGCCTGTGATCTGGGTGTGAAAGAATCCACAGTTGAGCAGGATCAATAAAACAGTGCCAAGGCTTGCGACGAAGGGAGCAGAGAATAGGATGGTGGAGAGTAAAAGAGAAGGAGCCCCCCTACAGCTCCTGAGAAGAGAGGGGTAGGTAAAAAGGGAGCTCTGATACCACCAGGCCCACAGGAGACTCAATGGGTTGTCTCATTATTATGGTGAACAGAGAGAGCTCATGAGCTGGGAAAGATAGGAAGCTTTTATTTATTTTTTTTTTTTTAAAGAGCGCAGCCTCTAGGAGGGTTTTTGCAGCTCAAATGCTTTTATTTTGTGCCAATTACTTATACAGGGTCTGCATTATTCCCGTAATCAGTCTAAATGAAAGTCAAACATGAAAGATTCCTAACAATGAGCTAATTGGAATGCCATTACCATTTAGATTTAATAAGGTATTTGTAATAATAAACTTGCCGCAGTCTATAGAGTTGTCTTATTCCTGCTCAGATCTTGCAAGAGTGTAAGAGTTGACATTTGTCATTCGTTCCGCAGGACATTGGCTATAACCTTCAAAATGTTTTAGTCTTGCAGTGCTTAGTAAATGTCAAGGACGGAAACAAAATCTATAGCCTGCTATTGTTCTGGCTGTGTCAAGCTCAGAGTTAACAGGAATTGTGTTAAAACTCAACAGCAGAATATATCCCACATATCTTTCTTTATTTGCAGTCCAAACATCTTGTGGTTTAGAATGAGTCACTCAATGTCCTCTTATGTAGCTGCATTCATTATTTGCATTGAGGTCTTGCTGAGGAACTTCAGTCTGGTTCCAGTGCTGCCAGGTACTACACAAGCACAGAGGGTCTTTGCCGTGCGTAGCTTAAGATCTAAGCAATTAAGTCAACGCAGGCTCGATCTTGAAGCCAAGATGTCCCATCTGCAGAGGTAAAAGCTAATTAGAGCTCCATGTGTACTTACTTTTGAGAACGGTTCACACACAAAAAATTTCTTGCTTTACCTTTATGGGCGAGCTGTTTTCACATAAAGCACATGTGGGCTCAAAGACCTGGTCTCCCCGTGCAGCCAGGGAAGTTTTATTCAACTGTAGTTCATACCACAAAAGCAAGGCATAATCTTGGTGGGTATTTCTCCTATTATGAAGGAAAAGAGCTTGGTACAAGCACTTTGTGCAGTCTGGGGGAATTCCCCTAGGAACAGGCTGAAAAGGCAGAGGTGGAGCAGGTGTATGGGTATGTGTAGGAAGCAGAAAGATAAAGCTAAATTAGTCAAAAAGCCAACAAAGACTCAAGGCAGCACGGACAATACAGAAAACAGGGTGCTGGGAGCATGCTTTAAGATCAACATATTGCTTCTCCCTCCCTCTTCTCACCCCACAAAGATGCTACAGAAATTTCTTCTCCTAAAGAGATCCAGTGAGCAACCAAAGGGGCAGCAGAATGCTTAATTCCTGTTTTAATGAAGGAAAAAAAAAAACCCAACCCACCAAATTTCCTAGTGGTGTATCTCGGCATGAAGAAGCATTACCTAGCCGATAAACTGTGCTGCCACTAGCCACGGATGAATTATGTTCTGCTGACACTCTGTGGTCCCGGCAGCTAGTCCTAAATGATCTGACTCAACAGAAAACTTTGCACAATAGCTCAAATAAGCGTCAAATCATTGGAAACTGGCAAAGATCATGGAAATTTGGAATGTTCCTTTTTGAGGACAGTCTTTTAAAGCAATCTGACACTGGGAATTCAGCTGAACATTCATAACGTCCAGGAAATTCTAGGCACAGTTGGTAAAGTGACCAATGCTCCTATAAACCTACTTTTTTGCTCAAAACTGTATGTACTTCACGCCAAAAGGCTTTTTCAGAAACACGGGCCAGCAATCAATGGCCTTAAGTTAACCATATGCCTGAGCACTGTGCTGGATTGCTGGAGAAGGGCAAGGAAGCATGAAAATCAATAGCTTCCCTGGATGTTTTCATGGAGGACTCTTTGTCTAAGAGTTAAAATGTGACCCTAAAATTCAGACATTCTTGCTTTTGATGGTCTGGTTAAACTACTTCGTCTTTTTCTGATTCACTTTGCACATTAGAAGAAAACGATGCTTGTTACTTAGATCACAGCAATGTTGTGAATCTTAATTTTTTGAGAGGTGTTTTGGGATCCTTGTATGAAAAGTGCTATAAATATATACATTCTTAGTAGTATTTAATTTACTTCCTTTACAATTCCTTTGAGCCAACACATGTTGCCAAAAAATGCAATATTCTCTAAGATGTCTTTTATTCTTATATCTGTCTGGAGTCCAGGACATATCCCAGCCGTATAAAGCATCCGATATTGATGTATCTGCATGCAGTGTATATATATAGCTAACACGATCAGACGCTTTTTTTTTTCTCCCCGCAGGAACCCAGGCTTGCTCAATGTACAAGATGGACGTGCTTAGCAAACGAGGCAGCTGTTCAATTTTTATTTTTATGCTCATTGTTTGCTGTGCGGCCACATGTCTCATAGAGTGCATACCATCCAACCTTTGTAGTGAATCAGACAAGGCTCCACCATAACTCACTCACTTGGAGAATCCAACTCCGCCTTGCTCCCTGTTTGACATACATATGCGACCGCGTAATCAGGGACTGGATCAGAAGAAAGCTTTAACTTTGTCATTTCCAAACTTCATTTTCCAGCCTCAGATTTTCTTTCCGTGTAAGTTTGTGTTGACAACAGCTAGGAACGTAAAGCTTTTTAATAACAAATTAATCTCCTGAAGAGTCGCATCACATCGTGCAGTTAAACAGCACCCCTGTCCTGCAGAAAGGAGGACATCTGTACCTGAGCATCAGCCAGTCCCTTTTCTCGCGTTACTGAAAGCACCAACGTACCTCCAGGGCAGCTCCTGTTTTGCTCTTCTGCACTGTGTCATGGAGCACATTCCAAATATGCTTTCATTAAGTCTCCTAATGAAGCTTGCAGCAGATCTGCCTGTGCAATAGGAGATTGACTTTTCAGTGTTTGGTAATAGCAAGATAAGCCTATTATCACCTGTTTGGGGGAGTTGGGGAGGAGATGGATAAAGCATCACCATTTTTCATATTCCCCAATTTTTGAAGTAATGGCTTTACACCCATTTTACAAAAGGACTTTGTTCCTTGTTTCTATCACTGGAGCTAGAACAGACACCTTTTAAGTTAGTTAAGTTAGACTGGCTCACAACTCAGTAGTTGAATCTGTCCTGTAGCCTCTAAATAGACTGATCCTGATCGCTTTTACTGGTTAACCAAGCAACTTGGGACTAGATTAGAAGAACAGAGACATTTCAGTTTAGGAGCAGACTGGAGAAGAACAGAGAAACTACCACCCTGGATGCAGAGCTCCCTACCTTTTGCCTCTTCAAGCCAAACACGTACAAGGAGGTGGCAAGAAAGCAGCAATTTACGTATAGGCAGAACAAAAGGCCAAGGGCTTAATCTTGCAAAGGCTTACACACACTTATCTTTACGCTCATGATTAGGCCCAGTAATTTTGGTAGTGCCTTGGCTCCAGGAGGCTTCTGAGCGTGCGGTATTAGACTATTGCATTAGTATGCACTGTGTGAAACCGCTGCAGAGAGCAAACTCCAGGAGTGAACCAAGTGTGCTTGCGGAGGGTCGTGGGCTCAGCCGTCACTGGAGGCAGTGCCTGGGCAGACAAGACAGAGTGTTGTCCCCTGCTTGGCAGAAGTTCTAGTACAATATGATATAACGAACATTTACACAAGCATGGGTGGTATTTTTAAATCTAAGAGTCCCGAGTTTAACCCACGTAGATGGTGGGGGCGCGATGCCGGAGAAGAGAGGGGAAAAGAGGGTAAGTCCCTCACAAGTCAAGGCAGGAAGACACCTAGAGGAGTACATCTAATGAGCTGACTGGGCAAGAATAGCCTGATGAGTTGGAAACCACTGGAGTTCGGCAGTGCTTGTCACAGCACCCTGTCTCACCCAAGCACGGGGTTGTCATGAAGCGGAGGACCAAGTGATGCATAGAGGCAGATGCTATTTTTGCAAACATTGCAGCCTCAGGTCCCTTCTCTAAGCTGGAACTGTCACTTTGTGTTTCCCCTGCCATTGTCCCATTGCCATCCCCCGAGGTACGGTCTCCCTTTTGACACCCCACTCCTGAGAGGACTGCACATCTCCATTCCCACCCCGCCTGGAGCCCCACGGCGTTTTTGCATATTGCATTAAGCAAACGTAGTGCTCAGGTCTGAAGGATCTGGGTCCTCGACCACAGTCCCCATGTCATCAGGGTGCCCCTAATCATCTGTCCTTACCATACGAAGCACAATGGATGGGGCCCACTATTCTGACTAGGGCCTCTAGGATCTCTTCTAATATAAACAGTAATGACTATAATTATTAATCATTACTGTGATCATATGATTATAATTAATAATCATAATAATGAATCATTATAATTACTCTACTAAATGACAAGCCCTGCTTCCTCCAGCAAGCTTCGGAAGCACAAAGAATGAGCTGTTGTGTATATTTAGTGCATCTCAAACACTTCTGTACTTACAAGTCCAAGCGTCTCTGTTTGTTTTAAGGACTTCCATATTGTATTTCATTTAGAAATCTGCAGCTGCCTTGAATTGTGACCAGTGCAGTGCTGCTACCATATGCAGGGTCCTTTTGCTTAAAATGCAGAGAATCATGAGCAAAGAGAGATTGGCAAGGGGAAGGAATGTGCATATGGATATTACTTGAGGGATAGAGAGCCAGATATGCCTAATATTGCATTTTTCCATCTTAGATTTGCAACTGAAAGTAATTCAGTTCACTGAAGAGCATTTTCAGAGAGCCCAAATAAAACAACAAATGTGGAGGCTGCAGACACTTGAAAGAGAGACGGTTCGTCATGCCCACCACTTGGCTCTTGGAGCCCTTGGGCATGACTGCTTTGGTGCTATTAGCTCAGGACAAGGGAGAGGAGTGTTTAAAAAACATTAATGCAATTTTTAAATTGCACTTAAGATGCAGGGATTTTCTCCCTTGAAGACGTACGTGCCCCAAGCCCAGGTGGATAAGACATGTCAACAGTGAGGCTCGGTATTTTATATGAAATATCTGAAATCTGGTCAGCAGCACATGGCCGCTTCGTGACTCGCGGGAGAGGGTGTGGAACAAGTGCCCTTGGGGAGCCTGCTGGAGTCACTGTACGTATTGCATAGTTACCTTCGGTTACTGGGCTGCGGTGAGTCACCAAACTCCTTCCCAGGCATAAAGAAACTGATCTTGCAGAATGTAAAATCCACCCAGGAGATGTCATTGTTTAGGATCAACGTTTCATTCTGGCATGCTCAGAAGGGGGAACCACACGGGCATAATAACAAAGTAGAGGAATCCAACCACATTTTTAAGACAAAATGTTTGCTGAGGATTCGTCGATATGATTAGCTTCAGTGCTGGTGACTTTAAAATCTTATTACCTCTTGGTATATCTAGGCACGTGTATTTGAGATGGTGTATTTCTGAGTTATTGTAGCAATTAATGTAATAAGAAGGGTGCAGTTAGCAAAAGAGCTGCTGTTGCCGGTTCACTGTTACTGAGTACAATGATAATATAGGAAAACTTGTGCATTGCCTTCTGAGTTGTTAACCTCTTCCTATTTTTAATATATTTTGGAAGGGAAGGAGTAGGAAAAGGGCCTATCTCTGTTTCTGTATCAGAAATGAGCCTGCACACAGCTCTCCAAATTTAGTTATGCTAACAGAAAGTGAAAACATCCGTGCAGCCGTTTCTCTGTGAGTAATGTAAAGAAAGAAAATTAAGCTGATGGTTAAGAACATTGAAGAGTGATCATTTGGGCCACTCATAATCAATGAAGTCTACTTCAGGTGTGCACTGTTTTAAGATCAATATGTGGGTCTAGAATGAGGTAAGCAGAGAGATGAAGGATTGATTTTATTTACAATATCTTTGCTATGTAAATATCGATAGGTTAGACTTTCCAGAGCGTGTACGTGCAGCATGATACGGAGCAGCCTGATGCTGACTGTAGTCTCCCTCCAGGGATAACGTGTCCGGTGAGAGGGGGACGCTTGAGGGGCAGAGTGCAAGTTCATCCTCCGCCCCTTCGTGCGGTGGCACCAGCCGTTACCCCGTGTGAGGCAGGGCCGTTCCTGCTGCTGTTTATGCCTCTTTTCAGAGACGATAAAAAAAACTTGTGAGCTTAGAAAAAGGAACTAAAAAGATAAGTAACTAACATGGCTTAATTATAACAAGCTCAGGTCTGAACTTGGAGCAGAATTTAGCCATTACTTACCATATTCCTCTTTGCAATGGTTGATAGGCACTAGATATTGTATGAGAGGAATAAAAAGATGAAGGCATAAATCCTGAAGGTTTTTTAGTGTCTAATTCCATCAACTGCTGGCTGGAGTCGGGCACTGAAATAACTGCTGGGGTCTGGGCTTAGGAGTCTCCATTGAGAAAGCAGTATTCCTTCAGGGAGAGGTCCGGAGAAATCCCAAACAAACAGCCGATAGCGGGACTGACACCCAATGGCTTCAGGCAGGATGGTTTTTTTATACCACATGCTCTGAGGTGGTGGGCGCACAGAGAAGAAGGGGCCTAGGGCAGGCAGAGCTTCTTCAACCAAATATGTGGATGTATAGACGATTTAATTACCAGGCTGTTTAGGAGAATTTCTAATCTCTCTTCAACCACTCATACTGACATCTCTGATGTGTGATACCATTTAGATTGAAAAGAGAATCCATTTAAAGCCTAAATACTCCAATTACTTTTTTCGATGCCTGGGAGCAGCTCAGAGTTCAAGCACATGATGCTCTTAAAACCCTACTAAATTAGAGGCCATGGGGTGGGGGGGAGCGAAAGAATGTTAAAGTACATTATGTTTTGAAGGATGTGGTTTTCAAACTGACATGAATGAGTTTTTAACTAGAAGTGTAACCTAATATGGGTCAAGGTTTCCAAACTGAGGTGCGCATCGTGCCAGATACATGCAAGCAAAGGAAAAAAAAAAAAA
>VYXH01012160.1:0-44562 GCA_013397275.1 Burhinus bistriatus
GTTTTTGCCCCAGTCAGAAATTGTGCCCCGGTAGGGCTCGGCCTCTGCCCGGCCGGGCTCGGTGCGAACAGCCGAGCCGTCACCCAGAGGGAAAGCCTCCTGCCCACACACCCGTGTGTCCTGTCCACTGCCAAGGGCTGGGTCGCCCCGGTGTTGTGTCTTCCCTCGCCCGTGGGGGTCGGGAAGGAGGAGGGAGAGGGAAGTGGACACCCGGAGAAGCGAGCGGAGAGGTTGGGCCATCAGGGAGACGAGGCTTGGAAGTCAATGCAGGGATCTGTAAGGAGGAAGAGTTAGTAGCCCGTGGGCTACGGGAAAGCATGGTGTGATGGGTGGAAGAGCCAGGATGGAAGGATTAACCTGAAGAAGTCAGGGAGCAGGGGGAAGATAGAGGTGGAGAGCAACCAGCTGGTGAGGGTGCTTGAACGAGGACAGGTGGGACTGCCAACAGGGTGGGAAGGCCACGGAGAGCAAGGTAAGAAGCAGCATCACAAGGCCTGGAATAAAAGTAACTGCTGGTACTTGGAGTGGAACTGTGAAAAGGTGTTTGAGGCCAAATATCGTATTACTGAGCAGATGCTCAGTGAGCATCATCCATCCTGTGTGTGAAATCAGGCCACCCCTTTCTAGGGGAGAGAAGAAGCACAGTCGCCAAAAGGAGACCTAGCATCAGCGCACTCACTCCATTCAAACCTTCCTACAGAACCTTGGCTCTGCAAGCTTGGTGGCCTCATGTTCATCAACACCATGGCCAAAATGCCTGCCCAAGACTCATGGTCATGGTGGGGGCAGGAGGAAAATAGGAGCAGCTTCCCCCAGTAAGAAAAGCAGTGGCATGCCAAGGAGAGCATGCAAGATGAGGGCCAATGCTCAGCCCTCTCCAGGCTCACGCTTCTGGGCCAAGGCTGGGGCAAAATGGGGGAGCTGAGCAGCAGCTTTGCTGCCATGAGATATTTGGCCCTCTGGCATGATGGCTGTGGGGACAAGGAGGCAGCGAGCAGCATCTGCCTCTGGGGAGGCTCCACTCCCAGCTTTGCGGTGGCACGGGGACATTCTTGCCCTTCAGCCAGTGGTAGCAGGAGCTGGGATGGGTCTCCCTGGGTGGAGGGAGGATCAGCTGGAGAAGGAGGAATTTGGAGAACCTCATTAACAAAACTATCCTAGCTGGTTTTTTGTAGGGGCGCTAGGAACAGCCTGAAAAGGCAAAGCAATGTGAACAACAACAACAACAAAAAAGTTGTTTAAAGAAAATTAAACAGTCCCAGGGACATATTTTTCCAAACAGAGAGGCAGTATTTAAAGGGACCAAGAGGAGTATGGCTTAACAAGTAATTTTCAACAGCACCATTTCGTTTGAGGCAATAAAAAGACTCTGATGTCTCCAACTATCATGTTTCTTGCCTCTGGATCTGCGTGTTCACCTCTTGCTGTTACCTCCTCCCACACACTCCTCTTGATCATCACATCCAGCAAAGGTCTCGTTTGTAATTGCTGTTGGGAGTAGAGATCCTCTGTATGTTTCCACAAATCCTCCAGTCTCATTTTGCCATAGGGAAGGCTAAGATGTCAGACATCGGGCTGGTGGTGAACCACTCATAGCGAATCCCACATCCCAGGCTGGAGCAAAAATGCAGCTGTGTGACGTACGGGAAATGATGACTTTGCTGAAGCAAAGTTTCTCAGAGTAGACAAATAACACAGGCTAAGAAAAATGCAACACTTCATATGGAGAGGCAGATATATGGCCTGTTCAGCTTTGAAAGCAGTGTCTGTGAAGCCTGACTAAAAATCCAAGCCATATTTTATAGTATGAGGATTACTCATGCAGTGTTGAGAACACCACAGAGATGCTCAGAAAACATCACTGTTTTCTTTCCAACTTGCACTTCCATGTAAAAAGCTGCATTTGTTAGTTCACCCTGTAAAATTATTGTTGAATGTGGAGGCAATCACAGATTTCTGTTTCCAAAAGTCGTTGTATCTGTCTGGCTACAGACACCCACAGAACTGTACGTTTCTGTGCTTGTTACTGTCTGTATCACACTGTCTCTGCAAACAGCACTGCGCCCTGCTCCCTATTCAGCCATTCTTGTAGACTTTGTCTCCAGCACTAGGGGGTAAAAAAAGTCGTAGGACGCAGGACAGCTGAATATTGAATAAGAGCGTCAGAAGCTAACGTGCCAAGGGTCACGGTATGAAAACGTAAAATCACCATTTACAGCTACAAAAAGGCAGGTAATTTCTGACAACAGCATCAGTAGCGAGTCATAAGAAAAATGGCTATGAAATTAGGGGAGTCTGTGGCACTACAGAGCTCAGCTCCAGGTAATCTACACAAAATGCCATCAGACCTCAGAGACCAACAGCGGTGTTGTAGCTATACATTAATTTAAGCTTCTCAAAGTTAACTTACTTTCTCCACACGAGTGTTATTGCAGATGAGGTACAAACAGGACACAGCCAATGTGCATTAACACCTGCGTTATCAAATGGGTAATTTTTGAAGTTGTACGTGGTATATTCTTTTCGTAATCACACTCTTCCATCACGATCAATTAATTGAATGTACTTCTAAAAGCGTGGAAAAAATGGAGGCTTCTGTTGGCGCTGGTGTCAAAATAATGGAGCATTGTGCAGTTCTGATGCATTTATGTATTCTAGCTTTGGCTTGACATAGACACAGAGTTGGATGGATTTTATGACTACTAGACGTAGAGATTAGGGTGAAGCATTTGTTCAAGTGCTCTACTGAATCAGAGCCATGAAAGTGGACATCAGGCTTTAAGTGGATGTTTTAAGGCTTTGCTAAAAAGCAACGGGGCTTTTATAAGTGCTTTGTTGAATTGCCTTTATTTATAAACCTCACATTAAAAAAAAGTTTATGTAACATACCATCACTGGTTTTCTGAATCAAGACATTCTTTGGCTGTAATCTGGAACAGCGAGGAAAATCTAAGATAAATTAGGGTTCTGCCACATTTGAAGTAATAAGAGTCCAGAGGCATACTTGAAAGATAACTTCTGTTTCAGCAGGAGACACCAATTCATCTTGACGAGTAACAGATTGGGAAAATGCCATCTAAATAAAAGATGGGTTCTCACAAGAACAGCACATACATAAATGCCAACACAAACACTGAGGCTACAAACTCCCCATTAAACTAACCCCAAAATGAGTGGAAGGGGGGTGGGAACAGGCACCCAGTGGCTTCTCAGGTATTACATTTATAGCCTTTCCATTTCTGCAGGCAGAGCCATCGCAGAGGCTGTGCCCTTAGCCACATCTCATTTCAGCCTTGGAAGCAGGCATGCAAGCCTCACAATGATTGTGTACCGGAGGCTCTGCCCTTGACGTTTGTTTTACAAAGTGCCACTGATTTTGCTTGGTGACCACATTGTAGCTCCCAGTGGTTCCCACCACGTTCCTAGGTGCCATGAGAATAAAAAGGAAAATGGCAATGGGTACGTTTTTATAATCCATCCTGAATTCGCCACCTCAGCCTAGGTAATTTGAGAAGCACCCTTGGTTACTGCAACAGTCCGTAGGGACATGACGAGCAGCTTGGCCCACCTCATTCACAAGCTTTCCGCTTCCTTCTACAGAGGCGTTTGAAAACACACTCAAGGTCACAGTATTGGCCCTTTTTAAACTCCTTGTACTCAAAAGGTTGACCTCCCTTAAATACGCCATGTCCAGCTATCAGAGAGCTGGAACTAGGTCACCTCTTGGCCTTGCCACTGCTCTGAGGCAGGAGGGAGCCGAGAAGAGCAATCCCCAAGGTGAGACCAGATGGGAGCAGAAAGGTCCCCTGGAACCCTGGGGCACCGAGTTTGAGGTCCTGGTCCACATATCTTGTGTGCTTGATATGGCAAAGCCATTTCCCTTGTTCCTCAACTTCCACCTTAAAAACCAGCATCATCCTAAGTATCATCCTTTCCATTAAGTAAAGAGATTAATGGTTGTGAGCTGCTCCAATATTATATTGAATAGGTGAGACATACCAGAGATAGGTAGGACAAATCTCGAAATAGTCACCCACAGCTCTTATGTTGCCTTTGCTGTCAGGAATCTCATGCCCTTGCAGTGGCAGCTACCTTTTATTTAGGTTTATTTAACATTTCCTTTCATTAAACATCCAAAAGGGATTCTACTGCTAGAACAATGGCAATGGGAAGCGAGAATGACTATGTAATGGAGTAATGCCCCAGCATAAATATATCTGCCAACATCACCAAATGTGATATGAGCATGGGGTCCCACTCCTCAGTCCTGGCGAGTCCACAGAGAACAAGGTTTTTCAGCAAACCTCTGGGTGGCAAGAGGCCATCTCTGCCACCAGAGTGCCATCATGCACAACGTGCATTGCCTACAGTCAGTGCCTATATACGAAGCATGGCATGTTAGGCTGCAAAAGCTTTTCCAAAATAGGCTGCCATGCAGTGGGGCCTGATAATTGCTAGGGATTCCTTGAATCGTTCGTCTGCAGTGAAGGTCCTGGTCTGTAACCTCCCCTAAGCAGAACATCCTGGTAGGATGCTAAGCCCATGCTGATGAATTTCATTTGTTAAACAAGTTTCCAAAGATAAATATTGTTAAGGCAGAACATTCTTATTTATTCAGAGACATGTTTTGACTTGGCTTGCATGCATATTTAGAGAAAATTTTGATAACTGTAAATAACTGTCCTTTCAGATATATTTAGTTATTATTCTCAGAAGCATGAGTCCTCGCAAACGTAGCTACTTCCACTATCTGTATCCCAGGATCATCTGTTACCATCTTCAACTCAGAATGATTTCATTACCAGTCTCATTGAAAGAATATATTCAAGCAAAGCAAAAATATTATTCCAAAGCGATTGATTTTCTCAGCAGAAAAAGGCAGTACTCCTTATGGCTTTAGGAGTAGCAGGTTGGGGAAAGTGACCCCCATAATTTAGAGCAGAAAGACAACAGGTGCCTCAACTGGTTACTCAACCATAGTAGGAGAAAATATGGAGTGTTTCTTTTTATTAGAAGCCATTAATAACAATCATTTCAGGGTCTGAAACTTTTGATCTCCCTGGCTATATTTTATAGATACATATGTAAAAATAGGGTATTTTTAAACGCATTTCAGAAGTCCAGCAACCATAAATAATGTCATGGTACTTTCAGGACAAAGAAATCCCAGGGCCATGTCCAACATGTTTACAAATCTGTGTAGTGAGACAAGAAGAAGCAGCGGCACAAAAGCACACCTCTATGCCTTGTTGCCATTTACAGCAGTATTTAAAACTATTACTCCCTGTTAAGTATGTATTTAATACACTAAGAACATGCACGTGAGCATGACAGTGAGATTACACGTGTGCAGACCTACAGAGAAAACTTGTCTTTTAGTGCAATGTACAGGTGTACCAGAGAGCCCACAGCTCAACATAGGCTGGGCTCTCTGTAGTCTACATTGAAAATCCCCATTCCAAAGAATTCTTTCTTTTTCACTTCTGCATCTGCCTGAAAGAAAACTGAGAGGGCTAGCAGCTAGCAAACCTTCCTCCCCCCTCCTGGGTCCACAGGGAACTCCTCTGCCACACAAGTCTAAGAAGACTACAGCTAGCGTGTTATCCAGGATGATTACTCCTATTAACAATCTTTCTTCTCACCACAGGCCAGCACAGGTCTTCCACCCACGTACATTAACTCTTCTTGGACTTGATTCTCAGTCAAGAGCATTTCTGCCATTTAGCAGTCTTCTAATGGTTATCTGGGCACCTGCAGGGCAAAGCTAAATTAAATCACTTTCCTAGCCCCAACTAGCACCGTATTTGCCTCCTTATTCTAGGCACAGTACATGCCAAGCATTTAGTTTCTACAAGGTGCAATATTTCTAAAGAGAACAAATCAAATGACAGACAGTGAATTCTTGAGAAACATTACATTGCAACAAACTACAATAAATAAGAGGATTAACCAATCTCAACTAGGCCATCTCAACAGCCATCGTCAGTGGGATGCAGGCACGTGTTCTGGGTGAAGCATTGATCCACATGGGGAGAACGCTCCGTCTTTGTGGAGCTAAAATCGCCAGAAGGATCACACAGCAAGATCTTGAAACACGTTTTCAGCCAACCCCTATCTTCAGAAGCACTCTCAGCAACGTGCAGCTCCCACAGATATCAGCATACATTCCCCGGCTCTTCCAGAAAACGCTATGCATCCATCAGGTTCTCTTGTTGTTTTGACTTCAGGGAACCGTACAGAAGAGTAATGTTTTTTGGATGAAAGCCAGAAAAAGGCCAAAACGCCAACAACTGTGTGAAATCTATAATTTCATGCTGTGTTGAACTCCCTGGCTGCCCTTACCACACTTTGCTTTGCAAAATTTATTTACTAGCAAATGCGGATTTTTCTCTTTTGTTGGATTAAAAGAATATTTTGCATTCATAGGAGACACACAAAGAAGAATTAAAAGACATAAAGGAGCTGATAAGCACCAAATATATAGCTTACTTTGCAGATTTATTTATATAAGAGATAGTATCAATGGTTTCTGATCAAACATTAAATATAATGCTAAAAGTTGCAGCTTATTCATGCAATGCAGTGTTATACAAGCACTGTAAGTGACCCATCTCAAATCAGTATCAAAATGCTGAAGCACTGTATGATGATTACTCAGTGAAAATGAATAATTAGGACATTTCCACTAACAATAGCATTGTACAGATCTTTATTTTTAACCACCTCAACGCTGTATTTAGTTTGCTCTCCACCCTCAATTAAAATATACAGAGGTAATTCTGATGTGTATACATTTAAGTTTACATCCTGAAAACCCCAAATTCTGTCTTCTTTGTAGGTGCATTTAATGCTGCACTGAGACTGAGACCCAAAACCAGTCTTGTGTCAGCTGGATCAATAATTCCGTCATCCCATAATCTAGGAAAAAAATAAAAATCAAACAATAATAGTTAAAGGAAATGAACATATACAATGGGTAGATTTTCAAGCACATAGAACTGGAAATAGTTACACTAAAGCGAGTGGACTAAAGAGCTAAAATTACACTTGAAGCCATGGAGTTAATTCACTTTAACTATCAATGCAATAGACTGGTGTGAATTACTCTGTGGAATTTGTCTTCTAGAACAAAGTATAAATTTTGGATAAATGAACATCAGGTCTACAGACTTTAAATCAGATTCTTCATACTTATTTTTAGTATGAAGTCATCACCTTAGAGAAAAGAGACCTTCTGTTTTTTAATATTCAAATGGAAAACAACCTTTTGTCAATGACCTAGCTCTTCTATTACGAATGCTAGTGTTTTAAGTATTTTAATGTCACATAATTATTTATGTTATTCAGGTTAGTTCGGCTGCCAGATGAGGATGATACAAGTGTTTATTCTTTCATCATTTAAAGAGCCGGAGTAAGTTTCAAGTATTTCCAGTATTTGTTGTGTTTATTTTTCCTGAAGTCCATTTTCTAAACAACTGTAAGGTAATACCCTCCTTAACACAGCCCTGAAGGCAATTAAAATATGAATGAGCAAATATCAAATTCCCAAGTCCCCAAACTCACACACACTCATAAATAGTCTCTTTGATATTATCCCAAAATTAAAGTACTTCTGGCATCAGTTCTCAACAACAGACCCATCCTACCGAAAATAAAATCCCTGTCAAAACCTCCAGCAGGCCACAAAACCGTAAATATTGTATAACTACTACCTCCTCAGCAACGTACTTAAACAAGATACCACACTGCTCATTGCAACACAAGTCTTGCTTAGATAAGCAGGCTTTTTAATCAGGGCCTGCAAAAATATGCACAGAATCTTTGGTTAAGACAGTGATGCTCCTCCTCCATCCCATCTTTTCCTAGAGAGACTTATTTTGCATTCTTTTTTGAACTTCAGTATTGGCTAATGTTTAATTCTTTGTCCATGGAAAATTTAAAAATACAAGAAAGGGTGATGAATAGGGAGCTAAGACTGACTCTACCAAGAGAAAGCATAGCCATTCCTTTCTAACTGAAATTTCCACCTGCAAATTTCATATTCTTCGAAGATTAATTGGAAGAAATCTAATTAGACAGGAAACAATATATTTTGCACTCTTCTCTCAATACTAAATGTGCCAACCTCACTCCCAAAAGAAAGAGGACTGCAAACTGTATATAAATACATGCTCAAGGCAGCAGCAGCAACTTCTGAGTGTCTTCCACCTTTGCTTTATTTTGCCATTTGCTGTGAAAGTAATATTCATCAAATCAGATAAAAATATTAAGAGACTGACAACGTATGCTTTTTATGTTACAACAAATACATGTATCTATCCTAGGATGTACTAAGTGGAATTGCAATAAAGGACACCTGTAACAAGATAAGGCATGAGGGTTCAGACTCAGCTTAGGAACCTTTTCTCCCAACTAGCAGAGAGAGACGAACAAAGAGACCTAACTCAGAAAGAAGGTTCTACTATAAATTTATCTTATCATGGTGTAGCTCCCCAAGTAGAGGAGACTCTTACCCTAAACAGGGCACAAGAGCACAGCTGAAGTACAAAAGGAGAAAGGGGTTTGGAGAAGGGAAGACTTTGCTGTTAACTGGGCAAAATTACACTGTTTCTTTTTTGGGACTGAAAACAAAAGCTTGATTAAAGAAATTTTATACCACAGTAGCTGTCGCACTCACTGACCTGGATGACAGGTCCCAACCAGCATATAAACAGGACTGGGGAAAAAAAAGAACTTCTTTCAAGGGAAAATAAAATGCCATAAACACAAATTACAAATATAAGGAAACTGTAGCTCCATCTAATCTGTTCTCATTTTAGGATTCTCGGTGAGAATCTCCTTTCTAATGGGCTAGTAAGTCGTGCACTGGAATATTCTAACAGCCATGCTTGCGTCTGCACGGACGTGGTACTAACAGCAAATTCTGTTGCAGAAGACACACAAGAATCGTCTATACCATATTCTGGATAAAATGCATGGTATAAGCTCTTGCCATCTGGTTGCCTAACTGTGGCTTTAAACTGTACGTAGTAAATCATTAAAGTATTTTAGCATATTTTAACAATACTCCATTGAAAAGCGACTCAGAGTAGGTGCTTCTTTCCATACAGAAAAACCAACTAGAAGCTTTTTTGGCCAAAATAACTGAAGGACCAAGTATAACATGGTTTTACTGAGACCTACTTAAGAGTCGTTCGAATTCTTTTGTTTTTCCCCAAGACAGTGGTTATACCTGTTCATATAATCTAGCATGACAGAATGGCCAAGATAGAATATTTCGTATACTTGCAAGATCATGAAGTATGCATTACCAAAGTTTAATGCATATGCTTTTCTGTCCTTCTTCTTGTATTTTAGATCTTGATTTAGTTTTGATGAATATAGTCAGATTAATCTGCAGAAGGGATGGAGAAGATCCCTATTAAGACTGAAAATCAAAGTAGTTTTGTTAGGTCAAATCTAGCACAATCCCTTTGTTTTCTTACTACTGTGTGCTGGTTTTGGCTGGGTAGAGTTAATTTTCTTCACAGTAGCTAGTATGGGGTGATGTTTTGGACTTGTGCTGGAAACAGTGGTGATAACACAGGGATGGTTTTGTTATTGCTGAGCAGTGTTTATGCAGAGTCAAGGCTTTTTCTGCTCCTCACAACATGCCACCAGCAAGCAGGCTGGGGGTGCCCAAGAAGTTGGGAGGGGACACAGCTGGGACAGCTCACCCCAAGTGATCAAAGGGGTATCTCGTACCATTCAACGTCATGCTCAGCATATAAAAACTGGGGGAAGAAGAAGGAAGGGAGGGACATTCAGAGTCATAGTGTCTGTCTTCTCAAGTAACCATTACACGTGACAGAGTCCTGCTTTCCTGGAGATGGCTGAACAACCTGCCTGCTGATGGGAGGTAGTGAATTAATTCCTTGTTTTGCTTTGCTGGCTGTGCGGCTTTTGCTTTACCTATTAAACTATCTTTATCTCAACCCACGAGTTTTTCTCACTTCTACTCTTCCGATTCTCTGCCCCATCCCACCGGGGGCGAGTGAGCAAGCAGCTGTGTGGGGCTTAGCTGCTGGCTGGGGTTGAACCACAACAGACTGTGAAAAAAATCACTGTTAAGAACAATCTCAAATACAGTAATTTCTACTTCTAAGCAAATTTGGGTTTTTTGACTGTTACAGGTTTGTTCGCTTTGCAGATCAACTTTTTTTTAATGAACACTTGCAATTAAATTGTTGATTTATGAAACACACTGAAGCCGAATGAAGGAATTCATACTCTTAAAATGTTTAATAAATCTGCTAAGGGCCTGGGGAGCACTGGGATGAACTGAATCAAAAAGAATCACCAACTTGATGCGGTACCTTCCAAGCTGCAACTTCATAGTGACTACCCCTGTAATAAACACTTCCAAACACGAAGCACATTTTAGTGGCAGATTTGGTTTTTTGTAACAACACAATTAACTTATATTGACAACCACAAAGATTTTATGCTGCATGGAAGTCAAGCTGCTTTCATATGGTCACTGCTGGCTTCTGCTTCTCTTTGTTTAAAGAAAACTACATTCGCTACTGGGATGTAACATTAATAATTAAACTATCTATTAAAACCCCATTGCTAGAATATGAGTCACATCTACACTCAAAAAATATTTGTAACAGAGACTCCGTAAGTAAAAGAAATGAGGTCCCCAAAAGTAAAATGCTCATATAATTTGTTAAGATGCAAACCGCTGAAATCCTTTTAGAAACCTGTAAGCAGATTAATATAACTCATTAAAAAGGGTGCTGCCTAATGACTGCTGTTAATTAAGGCTGCTCACTGTGAAAGGTTCTAATCAAATAATTGATTAAAGTTTGATTAGAAAATGCAACTGCGGGGAACAGTATTGACATCCTGTACATATAACATGTTATAATTTAAAAGCAAAATTATATAAGCAGAGTAAATAGGGAAATTTGCTTGTATTTTAAGATCATTAGGGCATTTTCATTCCCTCTCATTATTACTGCTAAAAGCTTAATTCAAAGCCTAATGAAGTCAACTGGAAAGGTCACATAAATCTCAATGGACATTCAGGGTCAGGCAGACTGGTCCCCACATCTTAGCAAGAGGACAGCGTGAGGGAGCCTCCAAACTGGCTGCACCTGAGCAGCAATACAGACAGCAGTGTCTCTGCCCATCTATCATTCTTCCCTCTCAGTAATACAAAGCTGTTTGTTGGAGTTTTCTTGTTGGTCTTTTTGGTGGAGGGATCTAGTTAGCATCTGACAAAACCAACGCTGTCCAGATTCAGCTTCGATACAGCACCCTGACATGTGGCTGATGGTCAACTGGTTTTTTCACCATGCTTGGGATCAGACAGGAAGCATCCTTTAGATCAAAGGGAACAGGTTACTACTTCTCCCTGACCTACAGCAAATGCTTGCCAATAAGCAGCTGCTGATGTTAGCTGACGAACGGGCGTGCTCCAAGGTGCAAGGTGGCTAAATCCCTCCCTCAAGTACATTACTTGCTGCAAAGACTGTAATCCTACTTCATCTCATTGTTTCTGCCTGGGCAGCCTGCTCCACAGTACTGAAAACTTTTGAGCTATCAGTCTGAGATTTTGCTTGGGAATTAGCAATAAATGAAGTAACAAGGCACATGTGATAATATTAGCAGAAAGGCATGAAATTAGGGCAGAAAACACACAGGTGTCTACCAATATACCCAATTATCTCTACAAGACAGCAGAGAGCAATTAAGAGCTCCTAGACAACACAGACTGTACCCACGAGAGAGAGAAAGCAGCCTGGACTGTCTTGACCTAAGCCAGTAACACACTGTTCTCACAAGCACTCCTCAGTGAAAAGGGGCATTTCACTTTCACTGCTTTTATCTAGATGAACCTCAGCAGGATTTCAGCTCTGACATTTGACTTCATGTCTCAGCTGGTCTTATTAGCTTGAGTGCAGCATCACATGAACCCAACCACATGCAACCCAGACTCATGCTAGTTCTCAGCCAGCTCACATGTGTGCATGTTAAGTTTCCCTTCCAAGCTGCAGGCACAGCTGCTGTTGTTGCTGTATCAAATTTTTCATACGTGAGGTTAAGCAGGTATCAAGTTAGACAAAAAGGCCGTCAAACTCCTTCTCTTAATGGCATCTCTGTGACATTGACAGAGTATCTTGCACCCAGCTGCTCACATAATTTCTGCCCATGATGCCCACATCAAAATTTATCATATCCCAACCACTCTGTACTCAGTTTGTTTCCAGATTTCCCCAGCTTGCAGGTAAGAAAACCATCAGTAATTCTAATTCAGCTACACAAAACCACACATACAGCTGTATGAGACTAATATTCTTTCTGCAAAATGAGAAGCCTTAGAGGGACAGTAAAGTCCTTTTATTATGTGCTACCTTCTACCATCGTTGGCAGCTGAGAGCCTGTGAAGAAGCAGCTTTTGGATACGGCAAGCAGAAAAATGTGCAGGAAGATCAGTACAGACAGGATGAAACTAACATGGAGTAATGATCATAGGCCAAGAAAGCCTCCCTCCAAGGTAGTTTCCAGAGATAACACTCCAGGATGCCACCTTGCAGGCATTTACTAATATTCCATAAACTTGGAGCAGAAAATGCTGCAAAAGACTTCTCAAGAAACATGAATATGCTGCACTCATCAGGTAATGCCCTATCCAAATTGCTATCACCCAATACAGCCACCTACCAAGATCACGACCTGAGATTTGCAAATGGCTTCAGGTCTCCCTCAAACTTCTCCTTTACCACTGGCCTCTTCTACTTGCAGAATCCCCTTAAAATGTTTTCTTCCTAACACGCATGCACCCACTAATTACACTGTTCAATGGGCTTTAGGAAGCTGACCAGATACTACACTGGAGAGAATGATATAAAACTTATCCAAATAAAATACACAGAATATAAACTGCATGCTACTATATCATTACTTACAGAACCAGGAGAGTAATTCCTGCAAGTGCATACCTTGTTCTGAAACAGTACATACTATGAAGTCTCAGAGACAAGACAGACAAAACATTGTTGTGTTGTACTCCTGCACATCAAACACAATCTCTGTTCGAGATTGCTCTGTTCTGCTGCTTTTCAACACCAAGACTTAGATGTTATTGTTATGTCCTGTGATTACAATTAAGTTTTGGAAAAGTCATTTATATGTTACCTGGCACTGGAATAATAAGGGTTTCCTTCCTCCTCGAACCTCCTAATGATTGGCTGCTTCAAAGCTGCTTCATCTGCTTCTGATAACTGAAAAAAGCAGGCAAATAAACAAACACAGATAAGGTATTCTTCAGTATTTTCTTTAACAATGACAGCAGAGCTTTATATGCAGCATCAAACTAGAAGAAACTGCCTAAATAATCTCCTCAAAGTTTTTCTCCCTTTCTACACACAATTATCAATTTTGCATATTTGACAATGAAATTAAAATATCATTTTTCTAAAAGGGTGGGTGAGAAAAGGAGAGTAAAAATATACTTAACTGAGTCTAAGAATAATTGGGGAGTATCATCTGAAAAATTACTGAAGCTACTGTACTGAATAAACCCTCTTCTGAGTTCCCTTTGGCAAGATTTTTTTATAAAACAAGCCTGTGCTGTTCTAACAGTGGGCTTCTCTATGATCCAGAGTGGTCACCACTATAATTCCAAAAATTTTCAAGTTTCTAACACATTTTACTGACATTAACTACAATTATTTTTTGCAACCTTCTTTCTGGGTACCATCCTGTCCATCTTAGCGATCTGGGAAATTAAGACAGAGAGCGATGAGGGTGAATATATTCTATTTAGAGAAAACCCAAGTAAAAGTGTAGAAAAAAGAACTGTTAAGATAACGTGTACATACCGCTTCATTATTCTGAATAACTACTCATGACAAATACAAGACATCGCAATAAAATCACTTCTTATGGGACCAAAGCACCAGTATAAACATAAACCACTTAATTTAAAAAACACAGCAGAAAAGAGTGTACAGGGAAACCAGAAAAGTGTACAGAGAAACCAGAAAAGATTAAACAAAATATCACTAATTTTCAACTAAAATGTTGAAATGAGTCAAAACCTTTTCCAAACCTCTACAGACTTCTGCTATTATAAGTTTCATAATTCTCAGTCACTGAATAATTTGAAGATCAGCTTTCTATAAAACTGTCTACTTCAAAAATAGTTGGAAAAACACTTTGTTCCCACACATTTCTCCTCATACTCCCAAACCAGGGAGGATCCCTGGCTGCTTATCTTGGGCAGAACTAATAATCTGGTGCACAAAATACAAAAAGATGGTGGTAAGAGAAATACTCCTCTTTTTAAGCAAAGATAAGAAATGTCATGAATGACCTTCACGTTTAGAAGATGTAAACAACAACAACATTTCAGCAATGCTTCATGCTTGTCGAGGTACTGGGTGGCATTGGGAGAACCACAGTTCACTTGTCTCACTCCGTAACATCCTTTCCTAGCTCATAAAGTGAGTAACTCCAGTGAAAGAATAAATGATAATGACATTACTGCAAATGAAACAAAGATGTACCTGTTTTCCCTCCCTTGCTTTTTGGTCCTTAGCTATTGTAGCTAGAACAGTTGCAGCTTGTTCCCCTCCCATCACCGATATGCGAGCATTTGGCCACACATAAAGAAATCTTGGACTGAAAAAATACATATTAAATACTAAAATAAGACATTGCCGTATTTCCTAGAAAAGAACTAATTCTCACTCAGATAAGAATTAATTTTTATGCATGACAATCTTACAATGTATTGGATTTAAAAGATTTCAAATTAACATATTTCAATGCTTGAAGCATTATGTTTGAAAACACGAAAATTCTGTTCATTTCCTGTATTCAAGCACCTTAAAAATTTATTTCTCTCTTTCTTGAGTCTCTTCATCTCCCCCCGCCCCTACCCCGGAATTTTTCTCGTTAAAAATATCACCAACAACTTCAATAGGATCAGGGACCTTGAAAAATGAAAAAAACACTTATGTGAGTCATGTCCAAAGGGTCAAAAAAAAAAAATAAATCCTTACGGGTTCTGCAAACATTACTCATAAAACAAGCTCATTAAAGTAAGTAAGGATTTTTTACACAAGCTAGTACTCTTCATATGAATGCAGAATAAAGGACCAGCCCATAATCCCTAATGATTGTTTAGGACTGTACAATTTTTCCTCCGAGAGCTAAAATGGGAGAAAAGCATGTCAGCACATTTAGATGTTAGACGATCTCCTCCGTCACCTAATTCAAGGTTAATCATGACCCTAACAATCTCTACAGGTTTGTAAAGTTGTTATTTACTTATGACCATATCCAATGAGAACTGTTTTCTTTTCCAAATAGCACAATTTCTGCAAGAGTTTAGACAGTTCTTCAGAACGGTACTTCAAGGTTATGTTCTCTTGACTTAGTCTTATCTCCTGTCATCATTGGAAGGAACACTTACCTATACGCTCTTCCACACATCCCATAGTTTCCAGCTCCGTAAGAACCACCAATAATCACGGTTATTTTAGGTACGTTGGCACAAGCTACAGCAGTTACCATCTTGGCACCATCTTTTGCTATCCCTCCAGCTTCATATTCTCTACCAACCATGAAACCTGAAGAATTACAACATGAAGAAAAGCTCACTAACTTTATATTGTTATACTGTGCTGTATGTCATACCATGTGCTTTACAGCCCATGCAGAAAAAACTGAAGAACAAATTGTAACGCAAGGCCTTCACCAGCTGCTGACAGGCTGATTTCAGAACAGGCTGGAGATACACGTAAAACAAAGCATACAAGATGCTGTCTAAAAGTCACAGCCTCAACAGTTAACAATGAAGCCTACAACATAGTGCAACTTCAAAATATTTAGCTTATTCACCTGTAATATTCTGCAAAAACACAATGGGAATATTTCTCTGGCAACACAACTGGATAAAATGTGTACCCTGTGGAGAGGAAAGACGAGGGAGGGGGGAAAAAAAAAAAGAACAAAAAAGGGTAAGCCATTAAAAGTTGGATCAGTGAAGCTATCACTACCAGCACTCTGAAGTCTGTGACAAGTGTCCTTCCACTGAAGTCCATGGGAGTATTTGCATCATGATTGCTGTACTACTTCTGCTTCATCCCAAGTCAACTGCAAAACATGCATTCACTCTAGCAGAAGTAAGAAAATGCCAAAAATACATGAGTCCAAGAGTAAAGCAGAAATAACATCTTTCAAAAGCATTACTGCTGGTACTAAAAAGCTCAACTGTTTTAAGTCAGCCAATATGTATTAAACCACAGGCAGCTTCACATTGTGGCACCTGACATCGAGTTTTGTAAGACTGTGTCATGGAAATTAAGACAGCCAATCAGAAAACAAAATCTCCCTATTTCCTGTACAAAAGAAAATTATTCTCTGAAATTGGGAAAGGTCCACATTAATTGCTCATGGCCCTGCCAATTACTGTAAAACTCTTTCCTTTTTTTCATGGCAGATGCCCTCTCCCCATTTTCTATGAAAAGACCATTTTCCTAGCAAAGATACAAATAGTAGATTCCAAACTTCTGTTTCAACTAGCAATAATCTAATTCAATAAAGCTCCCCAAGTTATTTACACACTGCTGGTAAGAAAAAAATAAAAGTTATGTAGCACAGCAACTGAAAAAATGTCTACCCTCTTTGCAATACAAAACCAGCAGAATTTATGGAAATAAAAAAGAGCAAAATCATAAAGCATAATCTTTAGCTAGCTTTTTCAGAGAAGCACTCAAAAAGCACAGTGATGGGAAAAAGATGTGTCACAACTCATTACAAAAATGCAAAAGAAAAAAAAAGGAACACTACAGATTATGATGCTTACAAAAGCAACATCATGGACAAAGGTCTTTGCAGAAGTGAAACTAGTGAAACTTGACCATCTCCTCTAACAGTACTGATATGACAGCAGAAGTCAGCAGCATTCTTACATTTTTTTCATTGTTAGGAAAAAAAGTTCCAGCACTAAATTATCAGAAAAATACCAAAAGTATTAGGAAAACTGAAAGAGTTATTTTCAGCTTGGAAATAACTGTATTAAGACAAATGCCACCTGAAAACAATGTCACTTACTGCATTGCTTCAAGTTGAAAGTATTCCTTCAGTACATGAAACGCAATTCCGTGTATTATTTTATTACAGCAATAAATCAAGTACAATTACTTTCTTTCACCAAATCTCTCATCAAGGCTTCTTTTTTCCTATATATTTTCAATACTGATTTCCTTATCATTAGTTTGAGGAGCCTGCTAGAACAAAACTACCATATGTAATTGCTATAAAAAAATTCAACTGACAGTAGTTTCTTGAAAAAAAAAAAAAAGAACTAAACCAAACAACATAGAACAAGGTTAGTAACCACTCTGCCATACCCAGAAACTGTTTATCACCACCAATCCCCCAAGCCCAATCTGTAAAGCACTCTTAAATGTAATGCAATCACAATATTCCATTGAAGATGTCCTTTAATTCACAAAACAGGTATTTTAATTTACAGATTTTATGAGACTGCACATGTTTTCACTCATTGGTCTAAGCCAGGAGCTGCTGCAGCAACGTATGAAAATTAAATCTCTGGTAAACCAACAAACTGAGTACTAGAATCTAGTTTTGAAGCTTTCCAGTTATTACAAAAACAATTATGCGATTTATTGTAGTACTTCACATTCTAGAGGTTAGGAATTATAACAAATAGGGTATTTTATGCAATCAGCATGGACTTTTCTTATAATAGGTGTAAGTTTCAGGATATACAACTTCAACTGTGTCGTAATCACATAAATTCAAATGCTGTTTTTCTAACTGTATTTTCCTATTGACCTACCTACTTCATATAAAAATCTACGGAACACTGTTTCTAGAATATGGTCAATTATTTTTACAGCTTATTAAGCTATTACCTATTTACATGAAAAACACAGAACCAGTCCACTTTCATTATTTAAAAGAGTTCCTTATTTTAAGAGCAAGTTGTCCACCAGAAGTTTTGTTTCTCAAGTTAATAATCTATTTATTTACCTTTTTTGCTGACTCTGAGAAAAGAACTCCATTGTTTCCAATAATTCCTACTGGATAACCAAATATTCTTGCAAATCCTGAAAGAGATAGATAAATTTGTAAATTTGCACATATATTTATTTTACCATAGCATATAAAAGTAACGCTTTCTCTTGGTAACAGAAACTGCTATTCTTTTGAAGAAAAACGTTATTAAAAATATCAATGAGTGAGCCAAACAGAATGAATCTAGCTATAAAACCAGTGGGAACATATACAGAATAATTATATTTCTCAATACCTGTAATTAAAGTATCCCCATACAAGGCTTTGAATTCATCAAATTTACTTCCGTCTACAATTCTAGCAATGACCTTAAGAAAGAACAGAAAAATAAAATTAAATTCCTAATCCTTCACAGTTTAAATTTATTTAGAAAGACAGACCATGCTAACATATAACTTAAAATAAATGCTTTCCATTTAGAGAACACCAAGCAGCCCACCATATAAATAGTTTGTATGGCAGGCAAAGCCCATTTACTTTTCAAAGTGTGATTTATCTGCATGTTTATAAAAAATGGAATTTCAAGATTAAGAATATTCTAGCCAAACAGTTTAAATTATATAGGAGCAACATTTTCCTGATTAGTTAAATTTCAAAGAAAAACTGCTACCTCTGGTTAAATTAAATATTAATCAATAGACTCACATTTATAAAGAGAAAAACATATACAGCCATGAGTCACTTTCTCAGAGATAAGTTTATTTTCAGCTTTGCTTAAGTTTGTGACATACAAAAATAATAAAGATCTGCTCTGAGTTTTCTCTGAGATGCAAAGGACCCGTTTTATATAAATGTAGATCCATTGCTAGCAAGACGTTTGCCAGAAGATATTTATTTCAACTTTAAAAGAACATAAATCCAACCTATTACAACTTTCGAGAGTGTAGTGTAAGTGAGACTCAATAAAAGTGTTCATCTTTTTTCCCCTTAATGCAAAGCAAATCCACTAAGTTCTGACAAAGTATTTTAAGAAAAGTACATGCTAAGACTCTTCCTAAAATAAATACTTGGTTGGTAGTGAAAAAGGATCTGAATATGGGATCTACGCAGAATATGAGGAACATGAGGAAGGATGTGGTCTCGGATGAAGGTACCGAGGCAAGCAATTACACTTGACCTGCAGTAGAGTACAATGGTCTCCGTATGTCGTTGGGAGAGTACTGAATTGTTTAGGGTGCTTATACTCCATAATCTTTAAATATTTGGTCTTTACTTTCACAGGATTAACAGAAAAAGAAAGATACCATATCACTCAGCAAGTCTATAGAATGCTTTGCTAATGCAAAGTTCCCTATTTCCTGGCAGCTTTTTCACAATGCTATCGATCTCTCATCCTTGCTCCTCCTTCTTAAAAGTATAATCAAAACGCATTGTATTTTCAACGTCATTGCCATTGCAATGGATCCACTGGACAAAAATATAAAAAAAATACATTAGAAGACTTTATGAAATTTAAATATTCACTGCATATCCCAAATCAGACTTCTGTAGACAACCTATGACGATACAAAGAGTGACTTCCTGCAAGAAAACTGAGTGCATGCATGTATGGGCATGCAGATCTTGCATTTATATTCATACCTCTTTGACATCAAAGTTTCTTTTTAGCTGGTCGCCAACTATTCCATATATTTCATCAGCAGGAAATAAAGGCTCTTCTGATGGTTCTACGGTCACCTGTAGCAATTTAACAGAACAATTTACACAACAAAGGAATTGTTAGTTGACGTTATGCCTTAAAAAACCAAACAATTAATTTGCCAACTGCTTTGAGCACATCAAAATGCCTGCACTGGCTTGTCCTCATTTTGCATGAAGATCAAGTTTCTTAAACTGAAGGTTGACAACACTTTCTCACTTACTGTTACCTTTGTTTCTACTCCTGTGTATACATCCATATGTGCTCCACTTTTTCCATGTTACCAAAATTAAGCACGTCTTCCCATTTGCTTACTTTCCCCCTGTGACCTATTAGGCAGTTTGTATTCTGAAAAAACGATGAAGACTTTTGCCACACAACTGAATACAACGTATTGCCTTCCTTCAGCTGCTGAGCTTTAATCTTCAATTCACCCTCTCACATCTCCCACCAAAGTAAGTTAAGGCAATTCCTCCCCCATATGCTATCCATCCTGTTTTCTAGAAAGGATTTTTAAATCAATACAATGCAATGACATGATTTAGGTCTATCCCCTCCATTTTATACCTTTCATTAATAATCATAGAAAATGTGTACTCAAAAAGATGCTTTAGCAGGTATCTAATTTTAAGTCCATGGGAATGATCAGGTGGACTTAAAATTAAATTAAGCACCTTGCAAGACTGGGTTAATGTTACACCACCATTCTGTGATTCCGGAGCACTGTTCTACTTGCTTCACCCTTGCATGTAATCCCAGTGATTTTATTAGGAATAATGCAGCAGGAAAGTAATTGCAGAACTGAAACATTAGAGAAATCTTTAAGGACAAGAACCATAACTTCCATTTTCAAAGTGTCTTAAGTCAGAGACAAAAAACGTGTTGTATAAATCAGGCAAAGAAAAACACTCCTAATTTAAACAACGCAGTGTTTTCAAATTCTATACACTTACGTCTACTTTCTTTTGGAGATTTAAACTTCTTACAGCTTTCCTCGCTAGATGAAGTGCGTGATTGTCATCCAAAGCATAATGATCTGTTACACCAGATTTTCTGTATATAAATAACAACAGCAATATGAAGACTTAAAAAAATAAATAAATCTGACAATGAAAATGTGAGGTTTTAAAAACTTTAAAATATAGATGCTAGAACACAGCTCTTGTTTGGTTATGAAATTACTTTCAAACTAAACCCATGCCTGAACTTATCTTTGAAACAGTGCAATCAAGCTATCAGACATGACATAAAATAGCAACTCTGGGAAGTAAAAAATCTGAATGACAACATAAAAGATGACAAAAAATTTTCAAATGGAAATTAAAATTCATCTAAAATGAAAAAGAAAACATATCTTTACAAAAATGTTATGAACTGCCCTTAAAAGTAATTCTTTATTCACTTCACTAAATTGAAGTAAAAATTAAGCATTTATTGTACAGTAATACCTAACTCATTGTATAGTAATACCTGTTTAATATTCTTTGCATTTTAGAAATAGAAAGAGCATAGAATTCTTTTGTTTTGATAACAAGTATTCTCTTACAAAAAACACAAGCTATCTTGATCTTGTTTGTATTAAGTTCTAATTGACAGTAAGATACAATCTGCAGAATATACTATCTCTCTCAATGTGTATTATTCTATTAACATTCAGCATTAAACAGTATAGAAAAGTCCTCCAAATTATGTGTGAAGCTGCAGTGGATTAGACTTGTATTTTAAAGTAGTAAATGAATGAAACAAGATCCCAACTACAATAACATCAGGTAACTATGCTACTCTAACAATAAAACGATTCCGCAGCACCAGAAAAGGACACAGAAAATCTTAATTTTCAAAATCTAAATATAGTTGAAAAAAGATCTAAATATAAAATGAATTTAAAAAAACAAACCAAACCAAATAAAACCAAACCAAACGAAACAAAATAAAACAGACACCCTACTAAAGTCTAAAGGATGGAAGAAATTAACTCTAGGAAAATATTTCTTTAAACCTGCAGTGAAGATCTGCCCCTCCAAGATCCTCTGCTGATACCTCTTCACCTGTTGCTGCTTTAACCTATCACAAGAAAAGGAAAATGAGCTTTATTCTAGCATTAATATGTACTTTTTGAGATAAACTCTTCACTTACTGTTGTATTTATTGCTGTGTCCATTATTAGTGTGAGTATACTTACACACCCTTTAGATTTATGAACGTATTTTCACAAAAATTTTTTTACCAGTTAACAAGCAATTTCAAAAGTGATACTGCATTGTTTCAAACAATACCTCAGTTGAAACTTAGCATCGTTCCACTTTGTGTTCTTTACACAAACTCTTCTTCTATTAATTTTAACTTACTTATTTAAATGTTAACCATAAAACAATCATTAGCAGTTTTTATTTTCTAAATCTTCATTAAACACAGAACAATTTATTAAGAATAATTTTCTTTAAAAAAAAAAAAGCATAATAGTGGCATAAAACTGTTCAGATCGAGTATGATGTTTCCATAAAAATACCTGGCATGCACAATCTAAAACCTAGATCTGTCAAATCTTAGACCTGACAGGTTAATTCGAGAGTGAGTGAACTCCTTCTTAAAAGAAAGCAGTATCATTTACTGCATGGTAAAAAAATAATCCTTGTGTATTTCCACTCTACCATAACTGTTCTGAGAGTACTCCTTGCAAGCTGGTGAAACCATTATTCATCATGCATGGATAGTACAGAGCTAGCACTAGAGACAAGGGAAGAGAAAAGTATCATTGTTTCCAAAACAGATTCCAGTTTGCAAGTTTTGTGCCTAAAACTGAAGCACACTAAATATATACATATATATATACACACACTTCCAAGTTCATAAAGTATAGATATTTCTTCACTAGTAGGATTTTTGCTTTTAAATTTGAATGGATACCCATGTAATATGAAGGTGTGGCCTTCTGATACCAATTAATAAAAAGTTTCTGTCAAAGACGTAATTAACTTGAGTCTTCATCAAAAAACAAACGTAAGAACATACTTTTAAGAGAAATTAGGAAAAATTTCTTCACCAAAAGGGTTATCAAGCATTGGAACACGCTGCCCAGGAAAGTGGTTGAGTCACCATCCCTGGAGACGTGTAGATGTGGTGCTTAGGGACATGGTTTAGCGTTAGACTTGGCAATATACAGTTGTAACATATTGTGCTTCTGTGACTAGTGCAGAACTTTGAACAAATCTGAATAGAGCACTGATTTCTATTAGTGCAGAAACCTAGACACTAATTTTAATAAACTTTAAAAAACCAGCTTTTTTCTTGTTCCACAGAGGTGAAGTTTTCTTTCTCCAAATCAGAGTTGTGGAGTCTCTCAACCACCCTGGGAGACTGTCTAGTTTAACTTCCCTGCTCAAAGCAGGGTCAACCAGAGGAGGTTGCTCGTGACCATATATATCTCCAAGGACGGCGACTCCACAACCTCTCTAGACAACTCGGTTTGGCATGACCACCACTGCAGTAAAAAAGTGTTTTCTTACATCTAAATAGAATTTCCTGCATTTCAGTTTGTGCCCTGTAGCCTCTTGACCTGTCACTGGGCACCAATAAGAAGTCTGGCTCTACTATCTTCACTCCCCCCTGCAAGGTATTCATACATGTGGATAGATTCCCTCTGAGCGATGTCTTCACCAGATTGAAAAGTTCCAGCTCTCTCAGCCTCTCCTTATATCACAGATGTTCCAGTCCCTTCATCATCTTCATGGACCTTCAGTGTCACTTGAGTATGTCCATGTCTTTCTTGGTCTGGAGAGCCCAGAGCTGGACCTAGGACCCCAAATGTGTCTTAATAAGGGCTGAGTAGACAGGAAAGATCACCATTCTTGACTTGCTGGAAACACTCTCCCTAATGCATGCCCAGGATGTTGCGGGCTGCCTTTGCTGCAAGGGCACAATGCTGGCTCATGTTCAACTTGGTGTCCACCGGGACCTACGGTGCCTTTTCTCCTAAGAATCTTCCCAACTCGTTGGTCCCCAACCTGTTCTGGTGCCCAGGATTGTTCCCTCCAAGGAGTATTTGCCTGCTCTGTTTAAGTTCAAAAAATTCCATTCAGAACCTTTCTCCAGCCTGCTGAGGTCCCTCTGTAAAGCAGCACAATCATCTGCTCTATTAACCACTCCTCACAGGTTTTTATCATCTGCAAGTTTGCTGATGGTGAACTTTGGACCATTGTCCGTGTCATCAATGAAGATGTCAAACAGTATTGGTCCCACTACTGACCTCTGCGGTACCCCACTAGTGACTGACCTCCAGCTTGAGCCCAGCAGTTCAACTAGTTCTCAGACAACCTCACAGCCCGTTTATCCAGTCCGTATTTCATCAGTTTGTTGAGATGTTATGGAAGACAGTGTCAAAAGCCTTGTCAAAGTGAACATAAACAACATTCACTGCTCTCTCTGCATCCATTCAACCAGCCGCCTCAGCATAGAGGGCTATCAGTTTGGTCGGGCCTAATTTCCGCATTGTAAATCCATGCTGACTACTCGCACTCACCTTCTTGTCTGCAGTATTTCTGGAAATAGCTTTCAGGATTACTTGCTCCATCACCTTCCCAGGTACTGTGGTGCAATAAAGCATTCTACAAATCTTAGTTTAAATAGTACTAACTTTCTTAAAGTTCATTAAATTCTAACAGACTGCAAATAGAGCCTTGACAAGGTATGTGGGCATTTTTAAAAAAACCTCTGTTCAAGCTACTTCAGCCAGCAGTCATCAGGGAAAATGAAAACAAACTTTAGATAAAACATGCATTTCCCACAACAGATCTGGCTGACGAAGAAAGATCCTCAGCACATAAACATATGCGAATTTGACAAACTTATCCCTTTTTACCAGACTTTTCTTCACCGCTGAGCACAGAAAACAGAACATTTTCCCCAGGGAAGGGAGAATTAGACGTTTCTGTAATGGGATGGGGAAGTCTACAGGTCAACATGGCATCCTGAGATACCAAGCAGTATTGCCAAAGGTTAGGATATAGATTCCTCAGCTTGGGGAAAAGCAGAAGGATAGCCCTAGATGTTAGCACTACTGTGACACTTCTCCCCTTACTACTGAGATCCATCTGTTCATGAAGTCATTACTCCTCACCTTTCAAAAACAAAGGCGAATGAAACTTGCACTTTAGACTTTGCACTGTACCTGCAATTCACTTTTTTTTAGCATACACATCCCAAGACTAATTATAACTAACATCAGGGATTTTCTTCCACTTCCTTAGGATGTTTTGTTTTAGGCAGCTGAGCGATCAAATCCAATCCAATTTTCTTCATATAGGAAAGACATTTTGGAGAACAGAGCATACACAATAATGGCTACAATATCTGTTATAACATGGAATGGAAGTTTCTATGGGAGTCTAAAGTAATTTTGATGCTTAGAGAAAGGCAAGCAAAATGTTTTCAGTGAGAGTATGAAAAGCTCTACAAAGCTGANCTGTGACTAGTGCAGAACTTTGAACAAATCTGAATAGAGCACTGATTTCTATTAGTGCAGAAACCTAGACACTAATTTTAATAAACTTTAAAAAACCAGCTTTTTTCTTGTTCCACAGAGGTGAAGTTTTCTTTCTCCAAATCAGAGTTGTGGAGTCTCTCAACCACCCTGGGAGACTGTCTAGTTTAACTTCCCTGCTCAAAGCAGGGTCAACCAGAGGAGGTTGCTCGTGACCATATATATCTCCAAGGACGGCGACTCCACAACCTCTCTAGACAACTCGGTTTGGCATGACCACCACTGCAGTAAAAAAGTGTTTTCTTACATCTAAATAGAATTTCCTGCATTTCAGTTTGTGCCCTGTAGCCTCTTGACCTGTCACTGGGCACCAATAAGAAGTCTGGCTCTACTATCTTCACTCCCCCCTGCAAGGTATTCATACATGTGGATAGATTCCCTCTGAGCGATGTCTTCACCAGATTGAAAAGTTCCAGCTCTCTCAGCCTCTCCNTAAAGCAGCACAATCATCTGCTCTATTAACCACTCCTCACAGGTTTTTATCATCTGCAAGTTTGCTGATGGTGAACTTTGGACCATTGTCCGTGTCATCAATGAAGATGTCAAACAGTATTGGTCCCACTACTGACCTCTGCGGTACCCCACTAGTGACTGACCTCCAGCTTGAGCCCAGCAGTTCAACTAGTTCTCAGACAACCTCACAGCCCGTTTATCCAGTCCGTATTTCATCAGTTTGTTGAGATGTTATGGAAGACAGTGTCAAAAGCCTTGTCAAAGTGAACATAAACAACATTCACTGCTCTCTCTGCATCCATTCAACCAGCCGCCTCAGCATAGAGGGCTATCAGTTTGGTCGGGCCTAATTTCCGCATTGTAAATCCATGCTGACTACTCGCACTCACCTTCTTGTCTGCAGTATTTCTGGAAATAGCTTTCAGGATTACTTGCTCCATCACCTTCCCAGGTACTGTGGTGCAATAAAGCATTCTACAAATCTTAGTTTAAATAGTACTAACTTTCTTAAAGTTCATTAAATTCTAACAGACTGCAAATAGAGCCTTGACAAGGTATGTGGGCATTTTTAAAAAAACCTCTGTTCAAGCTACTTCAGCCAGCAGTCATCAGGGAAAATGAAAACAAACTTTAGATAAAACATGCATTTCCCACAACAGATCTGGCTGACGAAGAAAGATCCTCAGCACATAAACATATGCGAATTTGACAAACTTATCCCTTTTTACCAGACTTTTCTTCACCGCTGAGCACAGAAAACAGAACATTTTCCCCAGGGAAGGGAGAATTAGACGTTTCTGTAATGGGATGGGGAAGTCTACAGGTCAACATGGCATCCTGAGATACCAAGCAGTATTGCCAAAGGTTAGGATATAGATTCCTCAGCTTGGGGAAAAGCAGAAGGATAGCCCTAGATGTTAGCACTACTGTGACACTTCTCCCCTTACTACTGAGATCCATCTGTTCATGAAGTCATTACTCCTCACCTTTCAAAAACAAAGGCGAATGAAACTTGCACTTTAGACTTTGCACTGTACCTGCAATTCACTTTTTTTTAGCATACACATCCCAAGACTAATTATAACTAACATCAGGGATTTTCTTCCACTTCCTTAGGATGTTTTGTTTTAGGCAGCTGAGCGATCAAATCCAATCCAATTTTCTTCATATAGGAAAGACATTTTGGAGAACAGAGCATACACAATAATGGCTACAATATCTGTTATAACATGGAATGGAAGTTTCTATGGGAGTCTAAAGTAATTTTGATGCTTAGAGAAAGGCAAGCAAAATGTTTTCAGTGAGAGTATGAAAAGCTCTACAAAGCTGAAAAGCTGACAGGTAGTGATATTAAAGTTTGAGCTATACGCACAAAGGTAAGTATCATTACATCTGCAGGTTGCTAAGGAACAAATTAAATTGGAGGATAGTTGTGAAATCTTCCTCTGGAAGAGGTAAGAAGTTTTCATCCTTTCTAACTTAACATCCTTGCAGTCATTGACTTGCCTAGCCAAGTCTTGCCTTTGAGACTTGACTCAGGTCACCTCTTTTCAGCTGCCTATCCTGGCAGAATTCTCCTGCGCCATGTCTCGGTGATACACATCTATGACCTAAATTCCCTTGTGATGTTAAACGACTACCACCCTCTTATAACAAGAGAGTCTGGTTCCCTTTTCTTCAGCTTCCTAGCCACCATCCTGGGTAGTACTGAGTATTAGCTGTCTTCTTTGTACCTGCTTAACACTGGAGCTTGAAACAAACTGGCTTTGAGGAAGCTCTCTCAGTGCACACAAGGGGTTTCCCAGGGTCTGATGAACCTTTCCAGCTCTAAAACAGCTCCAAGCAGAATCACTCAAGGTGCAGAGCACTCCCCAGCACTCTTGCCAAAGGAAATGCCGTCTCAGAAGAGCTGAGTTTGCTCAGGTCTTTTAGATTTACTAGCAGAGCTTCTGCACCAAATTACCCCAAAATTGAGCAAGCCCCAGAGGAAGTACTGCCACTTTATATGCCACTGGCTTAAGCTAATAAACTGTGCTGGACCTAGAAAGGGTTTGTACTTAAGACAGCTCAGGTGTTCCTGCAACCAGGGCAGTTACTTGTAACACAATAACCAAGCTAATGACAGTCTGATGTAAAAGTTCCTTTCTTTCATTGTACTAATTTCCTTATCTCAATAAAAAGATGTATGAATCACACAATGTTACTCAACTGATAGTATTCTCAACTAATATCTTCATTCATATTTATGCCACTTTTCACCAAGAAACTCCAAATACCTCAATTACAGTGATAAATTTACTGAAAATTGCTTAATTTTGAGGGAGAACTTGTCTTTGTTTACCTATAAACAACAAACCGAAAAAGACTAATACACGATAAAAGGAACAGAGACCTAGGTAAGACATTTGAAACAATTACTGCCAAAGAAATTCCAACAGAGAAAGACCTTCTACAATTCTAAATTCTAATATGCAGTAAATAAATGAGTGTTAAATGACACAGTTGCTATAAATTACTTCATCTGCTTTTGCTGATTACTTGTTATCTCGGAGAGCCTCCACTGAAATACTTCAAGCTAAATGCGTTACTTTGTTACGGCAGACAACAAAGTATCCTTGTACCTATAGGTATGTGGCCCCTGCTGCTGCTTTCCATATGCCAGTTACATTCTGAATTTATTTAAGATGTTCTGGAACAGTAATTAGCATTTACCAGACATAGAAAACTATGTCTGCATAAATGATGACACTTTGGGTTTTTTTTAAGCTGCACAAGAATTTAAAATCCATCTCTACATTAAACTTCGGAAGAAAAAAAGGGTATAAAATGCTAAATCCACTTTAGCATGAAGATGACAGCGAGGAAAAGACATGCTACAGTAAAGGAAAAGAATGAAATGCAAAACCACTGTGGAAATGAGAGCAGTGTTATACAAGTAAACACTAAATGACATCACAGGGCAAATTCTTCACACTTTTAAGGAAATAAACACAATCACGCCTTAGGAACTGGTCAACAAAAAAATCTGTTAGTGGTTGTCTTCCCATAGTTTATGGGACCTGCTACATTTTCCCAGTATCTTAAGTGGTGGAAAGAAGTGACTTCCAGCAGACTCCGCCTCCTCCGTTACTACAGGAATTGAGTGGAGCAGTTTCTTCACTGACAGTGCTGTTACAAAATGATTTCTCCATTTAAGCCTGCTCAAGTTGGAAGGACTTTAGAGAGACATTTGATTTACACTTGGCTTTGCCACAGGAAGCATGCCTAGAATTCCCAAAAGACTATAACCAAAACAGAGCCAATGTGCTGCCTCAGACCAGTTTGTTCAATGAGCCAAATATTTGACTTTTTCAAAAAAGTAAGTTTATCCAGTCAGAACTCAATGAGACTAGAATAGTTGTGCTGAATGCTACCCTACCTGTTAGCTCTACACTAACGTAACATTTACTACTGGAAATTCCTTTCTTCTCATAAAACTTGTGTTAAGTAAAATAATCTTTGTCACCCAAGTATCGGTATAAAACTGAGCCTACAGTAGAACATACACTAGTATAGCTGTTCTAAAAAAATAAACCACACTCAAGCACTCCCTTTCCTGTTGGAGCTAAGCTACTCCAATTTTAAAGCTGTCTTAATGCTGCAATATTTTGCACAAATTCCACTATGAGTTCCACAATAAAGCAAGTTTTAATTCACAGGAGTTCTTCAGGTCAGTTTCCTTAGAAAATTTCCTTACTAAAAAAGGAAATTACGACCAACTCCATCATAAGTGCAGCTCTTTTGTCTGTAATGTTCTATTTTATTTCATGTCAAACTTAAGAGACTCCATAACTGGATATATAAAGCATTTTTATAATTTAAAATGAGCATGGCAATCTAAAAGCAGTACTAAAAAACACCTTAACAAAGTCTGACATATATACAACCCTAACAGAAAGAAAAGATTTAATTTAGGATATAAACACTGAGATACACTTAAAAAATGAAAACTAATCTACAGAATATCTGGAAATATCTCATCAAGAAAGGTCTCAATATTTTAAGTTGTACAACTGTCAGCAGCACAATTTTGGGGGGGGCTATGTTACCAGAAACTTCTATATCCTTACCAGTGGTGGCCCTCCCAAGAATATCGTTCCCTGTTTGCCAACAATAATACTTTCATCAGCCATTGCAGGTACGTATGCTCCTCCTGCTGTACAGGATCCCATTACTACTGCTATCTATAAGGAAAACAAAAACCACAAGTTAATGAATTGTCCAACCCTTAAAAATAGCAAATGCAAACACTACTATTACATATTGTACTGATTTTAATACAGGTTCTGCAGCAGCACTGCAAGATTATTTTTGCCTGACAGAGCAAACTTTTACTTATGTTTTAGCTTTTCCTCAAAAAATAGGGAATCTCTCTAGTTTTCAACAGTCTCTTAAACTATGATTTTCAGGCCGCTCTGCAGGAAAAGTCATATATAAAGTACCATGAGCTACCTACGTGAAACATTTGAAGAGGCGCATGTTATACCGTGAAATTTATTTTTACCCATGAATGGTAAAAGGTTGAAACCTAGAGGTTGCTCCTGGTATTTACCCTTACGTCAGAGTTATTGCTTATTGGCATAATTTCACCAACATTAACATCCTTTGAAGAAAATTCCTCACATCTACGAGTATGTAACGTCAGCTCTTCAGTGGATCAACTAATTAACTCTGCCTCTTCAAGGCAGGTCGGGTATCTCCTTATAGGCTTTAGCATGAATAATCTCTGCTTCACCTTTTTGCCTCATTTTGAGATGACTACCTACCCAATGAACATATTCTACCAGTAATATTTTGGTGACACTTTTACAAAACTGACTTGACTCCAGATATGATGAATACTGTAGCAGTATATGATCATGAAAGTAAAGTTTCTCACTTCCCTTTCAGGGGAGCTCCTTCAAACACCCTTTCAAAACAGCTTGTAAAGCAGTAGAAATGGACTACTCATATGGGAATGGCAGACAATAAGGAATGCTTTCTTTCACAACCACAAAAAAAAAAAAAAAAGAAAAAACAAAATAGTGTCATGTTGTGTTAACTTTGTTTGGAAATACTTCTAAAGTGACATCAAGTAGTGTTCTGTGTTAAATGATAATTTCATGTTTGCTTTTAAAAGAAAACAGCACACAGAAATAAAATTTTCAAATCACATTACCTGTATCTAAAGCAGGAGTAGATGAACTACATCAACCTGCTATCATCAAATCAAACAGCTTTTTCAGCAAACGGTTTTCAGTATCTTAAACTATATTCAGAGTCACATGATTAATCTGCAGTATTTCTGTTGTGCCTTTAAGAAATACCTCCTGGTAAATACAAAGATAACACAAGCCTCTAGAAATGGGAGAAACTTGGGGAAAAAGTTAATTTGATTTTCTTCCCCAGGATTGTGGGTTTTTCCTACTCTTAATTTTACCATGCTGATTCTGAAAAATGTGCCTGCGTTTAACTCGGGTGTTACTTTTTCCAATACATACATTTGAATACGTATATATTGGAAAAAACAAAATCTACCTGTCAAATAGCGCAACCTAAAATTCCTAACTAATGTGCTACTTCCTGACTTCATTCTTTGAGTTACTGCATAGGAAATTACTCAAGAGCGCAATAAAAATCAACAGTTCTGAATGCACATATAGTATTTCATACCCACTGATCAGCTCCCCATGGTATCCACGCAGCATATCAGTGCGAGAGCGCTTAGGAAACAACTAATGAGAAGCTAATCACAGCTTTCTGATTCACAGCCATACAGACATCAACGCAATTTAAAGCTGCAGTAGGAGTATAATAAATTAGTCACAGGTAAAAGTGGAGGGGGAAATTAAAAGCACCATACATAGCTGGAAAAGAAAAAAAAAAAAAAGAAAAAAAGCAACCACTTTAAGGGCAAAGTTGAGAAGAAAATTGAAAGCTGTTCAGGCAGGCCACAACACAGAACAGCAGGTAGGAAACTAACAACATCCAGACTCCTATGTCAGAAGAATTAACCAGAATGGAAATGAGAGGAAGTATAATTTCCTAACACCGTTTCCTAATGAAACATCCTCTGAGACAGGGAAGATGATTTTAGCTACCACAGTTTGTTAGCACATATTTACAAATGTTAATAGTGCCTTTTTGAAATGAAACAAAGGACAGAAACATCTCCCAAACAAAATACACCCGTATTACATCCTTTAAATGAAGAAAGCACTTCAGTAAAACATTTTTCCCCATCTTCCATAAAGATTTTAAGAAAGCTAAACTTTCATCAGTGTCGTACCAAGAAAATTAAACTTTCATCAGTGGCGTACCAAACAAAAATGTGTTTTATTAAAAGGAAAATATTTCCTTCACTTAGTTTTTATTGTATAGGAGTACAATGGTACTATTAATACAACACTAATAATTGAAATAAATGGTAACTGAAATAAAACCAAATTCAACTTTATATACATTAAAGTTGTTTCAAGATATTCAGAAAAACATCAGTATGACTGGTGTCACAGCGTTTCTAGAAAGGTCCTGCCTAACGACACTAATTTCAGCCTAGCAAATTGGGTTTACATATTCATCTTTGACATAACATCTAAATTTCACTACTCCCATAACCAGGTAATGATTGGAGTCTGTAGCAAAAATAAGGTTTACCAAAACTTCTCATAAAAAGAGAATTCAGCAAAACAGCCCTGTGACCATCTCCTTTGATACTCGCTGTTCTACAAAAATGCTGGGACCAATTCTACTCACATGTATAAATCTAAAGTACAACCTAGACCTATCAGTGACTCCGCAGGACGGCCAGCTTGTAAACTGTCTTTTTTCCTAAACATTTTTGTTCTAATTAAACAATACTTTTCCCTGGAGACCTAGCTAATCACTACAATTGTTCCACTTTTATTGTTGGAAAGAAAAGAACTGCAGAAGTTAAGTGATGTCAGGCCTTCTAAAGAGATTTAGTGTGTTGCTGGAATCTTCAGCCTTAGATTTCTCTAGAGGCCATGGATTTCATGATTCCTGGGTAGAGGAAAAGACGGTTGAAAATTTGAAGTCTGAGTTACTTCCAAAATGTGCCAAAAAGGTATCAAGATAACAAATGTAGTTTCCTCAGAAATCATGCAAAGCCAATGTCTGCCATCTAAGGAGTCGTCAGCTGGAATACTGTATCCTTGACCAGTGCATCTGCTGCAGCGAAAGGAAGTACTAGCTTCTACTTCCTCCTTTTGGACTAGGAGATTCAAACAAGCACAGCTTCTCATAGAGACTAAACAAAAATGGTTTCAGCCCAACCATGCCTCTCAATGACAGATGTCTGTAAGAATGAAGAAAACAAAATCCTATTTCCACTCTACATTAATGACGAATTCAACAGTCAAGTATGTCAAAACAATATGGTGGTAAAATACTTCCATGACAGTACTCAGATGAAACAGCTAGCCAGCTAAACATTTACTCTGCTTGAGGTTCCAACACCTCTTTCTAAGCCTAATGTTCTAAATCAATTTTTCTTCTCAGGTGGAATATCTTGAAAATTTCCTTCACCTTCTATCCAGCCAATATAAAGTGACAGGCATTGAACTGACAACTACACCTAGGAGCAGTCTTTTGAAATTAAGATAATTCAGTGAAAACACCAGCTCACTGCTCAGCAGTCAAAAAAAAAAATCAAAGATGTTAGGAACTACTGGCAAAGCAATAGAAAAGAGAATAGTGGGTATCATTATGCTATTATACACATCCATCATTAGCTGACATACTGAGTAGTGCAGTCACGCTCCTTCATCTCAAAAAGATATAACAAGACCTGAGAAAAGGTTTACAGAAGATAACCTAGGACCATCAAAGGTATGGAACACTTTCTGCAGGAAGAACAGCTAAGTAAGCTTGAATTCTTTGGCCTGCAAAGGGGAGTAAGAGGCAGGTATATGAGACGGCTACACAACCATATGAAGAGGCTAGGAGCTGACTGACTAGACAGCAACTCTGTAGGAACGATCTGGTTGTCTGCTTTCCTGGAACATTTATTTATTTGGAGGAGGTCACCTTCATAGACCATGGACTCCTCTGCCCTCCCTGGCAGACTCTCACAGGTCCCTGCTGACAGTTCCCTTAACAAGCCTAAATAAGACTACTCTCCTGAAGACCAGGGTCTTTATCCTGCTACTTGCCGTCCTCACCTCTAATGAGACCTTATACTCTGCCCTCCACTTTCACTGCAGCCAAGGCTGCCATCAGCATCCTCAGACAGTTCTACATTGTTCATGAGTAACAGATCCAGAAGAGTACCTCTCCTAGCACACCACCTGCGTCAAAAACCTGACCCCAATGCACTCTTGAAACACCCATGACACAAAGCCACTTCTATAGCCAGGAACTGTGACTAACACTAATTCCACGCATCATTAATACATTAGAAAATAAACTCATTGTCAGTGCAGTCTTGTCATACAGCACATCAATATATAAAATGGATATATAAATATACGCATACCTCTGCTAGTAGAACGCACGTCTCATTTACTAGCCATCATCAAAAGGGTCCTCACCTTTACAGGGTTGATGCAGAATACTAACTGTTCCAAAAGATTTCCTAGTGCTTCCTCACATGGTCCTACATACCATGTTGTCAAGTCCCTTTTTCTCCCACTCCAAGACAGGAGCAGGTAGGTCATGTCATTAACACTAGGGCCAAGAAAGAAGACAGCTTTTCCAAAACTATAATGACTTTTTCTGGACAGTTACTGTGTTTACAGTGCCTCCAACCCCCAGACTGGACCATCAGGTCAGCACAACACAGTGCTGTCAAAAACAAAGCATAGGTACAAGCCTTGAAATCAGATAAAGGCAGCAAGCATGAAAACTAATTAGTTCATTTCATTCTTAAGTAAAAGCAAATTACCTGTGGAATTCCTTGTGAGGACATGACTGCTTGATTATAGAAAATACGACCAAAATGATCGCGATCTGGAAATACTTCTGCTTGCCGAGGTAAATTTGCTCCTCCTGAATCAACTAGGGTGAATGAAGATACATTAACATGTCTTTGAACAGTGTCATATGCTTAAGTTACTGGTAAAGTATCTGCCCATTACTTAATACAGCAATTACTATCACTAATGCTGTATGTATTTCCATGACTTTAAATATATTAGGATATTCTTCTTGGAAAAAAAAAAAAGAAAAACAGTAACACCCCCCCCAAAATAACATCCATCCCAATCATTCTAATGGAAAATAAATTCAGGTGTGCTCAGAGATGCAATCATACCTCCCTACAGAAACTTCTAAACTCATCTTATTGCAAAACATTTAAACTAACAACACTTTCAATGTACAATTTTAACTCAATTATCCTATTGCAATTCTGTCACTAGTTCCAGAAAAGGGTGAGACCAACCACCGAGTTCAAGAGGTATAGCATGTGTACTTTCATACCTTGATTATACAGACATACCTAAGACCTTATACTACCTTTAGGAACCTTCATTTACTATGTGCCCTTGCCCCACGATGTGCCCTCCAGCTTACAGGTCTCCAACTGCAGCTACCTCTCCACTCCCAAATAATGAAAATACATCATGTCATAAGACTCCAAAGAAGGATAGAAGACTAGAAGGAAACACACACAGAGGGAGGCCAAGCATGTCTGAGAACTCTGGCTCCTGGTAATTAATTTTTACCTACAAGCAACAGTCCACGCGCACATTTCCACGTTGCATGACTGCAGCCAGCAACACCCTACATTCAGCTTTACTGTGAGGCTGGGTTTTGATTCTTTCCCCAGCCCTTGCAGAACTGCTCTCCCAAACCAGCATCAACTCCAGCAACTAGACAAACTCCAACCTGTGAACTGGGCCATCCCTGAACACAAAAGAAAATGCCCACACCACTGACTGACTGGGTGACAAATGGCACCAGGTATCCACATCAGAATTAACACCTAGGCAGCTACCACTGAGGGAAAAGGCAGTTCAAATGGCATGAAAATTTCATTGTCAGCAAAGTGCTGACTGACTACAAAGCAGTCCCTCTTGATTGCAGAACTGAAATGAACTGAAACAAGCCCAGGTACAGAAACTGCAAAGGTAAAATAACTCATCAGGTTTGAGTGATGAGCAGTATATATACAGGGACTCTACATCTCAAAGGTGGAATAAAAAAATTAAACTTCTGTTTCAAAGGTGTATCTACATCCCACAGCTCCTCATTCTGTAAGATCTTAAAACAGCAGAATCACACAAAATCGCTCACTGATAACTCACTAAAAAAGTTGTCTGAACAGATAGAATTCGTTGATAATTCAGACTAAAAAAATCATACAGTCGTTTTGAAAATAGTGAAGCTAAGTTTCTTCTGTTTACTATGACTAAGATAAAATTTAGCCCTCCCCTTGCCTCCAAGACTCTTTCCATTGCAGTATGACAGTCCCACAAAGTCCCCACCCACACTGTCCCTGTATCCACCCTACCAATACTTTCAAGTTCACATTTTTCCTAACCCTTCTCTTGGTATTCTTTGAATGTTTGGCCTGCCAGCAGGGCAAGAAATTACAAATGCTTATGCTGGCCAGGACCTACATTTATGTTGACTATTTAACTAGTACAAGCATCCCGACTCGCAAACCACCAATTAATGCCTCTCCACTGCTATGTAAGCTGCTAAGCCAAGCAGAACAGAAAAGGATTAACCCACCCTATTTTTAAACAGAGACAGCAGAAGGGCCTTTCTCTGATGCTGATTTACACAAAATCCATAGGAATACACACTCTCTTAAATCTCTCCATCAAAATTGGCTAATGGGTTCAAAAGTTACTAGATTGGGAATTGAGACTGAAAGACAGACATTGGCAGAAAGCTCTTGTATTTGTACAAAACCAGGCTAAGAAAATACTACCTGTAATACACTCAAGACATCTGGCACTCTAATCTTAATCTTTAATAAAAGTATACATAAGTAAAACCTACATGAAGGTCTGGCAAAATACTAATTTAATAGACTAAACTCCAAATGCAAAATAATATACAATGAAATTTCTGCTTCAGTAAAATCCATCCCAAATTGTAAAAATCTGTTGATCCAAACTATTATTGACACTTTTGGCACTGAGGGTTTTTTGTTTCTTTGGTATGGTCTCTCATACACCAGAAGGCAAAGTAGATCTTTTTTTTTTAAACTGTAATTTGAATTAAGACTGGATGAAACTATAGGATGGATTCCTCAAGCACGACAGAAGGGAAAGGAATAAGAAAGAAGTGATACAGTGGCACAGTTATAGCTGTATCTTATGAACCCAGCCGTACAGCAGTGCAGAAGACGGTGCTGAGAAGCTATAGGTACCCTATGTTTAAGACTTGCCACCAATCTGTAAAGGTAACACCATATTGATGGAAATTCATACCTGGTTAGTCAAATCTGGGGACACATCAATCTCAACAACATTTATTTAAAGCAGCAGTGTCTTGTCTAGAGACCCTGAGCTGCCCTTAGCAAAGTGCATTTGCTATTTCTGCAGGGGGACTTACCCAAATACAGGCAAGGGAGATGATTTTGCATTGCAATTTCTTGAGCACGTAAATGCTTCTTAACAGTGATGGGATAATAGGTACCACCTTTGACAGTTGCATCATTAGCAACAATCAAGCACTCCACCCTAAAAACAAAACAAGTTTATGAGGGAGAAAAGTATTTCTAATGAGTAAGTATGTTTGCTGGTTAAGAACTGCAACATGCCAAGGACTCTCGAAGCCCTGATGCTCAAGAAGAGCCCTCCTAACCTGCATTCCCTCAAATGCACATTGTAACAGTAGTCTCAGTACTGTGATGTTCTTCTTCATAGTCCCTTAACTCTCTAAAATAATGCTGTATAGCATCCTATTTAATTCCAACAATAGTCCTGGAGGTACTTTTAATGAGCAAAACTAATGCTTAGCCTAGAATACTGTCCTATTTTTTGAAAATTGCCTTACAGATGCATTAATCTCTTTACTTTATCGGACACCAGAAACTCCAGGTGTGTTCTGCTTTAACCAAAATAAATAAATAAAAAAATCACTTCCTTTTAGCTAAGGCAACTTAAGATACCAACTTTGTTGATTTTTTGGGTGTCAGAAATGAAAGACTAAAAATGATAATAGCTTAACACTAGAAACTGAAAAAAATTATACCTTCTTCCTTTTCATATCATCAATAATGTAGATCACTGGTAACTCTCACCCAGACACTCGTCCAATGCCTGTGATAATGCCTCCTGCTGGTACTTCTTCATTACCATACAACTGGTAACCTGCAAACTGGGAGAACTCCAAAAATGGAGACCTGAATAATGGTAAATATAACAAAATTTTAAAAATAAATTAGCCATATTTGCCATTGAATCCCACTTAAAATGTTTTATTTTCAAAAATGAGATTTTTATTTTTTAAAAAGAGATAAATACTTTAAAGAACACTTCTGTAAAATTTCAACTGTGTTATTTGCCAGTGTTTATGGAACCTAAAGAGAAAACAAGCCTGCTGCAGTACCTACCTGCAAAAGAGAACCTGAATTGTTTTTTTAAAAAAGAAAGTGCCTACCCGGGATCAATAAGCCTGTCAATTCTCTCTCTGGGTAACAGCTTTCCTCTTGATGTGTGAAGCTTACGAGCTTTTTCTCCACCTCCTGTGATACAAAAGTAAATTGTTAAGATTTACTATGGACACAGACAGACAAATCACCACTTATATTAAAACTCAGAATGGAAGTACTGATGAGTTCCCATTTTTTGAAGTATGGACCTTAATAATGAACTTCAAACAGACTGAAAGTATTGATAAAAATGCCTGCTTTTCAGAACCTACTCCATTTTCTCCCTCATTTTTTATCGTTAGTCTTGAGGTAAAGATTTTAATAAACATCGTTGTCTGCAACTTTCCCCCACTGCTTGGCAATGAACAGAAGGGCTGAAAACATGAACACACAGTCAAAAGCACAGCAGTAAGAACTACAAAAAATACTACTCCCCAAAACTGGTTCAAAATAGCTCTGCTGAATCCAATCTTGAAAGACCCAACACAATCTGGATTAATTTCCTTAGATCATTCAAAAATGTAAGCAGAGTTCAGACATACAGCATTTAATATCAAGTTTATCTTTGCTTCATTTCAACCCTGTACTTGAGGTCATCCTAAATCATATATTTTGTTCTCCAGAGCTTTGTGTCATTCAATAGATAAGATTTGTTGACACACCTCAGCCTCTCTGTAACAACAGCTTATACAAACATTGTCTCCCTATGTAGACAGACCACTGATCCACCTCATCACTCTAAAATTGTCTTCCCTGTCCAAAATAAAGAAGGTGCTATTTTGCTAACATTTCTCCCGAGACTTTAAGATTTGTCAGTGAAGCATCACTGAAACAGAGCTTTTAAGCCTACCTTTCAAGCCCTTTCTCTCACCGTCTTCCTTGATCACTATGCACATCATTTCCTACCTGCTAGGCATGCCAGAAAGCCCACAATTTATTTCTGATTCAGCCTGTTCATTAGGTCTGTATATTCAGCCCAAGTCTAAATCTTGTAAATTCCTTCTGTAAAAGTTTCGTAAGATACAACCTCTTATATCCACCCACAGAGTTAACTCTCTCATCCAAGTTCTCAACATCCCACATCATAATAACGACAACATTTTTTCTGACCTCCATCTTGCCCTTCTCATTTACACCCAGAATGATGCTGCAGTGTCTCTGACAATGAAACAAACTTGGAGGAATTTAATTTGAAATCCCTTCTTAATTTGTCCTTTACAGTAATGTCTATAAAAACTTCACTGTGACTGCCGATGTGCTATGATTGCTGCCAGTCACAGAGATTAAAAGCATCCCTGTTGCTTCTTGTGCTTGCTATCAGAAAGCCATCTGTTATAATTTACCATAGCCTGTAAATTCTTTGGGGCAGGGACCACCTTCCTGTTGCACAGCTGGGGATTACTCAGTAGAATGGGATATGGGTTCACAAAAGCCCTACCCACTGAAGTAACAGATAAAGGAGGAAGCATTCATTACAAAGACCTCAAGCTAGAGCTCATCCTCTGAAAGACAGCTCTTACAAAGAAAAAGATGTTGCACTTATTCTTCAAAAGCATTCAATGTAAGTACCTAATTCTTCTCATATACTTAAATGATAGGCAAAGCAATCTCAATTGCTATCACTCAAAACGGTGTATTAACATCCTGATAGAGCTCCCTGAGACAGAGAAAAGATGAGGGCCATGTTCTCATCCTGTTAGCATGTAACGGACAAGAACAGGAAAATGTGCAGCAGTGAAGAAGGCCATAATCACTAGTTCATGAGTCACACAGGGAATTGCTGAACAGTCTCTACACCCATAAAAGACAGAGGTAGTCCACGGCTTTCAGCATCTCCTCAGGAAATCCGGGAGTTTTGTTTCACAGCAAGCAAGAAAAAACACTAAGCACAAAATCTTAACTGTGTTCTATTCCAAAGCTGTAAAAGAAACTGCATTATGTAAGAAACAGTATATGAAGAGACAAACAGTATTATGATGGACACAAGAAGGGGAGAATTAAAGCTGCATGCTCAACCTCTGGAAGCACAGTTAAACATTTATAAACCATTTTCATTTTATTGTCCCCATTAATTATAGTCAACTGTAATTAATTCAGGTAGTCTTACAAGTCAAGAAGATGAAGCACAGATTTCAGTCTTTTAAACTATTACAGACTTGCTTTTGTTTGCCAGCACAACTACAGCTAGGGTCTCTGAAAATCCTCTTTGCACATGAAGAGACTAACACGCAACTTGAACAGCAGCACATTTGCCATATCATTTGGTATAAAAGCAGGCCAGAGAGGATGAAGCAGGGAAGCAGGTATAGCAGAAAGTATATCAATAAAAGCCTTTTATTAATAATCCTATCTACTTAAAAAAATATTGCCATTAGAAACATACATTCCATTGACTACTAAGATCTTAACCAATTAAAAATTAACCGACTCTAAATACCCAGTTTTCGCTATCTACTTGCTGACTTTTTGCTTCTCAGGCACTGAAATTAATCTCCCGTTTGACTAAATCAGCCTTGCTTAAATTTATGTCTGCTTCCAGTAATTTATGGATTTGCTTGCATTAGGATATTGCTCTGATATTCAACTAACAAACAAAAAAATATGTTAACACATTAGATAAGAACTGCTAATGGTACGGACATTTTTCTTAGCTAGCCTGAGTTACTTAACCCCTAAATTTTGAACCAGGTTAGCTTGGATGTAAAGCTTTTAAGATTTTCAACTGACAGAAGACAGTAAATCTAGATTAGAAGTGATGAGCTAAAATTTCAGTATGACTACTATAATCCAGCAAATACGCTGTATCTGAATGAATTGATTAACGAATGTACAGCTATAGCGGAAAAACATCCAAACAACAAAACTGTTTTTTGGACTAAATTAAATAAGTGTTCTAAAATCTGGACTATCATACTTACCCAATCTGATTTTTTCTGCTTGCTCTTGGAGTTCGGTTACCAGTGCTCTCATTCGTTCATAGTTTTCCTAAGTGGGAAACAGACTAGGATTTTAAGTTTAACCAAGCGTGACAGTATTATTTTTTAATAAACAAACACAGAAAGCAGAAGATTTCTTTCCCTTGCAAATTTCATTTTACCTTATTAAATACCAACTCTGTATTGTGTTTAAAGTAATAACATGTCTACCTATGCATTGGCTTTCCTCAAACATCCCAAACTATTCAATAAACAAGCCTCACAAAAACTGAGTGCATTAGGATTATAAAAGACTAGTTCCAAATTTAATAAACAAAAATAGAATTAGTCATTACAGAGTTGAAGTGCTATTTTTCAGGTTTTGTTAATTTTTGTTAGTGGTCTGTTTGCCTTTTTAATCTAATTTTGTAAAAAACATCATGCAGATTCAAATTAGGTGCTGCTATGTCTCTTGTACGTATTTGTCTAGGTCATGACTTCCAAAAGAACACATTTCTCCCCCTTTGTAATTGCTACAGATACATTAAAAGTACTCTATTGAAAGGCAAAAACACATCAAGTGAAAACTGGTCTTAGCAATTTTATCATCTCATATACAAGGTTTATACATAAGGTCAGCATTTAGAGGTCATCCAGCAAGATCCAGGTGACATACTGAAACACCCAGTCCAACTCCGGTGCCTCTGTTGGCTCTTGGGAAGGACTCCCCATATTCTAATGAAATGCCATCTGCAAAATGCCTCACAGCCTGAACTTGTACGAATTTTCTACCACCCAATCACTAGCCAACACGTAACGCGTCTCAAGATACCAATGTCAGTTGACAAAATCTCTCTGATGTGTGGTGCCACCCTGCAGCCCCCTAACTATTGAGGACACGGGAGGTCACCAGACTTCTGCATCTCCTCCCTCCCTTGTAAGGCTGCATCAGTATGTCCACCACATTATTCCTCTTTCAATCTATTTCTTTTAATACTTTAATCCTCCCTCTTCCTATCTTGCCTACAGCACAGCTCCAACACCTACATCTACAACCGTTTTTCTTCCTCCTAACCTATACAACCACACTGCAATGACCTACTGGCAGTTTTACCACTGTCACAGCATCCCCAAAAAACAAGAACAAAACAAGCCATGTCCTGTTAATTTGACTCAGCCACTCCTAAGACAGTAACTGCAGCCACACAGCCCCATGCAGCACTGAAGAAAACAAAACCTGCTTTTAATCCTTTACAAAAGACCCTGTTTACAAGTTAACTTCCTTCCCTTGTGAAAAATCTGTAAAACAGCCATTGTAATTCCACACTTTTAAAAATATGCAGTTGTCAAAACACCCAGTTTTATTGTACGTGTGAGTGTTCAGCTTGTCCAGGTGGCTCATTTTGCAGCATTACACATAAAATATTCTCCCCATTTCTCCTTGTTCAGTCAGCCTGCTTTCTCTAAATACACTCACCTTCTGCACATAGTACTGAGTTTGAAAACTCACTTCTGATATAGGAAAAAGGCAACCAAAAATGGCAGAGGAAATCAAAAGGAGCACTGCAATCACAATCATAGGCTTGTTTATTAGATTCTGAATTAACAACTTAATGTAGCTTCTTTAGCTACTCTACATGAAAAATTGTGAAAGGACCTTTCAGATAATCTATAAAAAATATTGTACTCAAATATCTGAGAGACTGAAATTCTATTCTTATCTTTCATGCCTTTAATCAGAACATAACATCATTATACTTTACAAAGGAAAAGTAGAGATGCCTTGAAATCTTACTGTAGGTTTTGAATACACACAGAAAAGGCTCCTCTCAGAACCAAACGTCCTAGTTCTACCATGTATTTGTGGGCTCTTCATTAATTAATGACAAAAAGGCCAGTGAAGCGATGCAGGCTCCTTCTGGAACCTGGCCCTTGCACCAGCAAGTTCTATAAAATTCTGCTGCTAATAAGAGGGCTTCTATAAACTTCAAAGCAAAATCAAAGAGGCAAAACCTACAGACTAATCCTACAGTTATCACATGAGCTAACCGAAGTACTGCTACACAAGCAAAGCAGCTAATCCTTGGAATCTTTACACAGATTTTTCCTCTATTTTCCAGAATCTAGACTCACTCATTTTTAAATTACACTTTTACCTGCCTGGTTTGAAAGACAGTTTACATTATGAAGGCCAGCCTGTCTAGCTGAATTCACAGCCAGAAAGGCAAACATTAGCTAAAGAAGGCAAGACCTTCATCACGTATCATTATGCCTTCTTGTGTTTGCACTGTTATTCCTTGTATTACTTTTAGTTCAGATGGTTAAGTGCCTCACAGCAGGGGCCTCAGCTCTTCGGGTCTCTAAAGCACTACATGCATTCACAGTGCTCTATAAATTATTTCGACCAAATACTAACACTACTAGCTATTTTACCAAGCCTTGCCTTTTTTTTTTTTTGAGATCAAAAGGTACACACACACAAATGTAAATCTAGCAACAGGTTAGCTGAGTAAAAACATTTATTAAAATAGTACTCTTTAGGTTTTTTTGTTATGCAAAATACAAATATACACACAGGTATGTACTCACTTTGTATACACAAGCTTTGTACGTGTGTATATACATACTGAAATTTCACAGAAGTTTCACTCAGCTAACTTTTGCCCCAAAATCTAGTTTCTGCAAAGCCATACACAGAACCAAAGGAACTATTTCAGTAAGAATACACATTGTTGCTTCACTTGCTGTTTGCTATTTTACTTGGAACAAATTTGAAAACAAATGCATGCCCTCCTACCAGTTTTGATCCACACCCAAAACTATGTTTTTCTTAGCCTAGCTGTAAACACGATTTTTATCTTGAATATGATGATGTTAATTCAAAATAAAACAATTTACACCAAATACAAGTACTGTTCTCTTTGTAAGAACAACTGGAATTCCACCTATTCCTCCTCAAAAGATGATTCTTTGTGCTGGTATCCTGTTTTCTGGAGGCATGCCCATGACTTTGTAAAACTATTCCACTAGTCTTCAACGCAGGAATCAATTAGCAAATACAAGAAAATTTCCGACTTTGAAATCATCAGACACCACCTTCCGCCGCCCACAAACTCCCTGTCTCCACTTCATTAGTACAGTATTGATCAGCTCTTCAACACTGAAAATGCAGTAAGAGCTGGCATTCTGATTTAAAAAAAAAAAAAGTGTAAAAAAACCTCCATAATGAGGCAGGCGATGGTACAAACCCACGTTCTTTTTATACGGTACGTCTACACTCCACCTGAATGAAATAAACAGAACTTGGCATTTAAGAAGTATGACG